>JBBCBC010000024.1:0-375998 GCA_037126765.1 Stenogyne calaminthoides | reverse complement strand
CAACCAATAGTTTCTTCTTCGTGTGAGATGTGTTAGTGTTAATGTCCTAGAGACAATTTTATTGTAAGGACATAATACTAAGATGATACTCAGTATTGGTTTAATATTATTATTTATTTAATATTAAATGTAAGACATTACACTTGTTTGAATATTATATTTGATTGTTTGTATTTATTCTTATTTGCGTTCCCATGAGTCATTGCTGTCATTGAGATTGTGAGAACTCAGATTACTTAAGCATGATTCTCAAATAGCCTCAATCAAGGATCATCAAGAATGTGATATTGATGATGCAATTGAGATTAGTGTGCGATTTGCATCATACTCTTAGAAAGTATAGTAAGATCTCACCTACTAAGAGATACTATGTATCTTATGATGGATGCATAGATACCTTAGAGGGTATTGGTATACCAATCCGAGAAATCATTTGATGTAATTCCATAATTTGTGTCTACGGGTGTCTCGATTAGTGGGAGCGATGCGATACTCCTTTGACTTGAGGTCAATACGCACGACATGTGTAGAGTGATGAACATTTGACCATGATCGAAGCTTGCACCCTTCCATGGGTAGATATGACTTGAATTGAGTTCATCACGAAATGCATGTGCGTGGTAGTTGAGCCAAGAATAGGATTCATTCCTCAATGTGAATTTAGAGAGAATACTCATCTTCTCATCATAATTGAATCTAAGTCATCGGCCGATGCACGTCAACTTGGACTTTGTGGCCAAGTGTGACATGAGTGATCAATTAGTGATTGGAGATAAAATGATTAAGCTATTTGAATAGACACTTCATCATGCTCAAGATTTAATCGAGTATTCGCGAATGAAAGGAAGTTATCGTAATAGCTTATGTTTTAGTTACAGGTAGTTGCACATTTTCTCGCAACGTACCTCATATATTGAGAATATCTAATTTATTGTCTAGGGTTCAATTAAGATCGTTAGTTTGACTAATCACTCGATATATGAGGGTCTATGGGTCACACAACAGGTAACGGTTATTTATTAATTATAGTTAGGTTGATTAAATATTATATAGGATATTAATATTTAATTTATGGAGAATATAATAATAATTATATTTAAAATTAATTATTATTACTATTTAATTAAATTAGATTTAATTAAATAGGATTCCCAATAATAATATATGCAATATTATTATGGGATTTGATATATATGGAAATCAAATCCGTAGAGTTTTGATATACATTGAACTCAAATCCGTAGAGATATGTATATGGGAATTAAATCTATGAAATTTAATTTACAAGATTAGGGATTTTGTTTCATAATCAAGTTAGCTTAAAATTTAAGTTGGGTCTCCCTATATATATGAGCTCTTGGGAATTCATAATAAAGACTTTATATTTTCTCCATAAAATTTTTAAGTTAGAATTTTCCTAGCAAATTCATCTCGGGGATTCAACGGCTGGCGGATCTGTGTGAATTAGTAAATGACTATTACGTGGATACCGTAGTTGAGGAATCAGTATAGAATTGCTGTAAGAATTCTATTTACGTTTACTTTTATTTAATTATACAATTATATGTTCGTTGTTGGTGAACTGTTAAATTACATTACGCATGTATTACGTGATTATGTGCCTCTATATTCCAACAATATGCTCCCCTGTATTCGATTCATACTTTAAGATGTTGGTGATAGAAATTTGTTCTTCTTGCAATGTCAGTAGAGTTAAAAAAATGTCATTTTATTTAGCTTGAATTTAGGCATTCTCTCTGGTGTTTATTGCTCGATATCGTTTTATATAAACGTTTGCCATTTTATTATAGGAAGCAGAGGATAAAAAGGTCTATCACAGTACCAGCTATAAGCAGTAAGTTCCCTGATATCCTACCTGATGACTACTCTTGGAGGAAATATGGGCAGAAACCAATCAAAGGCTCTAAATCTCATTGCTGATGACAAACTTGTTAGTGAAATATCTAAAATAGAAACTAGGATAACTATTTAGGAATTATGAATCAAGAATAAATAAGTAGCACTTAAGGTTTAGGCTTGAAGTTGGCATCTCATCTATGCTATAAGTATGATGTTGAACCCAAAGCTAGTTTTGGTTGAAAAAAATGATTATTATTCCTTTTGTTATACTTCTGAAATAATATATAAGATTAATTGCTCTAGCTGGCTAACACATATGATTTTATCATCTTTAGATTCCTCATTACAGACAAGGAATGCAAGTGGTGGGGACTGACAAGAGGAGATTTATCAGAAGGTATTATATTAATGCATCTTTCTTTTTGCCATCTGAAAGAATTTGTTTAGTAGTTATAATTGCAGGTTAGTTAATTTTTTAAAGATTGCCTTGTTCAAACCTTTATACCTCACCTGTCATTAATTTTGTTCATTTTGTGTGTTTTAAATGTAGCCTAAATTTAGTTATGCTTGTATTTCATTACAGATCAAATCCATGAATGAGATGTATTTCCCTGAAATGAGTGAAATATACCAGCGAATGACTGCCAAGTTGCAGCTAGTAAGTTACTAATTTAGCTGATGACCCATAATTATATCATTTTGCTGCAGGTGTTCTCCAGCGAATGGAATGATTGCTCAATATCCCAAAAAAATGTTCCTTTCTGTTGCTGAGAGGTTTGGCCTACCTCTATTTTCTATGTAACAACACTCTGATTTAGAATTCTGAGGTGATTACCACTGACTCGTATCATATATATTGGGCCATATAGTTTATAATCGTTATTTATCATTTAAGCTTTTGACAAACATCTAATGCATGTTGATGCATGTTTGGGTTGATTTTGTATAGTGGATATTCATGCTCATTTCCTATTGACCCTTTTCTGCTGGGATCTTATTTTTTCTTTTGGTCTATACAATGGTGATCTATCTACAGTTTGCCACATCAATTATTCATAAAATAACATCAGCCCTCGGAATCTACTATTTTAGGTACAACTTTTGCACTTGGAACATGCTATTTAGGGCTTTCATTGTTAAGCGCATCTTGATATGTCGTATGAGTTTTGCAAAATGAGTTTCATTCCGGGGTCACATGTAGGGATAAGTATTTTGATTGGCTTTGACATATATTCCCACCAGACCAAACTACCTGAATTCCACATATGTTAAACTTAAACCAAACCATATTATTATTGTCTGTGGAAAAACAAAATTTAGGTTGTGATGGGTGTTTGGTTGAGAGGGTTTGAGAGTGAGGTATGAGAATCGAAGTCATAGTTAGTATGCATTTGAAATTACACTACTATGACTTTGATTCTCAAATAGCCAAGTATTGATATGATTCATTTCCATTTCCATTCCCTTTCTTACAATTTTACATTACACCCCCTCAAGTTTCCATTGACATCAACTGCTGGAGAATTGATTTGTGCTTCTTATTTACTTGATGCAGGATAACTAGGAAAGAAGCTTGAGGCGATATCTCAGTATATCGTCTATAAGTAGTGACTTGAGGACAATAAATCAACAAATGTTGATTGTAGTCCAATAATAATGTTGTGTCATTTCATGTATCCTTCATTGATATTAGCTCTGTTCCTAAGAACTCTTAGATTGGATTGCCCCCAGCTACAAATTTTGTCTGAAAAGTAATAATTTCAATAGATTTATTTATTCTCATTCAGTGTTGTAAGTAACCAAGTTACTCATTATGTATATGCTTTATCTCATGTATAAAAAATATATAATTTCAGTGATACGATGCTATAATGACTATGGTATATGCATGCAATGGTTCACAAGTTTAGTTCCATGAACTGAAACTATGAACTAGTTAGATATCGTCCTTAACAGTTGAGAAATGTTATTGGAAACTTCAAACTTGATTGAAAGAGAACTCTTCATCTTTGGGGCAATGCTTTGGAGTCACAAAACAACTAAACAAGAGTTGGTATATGCCTTGGATTTGATTAATTTTTAAACTGACAACATAGTTCATCTTGCAACGATTTCAATCTTAA
Organism: Stenogyne calaminthoides; assembly: GCA_037126765.1. NCBI lineage: Eukaryota > Viridiplantae > Streptophyta > Magnoliopsida > Lamiales > Lamiaceae > Stenogyne > Stenogyne calaminthoides. The sequence continues at coordinate 372,015 of JBBCBC010000024.1, read as the reverse complement.
GCTACAACTAATACCAGTAGTAATTATAGAAATTGAGCACATAAATAAGAACAGATAACTAGTTTATTAAAGTTTAATATTGTTAATTAATGGACTGGTATTAGTTATTTCATGTACGAGTATCACTTATAGAACTAAACTGTATTAGTTGAGCAATGAACGAATACTGAGACGAAAACACGAAGAACGGAGAATTTACGTGGTTCGATCCAATTGATCTACATCCACAGAGGGTCAGGACAAAATTAATACTCAATCACGAACTGATTACAAGTTACACCTCCAATTATCACGAATCAATTTGAGTTTCCCCCAATCTATATTGAAGAACCCTAATTCGCTAACCGCTAATAACCCCAAAACCAATTCAGAGAAGAAGAAAATTGAAATTACACATTCTAGATGAATCAGCAAAGCGAAACCCCAACAAATTAGATTTGATTCATTCCAGAAGCTTCTTCGATTGAGTGCTGAACGCGTGCGCGGGGTTTTGAGTTTGAATCTTGATTTGATGGCTTAATTGAATTAGTTAAGTCACGAATTAGTTAACTGAATCAGATAACATGCAGTGTTAACTGCTTCTCCCCATAAAGCTTTTGGAAGCTTTGCATCTGATAACATGCATCTCACTCTCTCCAATATAGTTTTGTTCATTCTCTCAGCAAGGTCATTTTGCTGAGGGTTTGTTGGTACTGTTCTATGTCTTGTTATGCCCTTAAGCTTGCAGTAATCAAGAAATTCATCAGACAAGTATTCAAGGCCATTGTCAGTTCTGAGATGCTTGAGCTTCTTGCCTTTGTTGTTTTCAAGTTCAATGAGGCCATTCTTTGAACTTTGAGAATGCCTCATGTTTATGTTTCAGAATGGACACCCATACTTTCCTGCTGAAATCATCTATGAAGGTCATGAAGTATCTTCCACCCCATGAGTTTCAACCCTTGAAGGCCCCCACAAATCTGAATGCACATAATCAAAGGCTCTTTTGTGATGTGTGTGCCCTTAGGGAACATCAACTTCTTAGATTTCCCAAGAAGACACTTCTCACAGAATTCAAGCTTGTTGACATTCTGTCCAGAGAAAACACCTTTCTTAGAGAGTTCAATCAATCCCTTCTCTCCAACATGAGCTAATCTCCTATGCCATAACACAGTATCAGCTTGACTCATTGCCACTTCTCCATCCCCAACAACAATACTTCAAATTAGAGAGTATAAACCATTCTTCTTACTGTCTTTCATCACAAATTTGTCCCCTTTTATTGTTGGGGTTATACGTGAAACTATGCTTTTACGTAATAACAGACTAATGTACTCTCATTTACTGAATATAAATTGTTTTATCACTGATGCTTTAAATATGAATGAATGTTATTTATTTACTGCAAACCGTTCAATATTAGTACATATTACATTGTAGTTAATGTGGTGATACCCGATCAGAGAAGATCACATTAACAGTCCCTTGTAAATAAGTACATCTTCACAACCTAGATGGAACTGAACACTCCATTGGTAGAAGTTGAAGTGTAAATGCTCAGATTGACTTTTCTTGACCAAGAGATTGCACTAGCACATTGTGGTGTGCTGAAGAGGACCTACAGAGAGGATAAATTCTTCTGTACTGACTTATCGGATGAAGAATTAGACCTTAGTTGTTATTGATTTCTTAACCTCTGTTACTTAAATAGGATTGTGTAAATTAGTATTTATTAATTTGATCTGCGTTATGTTTGGAGTCAGATAGCGATTCTATACTTTGCATTTTGGACAATATTATTAATTACATGTCAATTGCTAAATTTTAATACAGAGCAACGTGTGCAAGGAAAGTCTTGTATGATTTGTCCCCTTGGTGGGCTCAGAAGTTTTATCATGTCAATCTTGCAAGTGGAATTAGTTTTCGGTATGGATAATAATGTTGAGTTGTCTTTACTCCAAGGAAAAATATATTAATTAATATAAAGCTTTTTAGTAGCTTAATTAATTAGTGGACTAAATAATCTTAAACACGGGAAATAATAACCGGGAGCCATATTATCGTAATATGGATTAAGATGGATAGTGCAATATTAATTTTATAGTAGAATAAATTAATATTAATGGGCTGAATAATATTGTTGCTCAATATTAAGAAATTCAGAGCCCATTGGAGGTCCAATCTTAATTCTCTTAAAGGCCCCTCAAAAAGCCTAATATAAGTCCAATTAATGAAAAGGAGAGAAAAATATTATTGCCTAATTATTCCTATTTTTCGAAAATTATGGGACAAGAAGGAGAAAAATATTTTCATGATTTTCTTGAAAAGATTTTATGGAAAGAGATAAGTATTCTTGGAATACAAGATTATCCCGTAAATTCGAGAAAAAAATCTTGCCTTCTTGTGCATTTAGATTTTCGAAAATCTAGAAGAGATTTTTTGGGATTATTATGGAAATAGAATATATGATATATATTCAAGATTGTATCTTAGGAAGATACAAATAAATTTCCCATAACCCTAATTAGGGCTCAAAATTTCCGCCCACCCCCTCATCTATAAATAGGGGATGCATTTTTCATCTCCAACACAATTCCAGACTTGGAAAAATTAGAAATCCACAAAGGTGGTGCAATATATTTTTCGGTTTTCTCCTTTGTTAAATTGTTCGTGAGAATCCATCCACCGGATTGCGAGCAAGGACGTGAGACATATTTGAGAAGGTGTTTGGGTTGATCCATCTACTCAACGGTTGTCACTCCAAGAGGTATGTTTCGCGTAACTCCTAGATTCTTCACGTATAGGATTTACGTGAAATTGCTTGTACACATGTTGTTGTTGCTTTTTAATTGTTATTTGAATTAATATAAGATTAATTCATGCTAGTATTAATTAAAATAATTTAAATATGTATTTAATTGCAACTCGAATATATTCGAGCACCCTATTCCCCAACATTTGTCACTTGAAGAGTTCCCCTATTAGTGTTGAACTCACAACCTGTGGCATTTAGGGTCCCCAGAGATATGAGATTCCTTTTCAATTCAGGGACAAATCTCACATTTTATAGAGTTCTAACTCTTCTATCATACATTTTGATTTTGACAGAACCAGACCCTCTCACCCTACAACTTTCATCATTTCCCAAAAGAACAAGACCTCCATCAAATTTCTGTAAATCTTGAAACCAACTTTCTTCAGGACACATGTGAAAAGAGCACCCAGAGTCAAGAATCCATTCATGACTAAAATTGTTGCTGCTCATAGAGAGAGCATCAACACTCTCATAACCATCTTGTGCAACTGCAGCTTCTGCAGGGGGAGATCTTGTTCCTTCTTGTCCTGATCTTTCTTATCTCTCTAGGGGCAATTCTTCTTCAGATGCCCCACTTTATGGCAACTGAAACACTTCATTTTCTCCACAAAACCAGTCCCTCCCTTTTGATCACCCTTAGTCTGATTATCACCTTGTTTCTTCTTCTGAGATTGTTTCTTGTTCTTCTTGAACTTCACATTCAAGCCCTCTCCAGATGCCTGAGTTTTCTTGTCACTCTTCATCTATAGAAACTTAGTCTTGATTGTTGTCTCAATCTCTTCAAAACTCAGTTGATCTTTTCTTCAAAATAGTAGGGTGTCTTTGAAGTTTTTAAAGGACTTGGGCAGAGAATTCAACAGGATGAGAGACTTGTCATCACCATCCAGCTTGACTTCTAAGCTCTCAAGATCATCAATAGATCTGTTGAACACATCAAGTTGCTATACTTTTCTCCTCCATTTTGAATGGCAAAAGTTTTTAGCTTCATGTAAAGTTTGTTGGAGACAGATTTCGTCTGGTATAGATTCTCCAGCTTCTTCCATACATCTAAATGTTTTTTCTTTAGACACTTCTCTCAGAGGCTTATCTCAAAGACAAAGAATAATAACACTGTGCCTTCTCAAGAATTTCATTCTTCTTTGCCTGATCCGTTGAAGATGTCGACGACCATTGATCTACAGGTTTGAGAGCACATCCCAAACCGTGTTGCATGAGTAGCGCGTTCATCTTGATCTTCCACAATCCAAAATCATTCTTATTGGTGAATTTCTCCACATCCAGCTTCATCGTAGTCATTGAGAAGATAATCGCTTCCCACAGACGGCGCCACTTGTTAAACTAATGGTCTGGTATTAGTTCTTGCACGTACGAGAATCACTTGCAGAACTAAAAATATTAGTTGAGCAATGAACGATTATTGAAACGAAAACACGAAGAACAAATAATTTACGTGGTTCGATACAATTGATCTGCATCCACGGAGGGCTAGGACAAAATCACTAGTCAATCATGAACTGATTACAAGTTACACCCGCAATTATCACGAATCAATCTGAGTTTCCCACAATCTATATTGAAGAACCCTAATTCGCTAACCGCTAATAAACCCAAAACCAATTTAAAGAAGAAGAAAACTGAAATTATACATTCTAGATGAATCAACAAAGCGAAACCCCAACAAATTAGATTCGATTCATTCCAGAAGCTTCGTCGATCGTGTGCTGAACGCGTGCACGGGGTTTTGAGTTTGAATCTTGATTTGCTGGCTTAACTAAATTAGTTAAGTCACGAACCCGGTTCGCTCTTCAAAAACCGATTCACGCAGTTCAGGGCTTTTAAACGCAGGAAACAAACGAACTGCTCCAGGTATCACTTCTAACCCGATAAAGTATTACTTCCAGTATGCAAATGTATTACTTCACAACCCTTTGCAGAAAATATCCCAAGTGCATTTGAATCTCACAAATATATTCTTAATTTTATTAAAATTAAATTCGTGTACCTTTCATTCAAAACGAACATCAAAATATAAACTATTATAAGATTGTTAATACCACAGGGATAAGATCACTATTAATATCACATTTTAGTCCACAACTAAAAAGATGAGGCTTTTATGTTTTGTTAACAAGGGATAAATTGGTCATTTCATTGAAATACACACTTTTATGTCTATTTATTACCCTTACCAAGTGACACTACAAATTTTATACAAGTATATAACTCCCTACTAAGTGGAATACTAATTATATCTTGTCATTTTTTTACGGCGTATCAAACGACGTAATACTACCAACTCATATTATATTATATCAATCTCTTTTATTCAGAGTCGGTCCAACAATTTTGAGGGCCCTGTGCAAAAAGAAAAAAAGAAGTTATATTCAAAAAATAAAAAAAAAAGTTAATATAATTATTAATTTGAAGAAAATTTCATCAATTAATCAAATAAAATGAATGTGTAGTTACTAAATATATTATTATAGTTTTATTATATATTTTTAAACCCATCGAATTAAAAAAAAATTAAAAAAATTATAGTTTTATATTTTTAAATTAAATATTATAGTCTTATATTTAGAAATTATGAAATAAACTACCAATATAATTAAATTTTTTAAAAGCTCTTATATAAATACTCACTAATACACATTTGGGCTTGACAATCAAAAAATGATCTTGAGAAAGTATAACCGCTCTCCAAGAAGCAAATTTTGATAAATGATAAAAAAAAAGAATTAACCGTCAAAAATATCAATTGGAAAATTTATGAAAACTTATCTAATATATATTTTTTAAAAAAAAATCGATTTTTAGGCACGGACCCACCAAGCCTCCCAATTAATTGATGCAATTATTCGCTCCATTCCGCTCGGGCACTTGCTTTCTTGTGTTTACTTAATGAAATTAATTCTATATGTTCTAAAAATCATTTTTTCTTACATTTTTTTTAAATTCTTTATTTCAATTATCTTATTTATTAATTCAATCACATTTTTATATAATAATTTTTTTATATATATTTAAATTTAAATTAAATTAAATTAAATTAAAATTATATTTTTTACTTGTACTTTTACAAAATTTAATTAAAATTAACTTTTTAATTGACTCCATTAAATACAAATATCGCCCCCATATTTCAACGAGTTTTAATTGGTTTTCTTTTTTTTGGTGGTCCATAAATTTATTTTCGTTTTTTAGTTGGGTTTGGTTCAATCCATTTTTTTCAACTAACTTTGAATTTGATTTGTTGATTTAATATTTGTGAGTAATATTTATTAAAGTTGGATGGAAGAGAGACAATTGTTTAAGAGGGCATGTTCAAATTTTCCCATTTAATGTGAATGGAAAAAAAGTGTTAAAAAGGAAGAAAAATACAATGAAGGATTTTAGTTAACTAGTACATATTTAGCGGAATTCTTAAAGAAATTATTAATTTCATTAAGAATAGATTTGAAAATTTTAATTAAACTTTAATTAAAAATAAAAAAATGTAGAATAATAAAAGAAATACAAAAAAAAGATAAATTTTTAGAGTGGTTAAATATATAACATTGATCTTTAATAATAAAAAACTTAAAATAAGATTAGTGTAATTAGAAATAAAAAATTGTAAAATAATGAGAAAATTAAGAATTTAATTTGTAGGAATTTGGATAATGCTAAGTAAAAAAGATTGGAAAATAGATGTAAGGGAGTTTCAAAAAATATTAAATTAAACAAAAAAATAAAACAAAAAATACAAACTTTATAAAAAAAAAAAAAAAATTCACTTGGAGAGGCGGTTAAATAAAAAACCGCTCTCCAATATAATTAAATTTTTTTGGAATGGATTTTAACCGGCGCTTTTTTAATAACCGCCTTTTTAAAAAAAATTGTCAAGTTGAGCTCTCTTGTATAAAAAATCGTAAAAAAAATAACTAAGGGGTGAGAACTTTTAAAGAAATGAAAAGGTAATTAAGGGGAAAAAAAGTTAAAATAAAGAATTATTAAGGAATGTGAATAGTTAAAAAAATAAGAGGGGATTTCAATTAGGTACAAAGTAGGATGAGTTATATCAATTAGATACAACCCAAACTCTTTTTTTTAACTAGATACAAAATAAGAATTAATAAGACTAAAATACCCTTAATGAATAAAAATAAAAATCAACTATTTAAATCCCTTTTCACACCCAAATATTTTTTTACTTCATTTTTAATTTTTTTGCAACTTTTTAAAATACATTATAAAAAATTTTAAATTGTAATTTTTAAATTTGTAACAAAAAATTATATATATTTTTTATTCGTCATATTTATTTTTGCACGAGCACAAAATAAATTCAAACCCAATGCAACAAATTTTGCACTAACACAGAATAATTCACTAATTATAGAAAATAAAAATCCCAAAGCTACATCTTCATTTTTTCATCTTATTCACTTTTTGAACAAGCATAAAATAAAATCAACCACAAACAATTTTTTTTTTTTTACTAATTACATATGAGAATAAACAAAATTTGCACAAAAGAAGAAATAATATTTGCACAAATCGTAATGAATATTTGTACAAACGTAATAAATATTTGCACAAATTAAAAAAAAAGGAAAAATCCGGACTCCACTGTCTACAGTTGCTCCGGCGGTGGATCTGTACAGGTCCGCTCGCCACACAAATCCACAAAAAAAAAATGAATAGCCAAGACAAGCCCCAACAGGATTTGAGTAGTCAAAAATCAAAAAAATTATTCAAACAACAAGAAAAGATAAATGGGCAGGGCTCAACAAAATGAAAAAAAGCCGGTTAAAAAACCCTAAATCTTCTCTATCTTCCTTCATTTACCAGTTTCTTCTAATCGGACGCATCCTACGCCATCGTCCGCCGCCTCCACGCACCACACCACCATCCGTAGCCTCCACGCCGTCGTCACTCCACCATCCGCAGATCCGCCTCCTTCACCGACAAAGATCTGCAACCTCCGCCATGGCTTCTTCTCCTTCCTTCCTCACTCGCTCCGCCATTCCACCGCCACCAAGACCGACATCGTCAGATAAATCGTAAATCACCACCAACATCGTCACAGAGCAGCGGTGGCGGTGTCCTCTTTCATCGATGTCGTCGTCGTCTTCACGTCACCGCACTCGCCTTTGTTTATGGTGACGGGGTGTTGTGGTGGTGGTGGTGGTGGCTGGGCGGCGGGAGGTTGTGGTGGTGGTGGAGGCTGGGCAGAATTAGGTTTAGGGAGAGAGAGGCGGATGTAATGTAGAGAGAGAGAGGGGTTTGATAGAAATGAAATAATGGGGGAGAGAGAGCCGGATGAAATAAATGAGAGATGGAGAGTGATTTTTAATTGATAAGGGTATTTTAGGGTTTTTGGTAGGAAATTGTATCTAGTTGATATAAATGAGTTTGATTGTATTAGATTGATATTTGGATGAGAAACTTGTATCCCCTTGAAATTTCCCCAAAAAATAATTAAAGAAAATAAAAACAAAAAAGAATATGCTGAAGGGAGGACGGGAGAAGTGTGTGCTGTTTAAAAAAAACTGTAAAAAATTCTCAAAAAAGGAAAACTGTAAAAAATTCTAAAAAAGGAGCTGTATAAAAAACGAAAAATAATGTTGCCACCGAGATTTGAAAACGTGACATCTTGAACATCTAAGGTCATGGGGAACCAAATCGGCCAACATAGCATATAGTTTTACATTGCAACAAAAAACTATATATCTATAAATATTTATATATATAATTTTAAAAAAATATAAAATCGGGGGCCCTAGTCTGGGGTGGGGCCCTGTGCGACGGCACCGGTTGCGCCACCTCAGGCCGGCTCTGCCTTTATCCTATCTTTTTTATTACCCTTAGGGCCCCTACCAATCCCTATCCTAGAGTACATGAGATCTACCCAGATTGTTATCATGACTCACTGACTCTCTAAATCGATGAAATATTACAACCATGAATATTATATTTCGAATGTTACCTTAAAAAAAATGTGACTGGATTTTTTAACTCGTTTGACTTAGACTTAATAAATGTATTTTATAACTGTACATGATTGCCATTATGTGACGTTGTGAAATATTCTGTCAGATACAATGTTTCTTTATTAAAAATGAGTTCAAGAAATATACAGCTTTATCCATTTTTATTATTTTTAGACCATTTATTGTTTAAAGCTATGGGCCAAGATAATTGTCACGTCAAGGGTAAAGATGTCATATAAACTTTCAGGTCTAATTACCTGTTTTATTTTAATTTTCGCATTAGATTACTTTTTTGTCTTTCAACAGTTGAAAATAGGCATTGTTCGTTTTAAAAAAAAAAATTGTTTCAATTAATACCTACTCAGAATAATGTGAAGATAGTGGCATTTCGTGGATAACAATCATATTATGAAATGAATTTATCATCATAACTTCTTAATATAACAAATAAAGTTGGTCTTTCATGAACCAGATTTATGCTATGAATTTGGATTATTGATCAATTTCATTTATTTTCAATACATTTTTCTAAATCACTAAACTTGACCCGTGTTATACATTGGGTAGGATCAAATGCCATAAACTGAAAACAAAGTTCATATCATGAATCAAGTCTATACAAATTTTTGTTACAAATGAAATACAAGAATGCTACATACTTTAACAAGAAAGTCGGAGATATCATCTATTAATTTTATGAGGTAAAATTTTATATGAATTATTTTATGAATTTAGGATCAGTGAAATATGACTCAGATGCCAGAATTAATTCAGAGCAAAAAATTTGTGATTCGGTGTGGGTCAGACAGGGTCAAATGAATATTTTTTAAAATTTCGCGCAAAGTTAGAACAATAAAATTTGCTCGAGATCTCAGATACTATAAGGACAAACATATAATGAAAAAATATTTTTTAAAATTATTTACTTTTTATTTGATGTTATGTCTTCTAATTGCCCTTATTTAAAATTTCTTTTTTTACTTTCTATCATGTCATTAAAGATAATTTATCATTAAATAATGCTAATTTTGGTATAATTTTTCTTTATTAATAAACGTGCAAAAGTTCAAAATATCTTATATTTTGAATAGGAGGGAGTACTATTTTGAGTACATATATGTGTTACAACAATGAAAGATCCTTTAAACATGACCCATGGATCACAACGAGAAGCGCATAAACACAGAGAGAAAAATTCATGGATTATGCGTGGGTCGAATTGGGTCAAAACGATTTTTCTACTCGCAAAGGCAAAACAACAAAACTCGCTCCGAGATCTGTATTACTACAAGGGCAAACATATGTTACTGTAAGTGCATGTATGTGTCACTGAAATGACAAATAACACACATATGTCAGTAAGGTATTGAAAATTGTGCACTATACACATGCTTAAAATGTGTTATATTGAAGAGAAATGTGTATTATTATACGAACAAAACGACACTCTCCCTATATTTTCATCAGTTTTCCCCTTTGTATTTTATCTATTTCTCCTTCTGATTTATGACAAACTATTGTAAGTAAATGCCCAAACTTCTAGATTGCACCATTGAATTAGTAATTTTTTTTTCATCATCATGTAGTAACACATAATTACTTTTACAATAACACATACTAGTCTTTATAGTAACAAAATTTGGGAGCAAATTTCTATTTTGCCCTTGCTCAAATTTTTAAACAATGTCCGCCTGATTCGATCACCACAAGATTCGTTAATTTTAAGCTTCCTCCTAATTTTACTAATATTTCACGATAAAATGTTTCACATGAAAAGTTTATTTTTTTACAAAAGATGTTATAGGATTCCAATTTCAAGGATTTGTGATCACATCAATGTTATTTCAAGCTTTATATAATTCTTTTGGGAAACATAGTCCATTTCAAATTATTTTATTACTAGGACTATATACTCCTACTATATACTCCATCATAAATATGCAAAAGTGTTTTTACAGCACATAGAACCAAAAACTGATTATACAATGCATTAAACTTGTTAATCACTATATTAAATAATTTAATCATTATGTGTCTCATTAAATACCAAATTCCCCCACATTCCACTACCAGACCATTGACTAATAAAACACCCCTAGAAACCACATTCTTTTTTTTTTATTATTATCATTTAGACACACACGCACGCACACGTGTTAGTGTGTACTTTGTGTATGTATATGTGAGAGAATGCCTCTATCATGTCTCACAAAAATTGAATGTGAATAAATATATTCCCCCAAGGCATAGCCAAGTTGGTAAGACTTGTGGTAATGTGGGGAGAAGTCCCCCGACAATGCAGATTCGAACCTCGTGTGGGACATTTTTCCATTGAAATATTATGGAGGTTTGTCCTGTGGATTGAATCCTGTTGGCTCTCACAAATTCTCCATAGAAATATTATGGAGGTTTGTCTGAGGATTTAATTACATTGGCTCTCTCCCCACAAGTAATGCATCACTTGGCACGTCCTTCGATTTACAACCGCCCTACAGGTGTGGACAAATTCTCCATTGAAATATTATGGAGCCCCTACCCCGTGTGGAGACAAATTCTCCATGCACATCCTTCGATTTACAACCCGCCCCTACCCCGTGTGGGACAAATTCTCCATTGAAATATTATGGAGGTTTGTCCTGGGGATTGAATCATGTTGCCTTTCTCCCACAAGTGTCTGCCACTTGGGCACATCCTTCGATTTACAACCCGCCCCTACCCCGTGTGGGACAAATTCTCCATTGAAATATTATGGAGATTTGTCCTGAGAATCAATCACGTTATTTCTCTTCCATGTTGTTTGATATTTGAAATTCTCGTCGATTCAACCTGGCCGTCCGACTGAGGGGTCAACGACACGGGTTGAGGGAGTTTCTCCTCTCTTCCTCACAAAAAAAAATTGAATGTGAAAATATAGGGAAAAACTCTCTAGCTAAGCATTAAAAAGGCCATCCATTAAAGGCATCTTAATCCTGTGGTTTTCAATCATCACTCGCTGCCGTACAGTCTCGCCGAGTTGGTTCTCTCTCACACATCGCTGCCTTTTCTTTGTTGTTGTTTCTGGGTAAAGTCTCTGGGTAATCCTGTTCCATTTCTGTTTCCTTCGAATGTAATCTCAAAACCCTAACCCTTTGGTTCATTTTATCGGCTTGTGTACTTTCATTTGCATAATGTGTGTGTGGAAGATGAATTTCTTTGTTGAATGTGGATGAGTAGTTCTCGCCTTGTTGGAAATTTCTGGGTGTGTGTTCGATTTGAAAAAGGGTTTCTGTTTTCCTGATATGGAAAATTGCGATTTTTTTAAAATTTTGTCTTTTATGATAATGCGTGGGGAATGGCATTGTACCTTCACATTAGGGTTTGTATTTTATTATTTTCTGTTAAGTTCGTATATGGGGCTCTGGATGGAGGAAATGTTTGTGCATTTTGTAATGTTGGTCTAGGTTAAATGTGGGGGTTTCCACCCCATTTTTTCTGTTGTCATAAATGTGCACATTGAGGTAAACAAACAATTTGTTGAAGGATTTTTGAAGGATGATTTTCTTAGTCTTTTTTGTTGAGCTTTGTTTTTTTGGTTGCTGCAGAAAATTTTGTTTTGGGGCAGAAGGCAAGATGAGCAACGAAGAAGAGAAGAGGTGTCCACTTTGTGCGGAGGAGATGGACTGGACTGACCTGCAGTTCATGCCCTGCAAGTGCGGTTATCAGGTTATTCTTTGTTCCACATACAATGGCCTTTCAAATGATAGTTGTTGGATAATCTACACACTATTTTCTGTGCTTGATGGCTTCTTTTATTATCTCTCTAAGGAGGAAATTTTACTGATTTAGATGAATGAAATATAGTCTTAAACCTTAACAATTCATTTCGAAACCTTTTTCTTTTGTTCTTTATTAACATTCCTTTTCGTTTTTACCAATTATAGTTTTTCATTGATTGTTCTTTCGTACTTGTCTGTGCAATGTGACAGAATTTTGCATAAGAGGCGATGTATTTGAAGTTGTTCATAACATTTCACCTGATCTTTGATTCCTTAACAATGTAGACAGGGTGATTAGAAACTTCCCTTGGACCCCTCTCTTGTAATGCTAGCTGGATTGTGGATTATGCAAAGGGTTGTGTATATGAGAACAGTCTATGTTTAACTTTTCCGAAACATTATGTATTCATGTTTCTCTCTCCAATACACTCATGTTCAAGCCTTCCTCCCAGAATCTTTCTTGAGAACTCCCGAAAGCCACCCAAACAGTACCTTGGTTTTCAGTATGGTTGCACTTGCAGCTTACGGTGTTTCCCCCAATTCCATCTGTATGCGGGAACATAGTTTTTTAGTTGAGGGAAGCTAGGTTAGAGCGCCTATAGGGGTGGCTGTAATATGGTGAGAGATTTCGCCCGATTACCATTGGTCATTCTCGTAAAATGTTGCCTTTATCATTTTTATGTATGATATATCATTGAGAACATGAGTGCAATGTGACTCTTTTCTTTGGAGAAAGTTATTTTGGAGCTTCCGTTCTTACATGCTATTTTTTCATTACAGGTATGTGTTTGGTGTTGGCATCACATAATAGACATGGCAGAAAAAGATGAGACTGAGGGAAGATGTCCTGCTTGTCGGACTATATATGAAAAGGAGAAAATTGTTGCAACACAAGCAAATTGTGAAAGGTCGATATGTTTTATACTTTTCTTATCTATCATCTAAAATAGGGTCCTGTTCTGATCTTAACAATGCATCATATCTTTTTTATGATACAGGACAATGTCCAAAATTTCTAATAGGAAAACCAAACCACCAAAGGCCAAGCCCAAGGCCATTGAAGTAAAGAAGGATTTGACAAATATTAGAGTGATCCAACGGAAAATGGCGTATGTGATTGGGTTACCTCTCAGTCTAGCCGATGAAGATGTATGACTTTATTACTTTTAACTTTTTTCTTGTCTTCATTCTCTCCTGAAGAAATTTTAATAACTGTACTTGGTTTAGATAAATTTCTATTTCTAGCTTGGTTCTCAAAAGTTCTAAAGTGTTTCCTTTTCTCTGAACAGGTATTGCTACGGAAGGAGTATTTTGGTCAGTATGGGAAAGTGACTAAGGTCTCTCTCTCGCGGACAGCCGGTGGGGCAATTCAACAGTTCATTAATGACACATGCAGTGTGTGAGTTTAACTCTGTTAATACAGTTGCTATGTTTTGAATTCTTTAGTTGATTATTGGTTTTGTAGAATGTCACATCTACAACATCGAAGCGTTGTGATAAAATACTGTGCCTTTTGGACATCTAGTCCTGATTCTGTTTAATCTAAGTGCCTTTTTTTTAATCTCTTATGCTTTGACATATTCAACACCAAGATAAAACGAGATATAATTTAGCCTATCAAAATTTTATGTATTGTGTATATGAATTATCTGTTTTCGACCTAAATTAGACCCATAACAGAATTAATAAGTCAAGTGGAAAGTACACGACAATTTTATTTTGTATTTTTTCCTCAAGTTTTGAATTCTGTGCAAGGTTAGTGATGGTATGTTTGTTGGAGGAAGTATCTGGCTTGTGGTTTTCCTTGAGTTTGATACATAATTTATGCATGGTGGTAATTTTGTCCATGTTTGTTTATACTTTATCCCACCCTCTCGCTTTCCCTCTCTAAAGGGTTCAAGATTCTTTGTTTGGTTTGCGATGTAAGGAATTATGCTAGACTATTGTGTGTTTCATATCTGACGGATGCTCAACTTTTTTCCACAATCTATAATCGTAACTCTTTTGTCCAGTGATTGTGTTATATAAGTATTACTAAAGAGGTTGCTAGATCAAGGAAATATAGTTGCAATGATAAATTAATAACTTATCTATTGCTTTATGTCATCATTGCCTTTATGGGTTTCCCAGTGAAAATTTTCCCATTAGATCCACTAGGCAGTCTTTCATGGTAGCAAAAAAAATCTCAAACATCTCCTCCCCGCCTATTATCTGTTTGCCTAATTATGTCACCTCCCAGATACATAACATATTCAAAGGAGGAGGAGGCTTTACGATGTATTGGATCAGTTCATGGTTTTGTCCTCGATGGTAGATTCTTGAGGTAAGTAACTGCCGAGTTCCCTCCTCTGGTCAAATATAGCTATTCTGAAGTCAATTATAATAATTACTATTTGTGCAGAGCATCATTTGGAACTGCAAAATACTGTCATGCTTGGCTGAAAAACATGGTATAGTGATCTCATGATTTGTGGTCGCTTTCCGTTCACATTGCAGCATGTGACATGAATATTCATTGAGAATTGTTCTTATTTTGTTTCAGCCTTGCAACAATCCTGCTTGCTTATACTTGCATAGTATTGGGGCTGATGAAGATAGTTTTGGAAAAGATGAGGTTGCTGCAGTTCATACAAGGTATCATGTCATTTGCACAACCTTTTTCTTTTTTCATTTTTGCCCCATGCTATCTTCCAATTTTCTGCTTTTGTTCGATTTGTTTTAAAAAGTGAAATGAACTTAAGTGCATGCGATTTTGAACAAGCTCCAGGTACACTGTTATTTGTGGATATCATGAACATATGTTAATACTGTCAGTTGCACATTACTCTTAATTGATCGTTGGTGCTTCTCATCTTACTTGGGCTTGGCATTGATTGTAACTTGTTGCATGGTTATTTATTATGTAGGCTGTATAATATTCCATAAACTGTCTATCAATATTTCTGATTTCTTCATTCATATGCATAATGGTTAATGTGCTGGTAAATGTTATACTCCTTCCCTCCTGTTTTTGATTGCTCAAATAAAAACGGCACAAATTTTAATGAAAGAGTTGTTTATTAGTATTAAAAGGAGTAAAATTGCTTTTTGTTGGGGGTGTTATGGTCTTTTTTAGAGAATGAGACAAAATAGATATTTTTGTGTGTAATTATTAGTGGCATGAGATGTAATAAAAAGATATTTGTACGGGGTTTGTTTGAGAGGATAAAATTATTTTTTTGCAATTTATGGAATGGGAAAACTAAATAAGGACATCCATTTATGGATTTTGAGCAATCAAAAACAAGACGGAGGGAGTAGTATACTAGTATTTAGTTACTACTAGCTTTGACTCTTACTCTTTTTTGGTTTAGAGGAGTGTTGTCAACTAATATTCCATGAATATCATATGCAAAAAGGTTAATGTGCTGTAGGTGTACTGTTGTAGTATCTCTGGTTATTGCTGGTTCAATACTTTATTTTTCGTGGTTTTACAGGAGTAGAGTTCAACAAATAGTTGGTGCTACAAACAGTGTGGCAAAGCGAACAGGCAATGTGTTGCCTCCTCCTGGTGATGATTTTTGTATCAGTTCCAGTACTTTAGGCGATAAAACTACCATGGGAAATGACATATCTGTAAGTGACATTTACGAATTGTCACTTTATTTTAAGCTTAGTCAACATTATTTGTGTTTCTTATGTTGACCTTTTGCTGAAACATCGTTATCTCTGTCCAGGATTTAGCTTATGGTTCTGGAAATAGCAGTGCTGATATACTTCCCTATAAAGAGAAGGAAGGACCATTTGCAGTACCCCACAAAACAACCACTTTTGTAGATATTGTAGGTCGTCCTAATTCTTCTACTTCAGAAAATGAGGGAAATATTTCTGAAGATAGGAGGATGCTAAACCTATGTTCTGAATTATCGTCAGTAACAGTTAGTGGAGATGCACATACAGAAGTGCCATATTCTGTTCCTTCCCTGTTTAAAGTCTCTTCGTCTAATTGCATCCCGAATGATCTATTCAAAAGTAGTCCTGATGAACCTCTTGGAGAAGGTTCATTATTATCTAATAATCAAGGATATAATAGGACTTCTTATGTTCCTCCATTTTATTCTACAAACATTTCAGAGGATTCAGGTGGTCTGTCATCATTGAACAAAAAGATGCATAGTATGAATAGTTTTACTGTTGGTCATGATTCTGTACATAATCGTGATGATGAGGCCTGTTTACCTATCAGATGTTTGAATTCTGTTTCTAGTGATTCATGCCAGGAGATGAAGTTTCAAAATTCTGCTAAATCTGATAGAATCTATAGAAGTTCCAAGTCATTCTCCAATGAAGAAATAGTTGAGCATTTACGAAGAATAGGTGATGATAATGTGACCAATGATGAGGAAGGTTCTGTTTTAGATGCTGTAGAGAGCAGTATAATTTCGAATATAATGTCAATAGATTTTGATTCATGTGAAGATTCTTTGGCAATGACTAATGGTTTATCTGAGATACTTGACGATGCTGATGGAATGGGGTGTTCGTCCTGGAGTTCCCTAAACAGTGATCAATCAGGGTATTCATTTGTTAAACAAGATGGCTTTGCAAGTCAAATGGCTGCCTCTGTCCTTCCAGATTATGGAGATAATAAGGAGCAGTATTTCTGTAAGCCTCAGTACCCAGGTAAATGAAATATAATATTTTGATTTTCTCTTCAACTTTTAGGAAATCTTAAACCTTGTTTTATATTTCATATATTGTTTCAGATGTCCTTCATCTATAGAGTTTTGTGATGAAAATATACAAGATGTCCTTCATCTGTAAGCCTCAGAATCCACACGGGTGTTATTTTTGTCTTATTGAGTTTTGTGATGAAAATATACAAGATGCTTGAAGAAATGATTGTACTTTTTTGTGGTCCATGATGACTTCCTTAAAACTTAATGTCTATATATTAGAGTGTGTGTCTTTATGTAAAGATTTCTGCTTGCATTGCTGAAACTTGAATACTTGATGGCTTGACCTTAGAAGGCAAATACTTCTATGCACCAGTTGCACGTTGCAACTGCTGCACCCGAGTGGTACTCATTTAGGTTGTTCTTTTTGCATCTTCCATCATACCTTTCTGTGTTGTTTTTATATCCTCATTATCTGGTCTTACAGTCATCAGATCTCAAACTTTGGCTCCACCAGGGTTCTCAATGCCCTCTAGAGATCCACCGCCCGGTTTTTCCTCTGGTGACAAGGCAGCTTTACCCCGTCCCACATCAGGTTTTGTGCCTTAATCCATCAACCATCCTCCAAATCATAGTGGTATTACTCATTATCTTCATCTGTTTCTTTGCAGGCAATCGTTTGACAAACACTCCATCTTTCTCAAGCTCCTTGTTTCAAACATCAACTAGGCACGATGATACTGCTGATTTTTTCGATCCTGCAATATTACGTGCTGGTACAGCCAATCAAATGAATGGATTCAACAACACGGCCTTTGATGAGTCCAGACATTGGCTTCGTCAACACCAGGACTCCCAATTTTCTCAGTTCTATACACCACAGCCGGAAATGAGCTATTCTGATATTCATAAATCGAACGGGATTTCTGGACTAGATAGTACGTATGGTTTGTCTTCGAGACTAGTCAGAGAACAGCAAAACCGTGATCCATCTTTCTTCACACAAACACCACAGCAGAAGTATGGAAACTGGCTCGTTTCGAATTCCAACGGGTATTTGCATGGTTTGGACGAGGTCCAACATAAGGGTGATGGGGGAATGACAGAACTTCACAGAAGCCAGAGATTGGGAGTCGATTACTTTCCCGGGTATGGTGATTTAATGTTTAGTTCAGGCGATGTATACACCAGAGTTTTTGGGTTGTAGTTTTTGTTTCTGGTTTGAATCATACTCTTCTTAGTAAACTCTGTGTAGGTCTGAGCATTAGATGAGATGTTATAAAGATCGATCAATGCTGGAGGTATCTGCTTTTTTATCATTATCTGCCATTTATGATCTTACTCTTTCCACACCACTACACACACACGTCATATATTTTATCTTGTTTATGTTATTCTTTATTTTTTTGTTAAAAATTTTGATCAACTTGGTTCACGGAAGTTATAAGGTGAATTTGGTACCACTATTTAGTATATGCAATATTACTGTCTAGCGTGAGAAGTGAAACTGTTAGGTTGTGTTTGTTTTGGGATTTAAATGTGCGGAACAAGTCGATGTTTTAGAATTCAGGTATTTAAAATCCTTGATGAATAATAAATATATGTGTTTGTTTTGAGATTTGAATAGAGTGGAATTTAATTTTATGTCAAATCAATGCTTACCTATGATTGATGTTGTATTATTTTATTATATTGAGTTGAGTGATGAATTTAACTTTATGTTAAATCAAAATGTAGAATATTGTTTTATTTTAGAGTGGTGGATTGTTTTAAAATGGTATATTGGAAAGAGTAATAATAGGTTTTTGAGATATTTGTACACGTGGATTGAATGTGGAATTTGAAAATCGAGTCTTTATATAAATCTCATTGGATTTGAATATCAAATTTTATATTATCTGTTGGATTTGAATATCAAATTTTAAATATAAAATTCATATGAGACGAGAAGCGCAAAGTCCTAAGTCCATCTGTGATTTTAACTTAAAAAAGACGGATCATGCAAAATTGATTCACAGAGAGACATTTTTTTTAAAAAAAATATTGAGATTCAACAGATAATTTAGATAAATGCCGAAGGACAACTGTAAATCACCTAAAATAATATGAGAATGTATTGTGTGCACAATTTTTCACTGTACACCACTATTATTATTATTTATAAGGATCAACACTTTATTTACAAAGTCTTAAATCTTACGAACAATAATATTAACGATGTACGATAAAAATAGTGCATACAATACCTTTGTCAAATAATATTGAAAAATAATTAAATAAGGTCTTAAACGGTTAAACTCGTCCTCTAAAATCAAGTAAACTCTTTTAATTTTAATTTATTCATACTTAAAAAACTATTATTTTAATTTTTGATATGTGAAGCACCCAAAGATTATTTCTTAAACAATAACATATGCATGGAATATTAAAAATATCATATCCTCAAAAATTAAAACCAGTTTATATTAAGGATTGAGAAAAAAACGACCTACATGTTTTCAAAATATTAAGGGCTGTGCTAAAAAATTAAAATAAAAAGTTAAGAATTTATTTAATCCATGTTAAAAGAAAAAGGGTCTAGATTGAAAAATAAATAAATAAAATCAAGAACTAATTTGATATGATGGATAAGATTAGCTTATTTAATAATTTTTCCAATAATATTTCACACTATTATCTATCGATGTGGTTTCATGTGCATTCAGATGCACCGTGCACTTATAATATATTTTAGAATCATGTTGATAAAGATACAATCTTTTTACACTAAACTGTATAATTAGTTTTCTATATATTAATAGTTGTACAATTCATATAAATAAATTGTATATTTCAATATAATAAATTATACTCCATCCGTCCCATAGTTAACCTTACAGTTACTGTGTGCTCGAGTTTTAAGAAAAATTGATAAAGTGATAAAGTGTTGGGGGTAGAAAGAGATGTTTATTAGTATTTTATGTGATAAAGTGATAAATGATTGAAGGTAGAAAGATTTGTTTATTAGTATTTTATGTGATAAAGTGATAAAATGAGTATTTTCATTTAAGAGAATGTTCGATTAAGTATAAGACGTAAAAAAAAAAATGGATTAAGTTTTGGATGGAGGGAACATAATTTTAAAAAACACCGACGGTGCACCTGGAATCCTGACTTAAAATATCTATCATTATTGGTTCAAAGTTGGCATTTTCACTAAAATGTACGTGTTCATCGGAGAAGTTGATGAAGAAAGGCATACGCATTTTGATTGTACAGATTGCAGAACTCAGCTGGATTCATAACACATACATGAGATGAAACGATGCAATCTCACTTCAATTTTCCACCCATCTTTCCATTTCCGGCACCTCAAATCTTTCCCCCCACTTTTTTCTCGCAATTCCCTCTCCACATTAGCTTCGATTCAACACGAATGGACTAAAAATTCGGACCAATTTTCCGGTTTAATTCAAGTAAATGATGTTACCCCCAATGGAAATCTTTTTATTCTCGACTGCATCGATTGTGCTGCAGATCGACACGACGCTAAATTGTATTTGGAGCTCTTCAAGAAGTGTGCGGATCGCTGCAATCTCAAAGAAGGGAAGATAGTCCATTCACATTTCCTAGCTTCGAGATTCCAGCATTACGCTTATCTACAAAACGCTGTTATGAACATGTACGCGAAATGCGGGGATATGGAGATTGCACGCAAAGTGTTCGATAAAATGCCTGACAGAGATAGTGTTTCTTATTCTATTTTGATCAGTGGGTATTCGCGGAGTAATGACTTCGAGGAGTCGTTGAGGTTATATTTAGATATGGGGAAGATGGGCTTACACCCGAATCGATGCACCTTCATGAGTGCTCTGAAATCGGCTGGTGGTATGCGAAGCGATGCAATGGGTGGTGGGATTCATGGGACTTGCGTAAAGTACGGTTGTGACAACAATGTGTATGTTGGGAGTGCTTTGTTGGATATGTACACGAGGCGTAATAGGATGAACGAGGCGAAGGCCGTGTTTGATGGGCTGGAATGGAAGAACGACGTTTCTTGGAACGCTTTGATTGCAGGGTATGCAAGGAAAGGGGAAGAACACAATGCAATGAAGCTATTCTTGGAGATGAAAAGGGGGAGTTTTGAACCGACTGCGTTCCACGTATGCTAGTCTGTTTGCAGCGTGTGCGAGCTGTGGAGCTTTCGAGCAGGGGAGATTGTTGCACGCGGATATGATCAAGTTTGGGTTTCAGCTTAGTGTTTTCGTTGGCGATGCTCTTCTTGATATGTATAGTAAGGCGGGAAGCATTGAGGATGCGAAGAAGGTTTTCTCTCGATTATCGGATAAGGATGTCGTTTCGTGGACCTCCATGCTTACTGCGTGTGCACATTACGGGCTTGGGAAGGAGGCTGTGGGTATCTTTGAAGAAATGCGGGCTTTGGGATTTAAGCCCGATAAGATTGCTTTTTCTTGTGTACTCAAGGCTTGCAGCCATGGTGGGCTCTTGGAAGAAGGGTTGTATTACTTTAAGATGATGCGGGATTATAAATTAGAGCCTGAGAGTAAACATTACACGACGATCGTTGATCTTCTTGGTCGAGCTGGCCAACTTGCTCGTGCAGAGAGGTTCATAAGAGCAATGAGAATCCAACCTTCAGCAAATGTTTGGAGAGCCTTGCTTGGAGCCTGTAGAACGCATAAGGACGTCAAGTTAGGTTCTTATACTGCCGAGAAAGTTTTTGAACTCGACCCTAATGATTCCGGGGCCCACATCATGCTCTCGAACATCTATGCCTCTGCTGGTAGATTGAGTGATGCTGCAAGAGTGAGGAAGACGATGCATATAGGTGGGCTTCAGAAGGAGCCCGCGTGTAGTTGGGTGGAGATCGGGAATGCTGTCCACGTGTTTCAGGCAAATGATGATACACACCCACAAAGAAAGGAGATTCGTGTGATGTGGGAAAAACTTAGGGGTTGCATTACGAAAATTGGGTACGTCTCTAATACTAGGGATGTGCTTTGGTTCGTGGACGAGGAGGAGAAAGAAGAGAGGTTACAATGTCACAGTGAAAAACTAGCTCTAGCATTTGCAGTTCAAAACATCCCTAGTGGTGCCACTATTTTGATAAAGAAAAATATCAGAGTATGCGACGATTGTCATGCTGCATTTAAGTTTGTATCGAAGTTGATTGATCGAGGAATCACGTTAAGAGATACGAAGCGATTCCATCATTTCCGAAATGGGGATTGTTCGTGCCGAGACTATTGGTAGTTGAAGTATGTGAGACTGTTATTACCTGTTCACTTCTGGGATGCACACAAGGTTTACCATTGATTGGTAATGAAAGATTGCAGCCATGCTAATTCATTGGAAATGTATTTTAGAGACACCCAAACAATAAACATTTGGATGTTAATTTTTGATATATACTTGAGAGACAGAATCAGGGTCTAATTATTTTCTCATACTGGAGCTTACATTTCACAAATCTCAAATATAGTAAAGATGTTCATTAGGGATTTAACCAGATGTACAATATAATTAATTAAACTGCATTTTTAAAACATGTAACTTACAATTTAAAGTCGGTGGTGCATTACCTTTTTTCTTTCCTTTTTGCCCCACGCTATCTTCCAATTTTCCAGCACATTAACCATTATGCATATGAATATACAAATCAAGTACGACTAATTCGAGGGGTATTACAAGTAATATCTTAACGGTATAACTTACGTTATAAAATGGTATTAATAATAATAACTGAAGAATCGAATCTATTAATAAATATGAAATTTGTTTCACGATTAACAAAATTTCACGTGAGATCTGCTCCTAAAATAAAAATTTTAATTCTATTTTCGAAAAATTGCTTCTAGATATTTATACCTACGTTCAGGGACCGAACCAAGACGGCAGGGGGGAAGGGGCCAAAAAATATTAATAATTTGGCAAAGTATAGTGTGAACAAGTTTTACGGTGAAATTGGTTAAGGAGTGTGACTTATATTTATAAAGTGTGTGACTTTTTACTGTAAAGTGTGTGACTTTTTACTGTAAAGTGTATTACTCATAAAAGTGAAGGGTGTGACTTATATTATAGCAAAGAGTGTCGCAGTGATAACTGAAGTGTGTGACTTATATTACTAAAGGGTGTGACTTATATTACTAAAGTATATGTCTGTAAAAAAAAAAACCAGTTTCACGGTGAACAAGGTTCACAGCATACCAACTCTAATAATTTATGTGTAATTAAGTATAGTAAAATATAAAGTAGAAAAAACGGAGCAACGAACATGACACCGAAATAAATTAAACAAAAACTAATGGAGAAAAATAAACAAAATGGGGTATCAATCTAATTTTAGAGAAAAACGTTGGGAATGAATAAGACTTTGAAAAGAGTAACTATTGAAAGACAAAAAATATAAATATAAAATTACCAAAAAAGCTCAATTTAAAGTTCCAATTTATTACTCTATTCATATTCTTGAATCTATGTACCCAAAATCTATGTGAAACTTTTGCTCGGATGGAGGAAATATTAGATAATTTCAATTTTATTTTTAGTTGTTTATAAAATTTATATCATTATATTTATAAATTAATATTATAATAATATTAATTGATATTATAAAATTAAATGTTATTATACTAGTTTATAAAAATAATGGTCTCAATTTAATGAAAATAAAAAAGTCTTGTATGCATTTAGGTGCACCGTGCACTTTAGAACCATGCAACTTATTTGCACTGAATTGTGCAACTATTAATATGGAAAAATAGTTGCACGATTCAGTGAAAATAAGTTGCATCTTCAACTATAACAAGTTGTATGGTTCTAAAATGTACTATGTGTGTACGGTGCATCTAAATGCACGTAAGACCCACTCATTTATAAATGTAATGACATTAATTTTATAATACAAGTTTCACAACAGTTTTTTTTTTCAAGAAATTTAACACCTCAGCTAAATTTGAGTTGGGTAGTGTAAAGTGTAAACAAGATAAAAGTGGGACCCAAAAAAGTGTAAATTTCGAGACTTGCGGCCTTTGCGGATCAAAGAGTATGTGATTTCATTTTACCTGGTCGAGTTTGGAATGAGTCTAAGCTTCGACAAGTGTTCTTACCATTTGAAGGCGATGCTATTTTAGCTATCTGACTGAGTGAAGAGCCACATCCTGATACCATGTTTTGGGGCCCAGAAAAGAGGGGTGAGTTCTCGGTCCGCTCTGCATATCGGCTACAGATGGGTTTTTTGGATCCTCTTCCATCGACCTCTGGGAATGGGGTTGAAAAGTGGTGGAAGTACATATGGTCGTTATCAATTCCTCCTAAAGTACGAATTTTTGCTTGGCAAATGGCACAAGATATTTTAACGGTCCTGGTGAACTTGAATCGGAGGCATGTTCCATGTTCTATATAGTGCACATTGTGTAAAATGAGCATTGGAAGTACGTTACACACTTTAATTTTCTGCTCATGTGTTAGGAGATTTTGGAAATGCACTCAATTCTGGCCTCTGGTTCAGCAAGTTAAGGAAGGTAATTTAATTGAAATGTGTAGTTTGATTAAAAATGCATTGGGAGATGAGTTGGTTTGCCTTTTTGTTATGGCTTGTTGGACAATATGGAGATCTATATGCAATTATGTGTACGGTAGCGACACTGATTTGAAGTTGTCGCGACTTGATTCGGTTTGTAGTTTGTTGAAGCAGTTCGTATCAGCTCAGGTGCATCTCGTTAGGACACCCGTCCCACAGCCTCGTCAGGAAATGACTTGTTGGGAAAAACCAAGTGTGGACGAGCTAAGGCTGGATATAGATGCGGCCTATAATGAGACTATGGGGCTCTTTGGCGTAGGATTTGTCATCAGGAATAGTGATGGGAAGTTGAAGGTAGCAGTTTCCCATAGAATACGCTGGCCGGGAGATGTTCTGAATGCACAATTACAGGCTGTTGTTAGTGCTCTCAAGTTCTGTGTCGAGATTGGCTTTCATAGGGTTAATATTTTTTCAGATTCGTTGTTATCCGTGCATGCAATCGCGGGACAACAAATCTATTTGAATTACTATTTCGGAGGCTCGTAAGCTGATGGCTACCGGATACTTCTTGTGTATTTCTCATGTACCTAGATGTGCTAACAGGGTAGCAGATGCGTTATCACGTTTTTCCTTTTCAAACTCTCTTTTATCAGTTTGGAATGAGGAGGGTTTTCCTACGTGGTTAGAGGATCTTGCATCTCTTGACGTTGTACACTCATGAGTGTTTCTAATGATATATCCACTTTCTCAAAAAGATAAAAGTGGGACGTGTGGTAATAATTATAAAATAGGGTATCAGAAAGACAATCCGGGTCAAGACCCAACCATCATAAACCCGGAAGACGGTACCAACCGGCAACCGGGTTAAAGCAAGTCTCTAGAACGAACTGTAAACATCCTCCAAATCGAGAAATGGCCACCTTCAACATAACCTATCATCATACTATTATCCATTACAATTACAATTGCAACAAACTTAATTCTCCTAATTTCTGCCCCAATTTACCATTCAACAAAACACTGAATTTTCCTAGGAAGAAGCACCACATTTTTGCTGCAATCAGTAAAAATGTTACACAAGAATCAGCAATGCCTTTCAGGTATTATTCTTTTCCCTTTTCTTTAATGTCTTTGTTGAAGAATTTTACCCATAAAAATAGTAGTAATATATAAACTGTACTTCTGTATTTGTGTAATTTTTCAAAATTGTGAAAGAAGTTCTCCCACCAGTTCTTGATTCTTCTTCAGACCCACCCTCAATATTTGATGGAAACCCCAAGTAATCATTTAATACTAGTAATTTATTTACTTTGTATTTTGCATTTCTATCTTGATTCTGTTCTGATTCAGTTTCTTGATTTTAGGTTATATATATCATATAATTGCCCCTATGCTCAACGTGTGTGGATTACAAGGAACTGTAAGGTTGTTTGGATGATTTCCATTTCTCATTTGACTTAAGAATTCATACTTGATTTGTAACATATGATTATAATAATGTTGTTCGAGGTGTTCAATGTTATGAGTGGGCTTTGTTCTGTTGTTAGGGACTGCAAGAAACTATAAAACTAATACCCATTGATCTCAAGAACAGGCCATCTTGGTACAAGGAAAAAGTGTATCCTGCAAATAAGGTAAGAATTATGTGGTTATAAGCTATTTAAGGCTGAATACAGTTTGTTTTTTTAATTTCAAACTTGTATTGCTTCACTTTGGAAGGTGATCTTATTGAATACCCTTTTCTTTCTAGATGCCAGCACTAGAGTACAATAATGAAGTTAAGGGTGAGAGTCTTGATTTGATTCGATATCTTGATGAAAACTTTGAAGGGCCTTCGCTTTTTCCTGCTGTAAGAGTATATGTGATTCTTGAAGTTAATATCTTATTCTAGGACTTTGCTAACTGCTTTTCTGAGAAGTGTCGAATGATTATAGGATCCTACCAAGAGAGAGTTTGGGGAGGAGTTGCTGTCTTCTGTAGGCTCCTTCTATAAAGCTGTAATTACTTCTTTGAAAGCAAACCGTACGGATGACACTGGTATGCTTTTCGACTCTAATGGTGGAGGTGTAGAAAGTTTTAGGATTAATTCCTTATTAATTCACAACCTTTACTCCCAAACTCAAGTTAGTCAGGACTTCGAACATTTTGTATAAATTCACCATTTTTTCAGTTGTTTCAATTTGGTACACAGTTTGCATTTTTCTGGACAAGTTTTTCGATGCGTGAGGGTGCGTTAGTGCTTTAATAAGAGATCGTAAGAGAAGTGTCCGGCGTGTGGCCGAAAAATCATATCATAATTTGAAAGTGTGTACCAAATTGAAACAACTAAAGAGGTGGTGAATTTACACAAAAATGTAGAAAGTCACGGTTAATTTGATATTGGGGTTAAAGGTCGCGAATTAATATGAAATTAACATAAGTTTTTTTATTGATCAAAAGATGTAACTTAATTGGTAATTTATGAAGGTGCTGCTTTTGATGACATTGAGATTGCTCTGTCCAAATTCGATGATGAGCCGTTTTTTCTTGGGCAGTTCAGTTTGGTGAGTGACTAATGGTGATAGCAATATTGTAGAAAGGTGCAAAAAGATTCATTAATGTTCTAGCATATTGTTGATTTCAAATAACTGGATTGAGATTTTGTGATCTCTGGGGATTTTTTTTGATACAGTTGTCATTGTGATGATGTATTTCAGGTGGACATTGCTTATATTCCATTCATTGAAAGAATACAGCCCCATTCTTCTCCGAAATAAAGAATTTTGACATCACAGGAGGCAGGCTTAAACTTGCATTATGGATTAAGGTACAGCACTGATTACCTTCTCTCTCTCTCTCTCTCTCTCTCTCTCGACACACTCACATTGCTGGTCTCTCTCCCCCCAGGAGATGAACAAGATTGAGGGATACACACAGACTCGTCGAGACCCAAAGGAGCATGTTGAGAGCTACAAGAGGCGTTTCTTGGTTCGAGCTATTATCTAAAACTCTTCTTTGTTATTTTCTAGAGTATTTCCCTCTTTGTTATCAGAAACTTGACTCCTCCATTTTCTCGTGCAGTCAAACCCATGATATCTTCGGTTCAGTAGCTATCTTGCTGAATCGTGTTATCAGAAACTGCGTCTAAGGTTACATGGATCCAAAAGAGGGAACACAATAGTCTAATTCTTTTAAATCATTGTGTTATAACTGATAATTCAAGATTCGTGCTTATTTCGAAAAATTGCCTAATTTGAAAACCGCAGCAAGTGGTTTGATTATTTATCCATTAAGAAATCAAACATGGTATCAATTGCTAAGCTATCCCATCTAGCAAATGAGGCTTGCATGCATTATGAACTGCAAAGCTTAGTTTTTGCTAGAAACCTTCAAATTTAACTGATAAGATCATACTTATATGCTTCTCAAATCTCATAATTTTATGTGCCCAAGATTTCATAGGTTCTGCTTCTTGTCTGTAAATTGTAGAGATCTCCAAGATGATGCTAACAACATCTGCACTTTCATATATAGCTCTAAAGATTAACACAAGAATTCAGACAGATTATGAACAGCAGCAATCATCCAATTCTTTTTACATGTCAGAATCTACACAATTCCAATAGCAATGTACCAATCTATACAACTTGGTCAAAATCTGTTATTCATATTATATGTATAGCTGATGAGAAGAATCTTTTGATTTAAAGGCAAGGCTTCTTATCTTAATAAGCCAAATGATAGAACAGCATAAAACAGAGGCTGTTTCCCTTTTCCGATTGGGGGTAAGTTTCACTGCAAGCTATGGAAAGCTGTGGCCGGAAATTGAGCCCTAGATGTCAACGGGACGAGGGGATTTAAGTATGGCAAGGTAGCGGAAGAGAATCCTGATGATGCTGCAGATGAAGAAGACAAAATTGGCACAGGGGCGACCACACCATGGCTTGCCATTTTCCATGGCCAGTTTGGGAATCCAGGCAAAGGAACAGCTTCACCACTCATCCTTGTGGCTATTTCCTGTTGATCAAATAATCGAATTGTTATTACCAACATATTTACAAGGACACATCTTTTATTCCAGATATGACATTTAATCTGTATCATGAAATTTATTGAATTCAAAATTTACGTCAAAATGAATCATGGAGATTCCCACCTAAAGAAGAAAGAGTAGCACTTGGGTTCACAAGTTGTACCGTGCAAACTAATATTGTTCAATGAGTGAAAACAACTTATACTTATGCTGACCATTTAACACCTTTTAGTAAAACAATTAATACTATTTAAAAATGCACTTGCATTGTCTAGTGCAACTGGTGCCATGGGAGTATTGGTTATTGGCATAGAAGAAAACGGTTCACTGGAAAAATAAGAGCAAAGAAAAAATGGTGTGGTAGTATTATAAGCAGGAGGATCGTTTTTCCGTAAGAAAGCATGTGTATTGGGGATATTGCAAGTTTAAAGACAGGAATTCATATGAGCCTGTGCACACCACCGCTTCACTGGCCTAAACCTTGATGAATGGTCATTCTCTAGCAGCAATACCTCAAAGTGTGAAAAAGACAATCACCTTATTATTTGGGGCAAAACCAGAATATATGCCAGCCGATATGGGAGGGCAATTGGCTGACATCATGAGTTGTTGAGGAGAACCATAGGTCGGTTTGACCTATCAAATTGCGCAAGGATATCAATTTTCATGAGGTTGGATCTACTACCTAGATCAATATTGTAAAAAGTAAAAGACCAACATATAACATCCATAATACTTTGCAGTGAAAATAGGGTAAAAAATTGATCTAGCATTCAGGAGACATTCATTTGCTTTTCAGCCAAACATAACCATTACATATCAATTAAATGATTAAAGGGTTACCTTTAATCTCTTCCCATCAGGCAATTCACTGGATGGATGAGGAAAGTGCAAGTTTTTGGTGGTGTCGTTCCCCCATGGACTCTCTGAAGATAAAGACATTCCAAGGTTGAGATCAAGATTGCTAACACTACCTGCATTCATGAATCCATACATCAAAAGATACCAAGTCAGTTGTTAGACATTTATAAAACAAATAAAGGAGCCAAGATCAAACCAGCAAAAAATGAATTGTTCATATACCTCCATCTGTGGAACAAAGATTCATCTCCCTATCATAGGTAGTAGGCTCGAAGTTTGTGACAGCTTCTCTCCCGTTACACTTGATGGCTGCTTTATCATAAGCCCTAATCAAGAAAGGAAATGGACGCTTTTCATGAGAAGTAATCAAAGAGTATTGGTCTTAGTGTAGTACTAATTAGTCTTATAAGCAGTATGAATTCATGATCACAAGGACCTTGCAGCCTCTACTTCATTGTCGAATAACCCAAGATACATATACCTGCAATACACCATTATAATCTTATCGATAAAGGGTGTTCCTCTTTTCATCCAATCGACTATCCTAAACTTGTGTTCCAAAATCAGAACCATAGATCGACCATGATCAGATGAAAAGAGATACATTCCACGTCACCAATTAAATTACTGAAGCAAATTAAATGGTCCAAAAAGAATTCAACAGATATTCTTACGTTTTCCCAAGGAATTGGCCCATTCTTGCTTCCCAACGACCACATTTGTGCAGGGTAACTCCTCTGTACTTTGAGCTTCCTCGGGAGAACCCAGTGCTTTGGCGTCTAAAAATGTGAACAAACTCTTCTTTTGTCAAATTCTTCATCTGCAAAGTATCAGCTGCATAAGACTTACTGAATTGCAAAATATATTGGCAATAAGATATGGCTCTAAACTAAACCTGTTTCATGTCCTCGTCGTAATCAACGATTTTGAAATTGATGTCAGCATCAACCCCACGAAACTTGATTGCAGCACGATCATATGCCCTGATCAAACAGAATAATCGGACTAAGTAAAATAAACTATTCAGATGCCTAACATTAGTAAGAATTTCGTCCAAAAATGCTCAAAATTCATACTGAAAGTAAAAATTCTCACCTAGCTGCAGCATGAGCAGTGTCAAATCCTCCTGAAAAGAACCCAAAACAAATTATAAGATACCTAAAATTAAAAATAATATTATGGAACCGAGTAAAACTTCTATGAAGTACATATTAATAAATTATCATAGATGATGAAAAAAAAGGCAAATAGCTCAGAGTTCTCACCCAAATAGACTTGTTTACCACAATCCCTGCAAACAAATAACAAGTTCCAATTAACATCACAATACCAGAGTTACCACAATCCACAAATACAGAAAGTACAATTCAAATTCATCTAATCAATTCTCCAATCTACAAATTCAATACTCATGCTTCCACAACAAAATCCTAATAATGCGAAAAATCATGTAAGTCAATGTCAGCCTCAAAATTATCCACAGCAATCACTAACCATATTTTCCAAATTTATAGATGCTATGTTGGATAATTCTGATAGAAATTCGGACGATGTCTCGCCATAACATCATCCGCAGACAACACAGAGGTCCATGCAACATATAGAAGAAATTAAACTCAAATTACACCATGTATGTGTGCGTGTATGTTTGTATAACGAACCAGATATGTGATTCCCATCTTCCAGTTCTACGGTAGAAGGTAACCCCTCGATACTGGGAGCTCCGAGAGCGGGGCCCACGCCTGCTCTTCTTCACCTGAGGTTGCGGCGCAGTCGCCGGCGTCTCCGCCTTGCAAATCCCCAATTCCACAGCCCCGCCGGTCGAAACCTCCGGCGCCGATAAATTCAGCCAATATTTAGCCCTAACCATTGAGGGAGTCGGAGAAGCGCCCGTCGGGAAAAGCTGCAGCTCGTTTCTGATGTCGGCGACGTCATTGCTCGTGTCGTCTTCGATCTCAATCACGCTCTTGTCGAGGATTGAGAAATTGAGGGTGGAGAAAGATTTTTTAGCCGCGAAGCTGTTGCAGTCGGCGTCATCGGCGGCGGCATTGTTGGTGGTGGATGTGGTGGTTGAAGCCACGGAATCCGCGGCGGCGTTGCGGAGGTCGGCGTCGTCGTCGCAGGAATTCGAGTCGAGTGAGAAAACGGCGTCAACATTCAGATCCAACATTTCACACTCCGGTGCGTGAAAGAAATTAAAAATTCAGTTGTGTATTTGTGTAACCGCTCACAGTTGCAGATATTTTTTTCGTGACAGAGGTAAAGTCACATGAAGAAGATGAAACTGTAGAGAGAGAGAGAGAGAGTTGGGACTAGAGATTACAGAATATTGTATATAGATATATATTTCATGTATCTATATAAAAGGGCAAAACAGAAAACCCAGAAACTGTAGAGAGAGAGAGAGAAGGGGTGTAGATACAGGAGTTGTATGTATATGTTGGAAAAGAGAGAAAAAAAAGTGAAGCTGGGTTTGCAGAGTGTTGGAAAAAGGAAATCAGTGGAGTTGCATTTTTAGGAGTGGTGGGGTGGGGTGGGGTGGGGTCCACAAAATATGGAAAAATTATCTTTAATTTTTAACAAGAAATTGTAGAGAGAGAGATGATGATGATGATGGAGAAGAAGAAGATGGTGAATAGAATAATAATGCAATGTAAATAAAAGTAGGGTGGAACTGGAAGGCATATTTATGGTTATGTGCACTTCTCTACTGCAACTTGCGCAACCAACCAAGTTTATAAGAGTAATAATACCGTGAATGAATATTATGATATTAGCATGGATATTTCAAGGAACATAACATATAGTATTATTTGTATGCATTACATGCATTGTGGAAGTTAGATATATTTTTAAAGATAAAGTTTTGTGTGTATTAGGTGCATCGTGTAATTTAAGTGTATTTTTTAAATGTTTTAGTGTAAACAAGTTGAACATTTAAGTGAAACAAGTTAAACGTATTAAAAATACATTTAAATTACACGGTGCATCTATTACATGAGAAACAACTCATTTTTAAATATTGTTAGTTGTTTTTACCGAATAATTTTATTTAAAAGTATTACATATTTTAATTGAAAATAAGAGTGTTAATTATATAGCATAGCATTTACAATTGATTTTTAAAAAAAATATTCTATTTGTCTTATAGTAAAATGTAACTTATTACATTTTTAAAGAATCATTATCTTCTCATAACAATATTTCATGTCGTAATTTATTATGAATAATAATGGTTGGTGACCAATCATAAATATAAGTACTAAGGATAAAAAGATTCAATTACTTTGGGGTCTTATATGAATCAAATATAGACTCGTTCCATCCCACAACAAAAGATAATAAAAGAAAAGACGTAAAAGAACGAGTTAGACCTTGCATATACCAAGTGCACCGTACACTTTATAATATATTTTAAAAATTTTCAATTTATTGTATTAAATTTTTTGATGTATGTTAGTAAAATGTGCGTTGTAAATTCAAATGTAACAAATTATAAATATTTAAAATACACTATAAACATAGTGGAGCCGGTCTTCCGTGAATCATGTCTATGATATGAACTTGGATTATTTGACTCATTTCAACACATTTTTTAATCCACTAAACTTGATCCGTACATATCCTGGATAAGTTCAAATGTTCATGAATTAAAAACAAGATTTATAGCATGAGTCAGATCTATACAAATATTTGTCAATATAGTGTCGCAAACCACTCAAAAAATGAGCTCTAGAAACCGGCAAATGAGAGAATGTAAAATCTATACATATATAAAAAATAATAGTCTCAAAAAAAAATGTTCCCACCTATTCTCCCCACTCTCTCTCTCTCTCTCCCCTTTTTTGCAACAAGCCCAAAATTAATGGCAAAAACTTGTATGCAATATTGCATACAAGTATTACCGTGCAATCTGCCCAAATAGATGCCCGTCTTTTGTAAATTCGCCCAGGCCCAGCCCATTCTAATTATTATGAGCATAGATCGGAAAAGAAGAACCAAATCACAGGACACCGCCGAACGCAAAACTAGGTCAGGCGACTCACAAACAGGAATCAACATAGCCAAAATCGTGGTCAGATTTCTTCTTCTTCCTCTTTCTCTTCAGATTGCTGGCGGATCTCAAGGGTTTTCTTCTTCCTCGTTTGTGCCCTAATTTTTTTTCTCTCCGATCATTGGATGAAATCAGGTTGTTCAATTTGAATTTTTGATGTGGATTTTGCGAGAAGAAAAGAGAATATGTGTGTGGTGTTTGAATTACCCCTCAACACAAAGTGTGTGATGAAATTCAGATCCTTCTGCACTTTTTTCACGCTGTTTCTGTAAATCTGTAATTTTAGACTGGGGATTTTTTTTGTTTGTACTGGTTTTTGTTCATGTAGTAACACTCTTTTGATCATATGGTAACACTTTTTTTGTTCATGTAGTAACACATCAAGTTATTCTTTAAATTTATAATTTTGGACTGGGGATTTCTTTTCGCGCTTGTACTGATTTTGTTCATGCGGTAACACATTTTTCTTCATAGGGTAACATTTTTTGTTAATGTAGTAACACATGTTTTTTTAGTAATAAGTAACAATGTTCATATATCGTTGTAATACTATGTGAATACTCATGTGTTACGATATGAACAATAATGTGTTACCTTGTGACTCATGTTACCTTATGAATATTTATGTGTTACAATATGTTTTATTACGTGTTACACTTGTATGGGGGGGGGGAATACATGTGTATAGTGATTCTAAACTTTTTCACCAAACTGTAATCAGTGAGTTAGGTTGTCCTGGGAGTTAGTCCCGAGAAGCACAAAATGCTCTGAGTCAAAGTCTATTGAGACAATAACACTGAGCGGCTTTCAGAGACTTCAGATTAGCTCAATTGACCTGAGTTCTAAAACAGAGTCCCAATAAGCTTGGAGTAGATAATAATCTTACTGACTACTCAGGTGAGTTGATCAGTTTGACAACTATCTATACTAGCTTATCTAGAGTGCGGAATGTGTAGGCCCTAAGTTTATACTCCTTTTACTTTGCTGAAAATCTTTGTTTCTCAGTAAAATAGTGATTAAGGCTGTGATCAAATTAATGCAACCTCAGTGGATTGATTCCAACTGAATATCAGAAAACTGAGTATGCTTTCAGTAAAAATGTGCAACAGGATAATGTGCAAAACAGAAAACAAACAACATAGCAAGTTATAGTGGTTCAGAGACTCAAGCTCCAACGTCCACTCTCTTTGATCCTCATAGAAATTCCTTAATACACTACTACTACTATCTTAAGCTTTCAGACTGAACTAAGCATCTTACTAACCTTCCACTATGAGTTTTCAGGCTTAACTACACTGCATCTTACTAACTCAACACACACAAGCTTTCAGACTGAACACAAGCAGCTTACTAACTTCTTCTATAGAGCTTTCAAGCTGAACTACACTGCAGCTTACTCACTCTTTACAACTCTCACTTTTCAACAACTACACACTCAAACTACCTAACAAAGGGGTTTGGTTTTTGGTTTGTTTCCAACTAAGGTGAGATATCATTTTACACTAAGCACAAGGTAAAAGCCTAGGATATCTCTAACTAAGCTTTGAATATGCTTGAATCTAGGCTTAGTGAATGAGCTCTCTTCAAAAATGAAACACTTAGGAAATTCTTAAGGTTTCTAGTGCTTCACAATATAAACTTGAATATGAATGAGCTCTGGAGTTGCTTGATTTCCTGTAACCTTACAATGGTGAAGGTCACTGGTATTTATAGGCAATCACCAAGGTCACTCTTGAAAAACTATCCGTTGGAAGAGATAATGTAACACCCCAAAATTTTAAGTTAGTTATATTTTTTTTAAACTTCAATAAGAGATTATTTTTCAATACTTTTAAAATTAAAATTTATCTTTCAATGTTTACAAAAAATATTTCTATCAAATACAAAATTTTGTTCAAATCCTTTTCTCACATCTTTACAAAATTTACAAAAGATTTAAATTTAATTTTCTTCAAAAAAAATTATTTTTCATTATTAATTACATATTTCTTAAGACTAAAATTTTAATGCCATGAAATTATTTTAAAGTAAAGGTTCAAACCACTTTTTAATTTTCCATGTAAATGCCACAGATCCTTTTTTTAGTTCGTATAAGAATATTTAGAAACCAACTTCTATCAAAATCTTGTTTACAATTTATATACTCATGCAGTCGTTTCCTTTTTAATTATTCTAAGTATATTTATTTAAAAATTAGGTTATATTTTATAAAATATATAATTTCAAGTTTTATCTTTATCAACAAAAATCAAATCTCAAGATTTTCATGATATATTCAAATTTTAGTTTCATTAAATTTTCTTCCCTATAAATAGAGGTATCTTTTTGTAAAATCAAAATACACAGAAAATATATATTTTATTGTAAAACATGTACGTAAATTTTTTGGATCAAGTAATCATGAGTCTCGTCTAATTTTCTTTAGCCAAGAGGTATCAATTTCTTTCTCATAACCTTTTAATTTTATTCAATTCCTTGATTTTTAATTCGGCCAAATGATTTGATAAAAGCTCAAGTTTTGTTTCCTCATGCGTTTCCAAATTTTATTATGATGCGGTTTTTGAAAATAGGCCCGCAACTCTATTTTTATCAAAAAATAATAATTACTCCATGAAGCAAAATTATTTTCTATTTCGAAAATTGTTCTGTGGAGTTAAAGTCTCCTATTTATTTTCTAAGAAGGCAAAACCCAGCCAACGCCTTTCTAAAATTGCCAAAATCATGATGTTATCGTCAACTTTAGATTAGTTACCTTTACGTAAATTCATTTTATATATACAGTATATGGATAGCATGTTCAATTTATAATAATGTCAAGTCGTTTATTTAATTGTTTTAGGCGATGAGGAATAAAGAATTTTCATTGCATCCATGGCATTAATTTAAGGTGGGTTTTTTTTTTTCTCATAGATGATTGGTATGATTTGTTACTTTTAGATGTTCATGTGAATTTAATTGTTACTTGCTGCATTATACAATATGATTTTCGTTTACGCATGTTGTGACTTTTCAAGTCATTCGTTGAAGCATGTTTATTCGTGGGAAATCACGCATCTCTGGTTTAGCCAGTGCATCTCTGGTATAGCCAGTGCATCATTGGTATAGCCAACGCATCCATGGTATAGCCATTGAACAAGTATATGGTATGTATGTTATGTGAGTTGATGATTTTATTTACGTGTTATGTTTAACTGTGACAAAGGGAACCTCACTGAGCTAGTGGTTTTTGTTGGTCCCGGTGCTAACGAGTCTCACACGTGTATGGGGGAGGGGAATACACGTGTTCAGTGATTTTTAAAACTTTTCTTTCACTGAGGTCAGATGGGTCAGGTTATCCTGATGATTTTGCCACGAAAGCCTGATTGCCACAATCAAAGTCTCTTGAGACAATGATCTGGTTTGCTTTTCGAAGCTTCAGATTAGCCCAACTGAGCCTGAGTTTATCAGAGATCCTGAGGCGCTTGGATTAGATAATTATCTTACTGAACCCTCAGTAGAGTTAGTTCAGTTTGGTAACTATCTGTTCTAGCTACTCAAGTGTGCGGAATGGTTGGCCCTATGTTTATACTCGTTTTTAGCTTTTTTGAAAATCTTCCCCTTCAATAAAACAAAGGATTAAAAGGTTGATCAATTGAAGCAAGTTCAATGGATTGGTTCCAACTGAATATCGATGAACTATGCTTTCGAAGAAAAACATATGCAATGAGATAATAATGCGATGATGAAAGCAAAACAACACAACAATTATAGTGGTTCGAGACTCAAGCTCCTCGTCCACTCTCTCGATCTTGGAGAAATTCTTTTTAACCACTTCCTAAAAGCTTTACGGCTAATCAGTAGCTTACTCACTTTTCTACCTTGAGTTTTTTACGGGTGACTCACTGCGACTTACTAACTCAAACACACACAAGTGTTCGGACTACCACAAGTAGCTTACTAACTTCTTCTCTAGAGTTTTACTCGCTAACTCAAACTTGTAGCTTACTAACTCTTTTACAACTCCAACTCACCAACAAAACACGCACAAACTACCTTAACAAAGGGTTTAGGTTTTGGGTTGGTTTCAACTAGGATGATATATTCTTTACAATAAGAACAATGCAAAAAATTTAGGATATCTCTACTAAGCTTTGGATATTTCTTATCAATCTAGGAAGCTTAGTGAATGAGCTCTCTCCAATGTGAAACACTTGGGAAATTATAGGGTTTTTAGTGCTTTAATTTGCAATAATCTGAATGAGAGCTCTTGAGTTGCTTTGAAATTTCACCTAAACCTCTCAATGTAAAGGGTCACTAGTATTTATAAACAACTTCACCAAGGTCACTCTTGAAAAACTATCCGTTGGAGGAGATAGTATCAAGGGTTTCCTTTTACGGTGTTTGATGAATCAATTATATTTAGGGTTTGAACACTCCCTTGCATGTTTTAGGAAATATGCGGTCATGTAACCACTCACCAATTTTTGCGATGGAACTTAGTACTCTTGACATGATTCAGGTGTCCCGTCGCTTTCGATTAGTCGATAAAAATCTGATGTTGTCTTCCTCTGATTGGTTCTTGTCTTGATAAATGTAGACAAACAAAAGCGGCTCTTTTTGGTCAATCTCTATGAATGAGATAACCTTAAACAACACTTAGACTTAGTTCCTTTTTATGCTGCATATGAATTTTTTGGGCAATATCTACTTTTCTGAATATTTGCGTTTTTCTCAGTTTTATAGTCTTGAGATAGATATTATTCATTGCCTCTGAACATTAGTTATCTTGAGTATTCGATATCTTCTTGAGTCTTGATAAACTTTCTTACGAGTCTTTATATCTTGATGACATCTTGAGTCTTTAGTGTCTTGATGACATCTTGAGTCTTTAGTGTCTTGATTACTTCTTGAGTCTTGATGTCTTGATGACATATTGAGTCTTGATGACATCTTTGAGTCTTGATGTCTTGATAACTTCTTGAGTCTTGATTTCTTGACAACTTCTTGAGTCTTGATGTCTTGATTACTTTCTTGAGTCTTGATTTCTTGACAACTTCTTGAGTCTTGATGTCTTGATTACTTCTTGAGTCTTGACTTCTTGATAACTTCTTGAGTTTTGATTTCTTGATTACTTCTTGAGTCTTGATTTCTTGATTCTTTCTTGAGTCTTGATGACATCTTGAGTCTTGATTTCTTGATAACTTCTTGAGTCTTGATTTCTTGATTTGATTTCTTGATTACTTCTTGAGTCTTGATGTCTTGATGACATCTTGAGTCTTGATGTCTTGACAACTTCTTGAATCTTGATGTCTTGATTACTTCTTGAATCTTGATGTCTTGACAACTTCTTGAGTTTTGATGTCTTGAAATCTAACTTTGATCTATATCTGCTTGACTATACATGGTGCGATATAACTTCTGAACAATCTATCTTTGAAACGACTCGATCTATCAAGATTATCTGAACATGTCATACTCTGGGTTTTTGGGATCTAATCAAAACTTCTTTATTAAATTCATCTCCCAACAATTTTCCCCTTTTTGATGATGCCAAAACCATCTTGTTACATTTAAGAAAACCTAACCTATCCTCAGGTTTCAGTTTTTCTATTACAAACCAAAATGATAATTCTCCCAACAATTTCAAAACATAGGGCATATCAAACATAAAAGACATGTAAAAAGATAATGAGATATTATCTTTGAGCATAAAGATAAATTTTCATTGATGTAGGATTAGAGTTACAGATTACAATGAAAATCAAAAACAAAAAACAGAAGTACAAAATCTTCAGTCTTCTTCTACTTCATCCTCTGGCACTTTCAGGTTGAACATCCCATAGTATCTCTTCTTCAGTTCATTCCTTGCTTTGATGATATCAGGGTTGTTTCCTGTTAGGCCTAGTTGGATGGCATACTGAGCTATCTCATGAGAAATGGTTGTTTCATTTACATAGCCATTCTCAAGTCTAGGAGCTGGGTAAGTGTATGGACCAGGGGCT
Source organism: Stenogyne calaminthoides (assembly GCA_037126765.1). NCBI lineage: Eukaryota > Viridiplantae > Streptophyta > Magnoliopsida > Lamiales > Lamiaceae > Stenogyne > Stenogyne calaminthoides. The sequence goes on along the minus strand of JBBCBC010000024.1, from coordinate 332,409 downwards.
ACTATCTAAGTATTTCCTTCATCTGCCAAGTTGATCCAACTTTGCAGGTACTTAGGATAGAATGTCAGTAAGTACCCAATGAAGGCTTCATTCATATCCGAGCTGCTCCCCCTCCATTCTCTCAGAATCTCATAATAGAACCAGAAGGTTCTCTTGATCTCCTCCCACGCATCATTGAACTGAAAAGGCATCCATTTGTCAATGTGCGACCATTTCTGAGTTTTCTCTGTACCCCTCCTTTTGCTCCAAAACTTCTTAAAACCACTTCTTCTTTTCTGCTCTTCTTCTTTCTTTTTCCTGATCACAGGAACACCTGACACAGAAGCAACAATCTTCTTCTCTTTTTCAATTTGAAGGATTTTCAGAGTTTTCTTGGTATTGAAGACTTCTTTCCGACTATCAGTTTCTTCTTTTTCAGCTTCTTCCTCAGAATCTTCAAAATCTATTATCAATTTCCTCTGAGTGGGCTTAGAAGTTTTAGCTCTTTTCTTCTTTTCTTGCTCCACAAATGCAACAACCTTTCTCTTTTCAGGTGTGACTTGATCTTCACCGGCTTTGCTTGTCTCAATTATCCTTCCATCACTCAATTTCTCAAAAATTACTTCCTGAATAGTTTGCTCAGAAGTTTGAGTGTAGATAGGTTTCTCAGCTACTTTGAACTTGAGCTTCTCAGTGGCTTCAACTTCTTTTAAGACATCAGCAATTTTCTTTTCTTCAGCTTCTTTCTGAGCCTTTTTCTTCAAGGTTTGTGCCAACAACTCACTTAGTTTGCCACCAGACCTTTCCCCCTTTTTGGCACCATACCTTGGGAGTAATTGAGTCAGTGCAGTATCCATATGGTATTGCTCTTTGCTTATACTTCGCACTTCCCCTGCCAACTGATCATGCTCATCCTCTAGCCTTCTCATGTAATTTTTAGCCATTGAGAACTCTTCTGAAAGAGGTGCAAACTGATTTGAGAAGACATTATGCATCATCTCTGTCATCTTGGTCATGAGCATAGAGCCCATTTCCTCAACAGCTGTCTTGATCATCATATCATTCTTCTCAACCAGTTTGGCTTCAAGATAGGCAGTTCTTTCTTGATACATCTGCTTCATCTCTGCATTGAGCTCAGTTTTGACTACATCAATCTTTCCTTCCAAAGTAGTCATTTTATCTGCAAGAGATGTTTGTAGTTGCAGCATGTCTGAAGATGAACTCAGATTTTCCATCTTTTGAGATTGGCTTGCCAAGGCTTCTTCAATTTGAGTCATTTTCTCCACCATTGGCACCACTTTCTCCAATTTATCCAGGATAGGACTGAAATCAATTTCTGGAGTTTGTACAACTTTTTCCACCTGAGCTGGGTGCTCCAACTGAGCCTCAGTCTGCATATCATACATAACAGATTTAAAGATAGGAACTTCAGTAGCTTTGGCATAATGTTTAATAGTGCGAAAAAGATACGAAGAGTCTTAACTTCGATCCGAGGATGTGTGATATCGATTATGTCTTGACATCGTGTCCTTCTCCATCTGAGACTGTTTTTCAGCATCATCTTGTTGGTCACCCTCTTTATCTTGATCCTCATCTCCTTCTGGATTCATAGAACTGGAGGCATCAACATCAGCTTCCCTTTTCCCAGCCACCTTTCTCTTTACTAGCTCATCAAAGTCAGCAATTTTCATTCTGAGCTTGGTCTTCCTGAATCTAGAGAACTCTGTCAAAAGCAATGCTAGCCTCGGATTCCACCAATCTTCTCCTCTCGAAGGAGGCTATATTCAACATCTCCTAAGAGTCGATTCAGATGTACCGCGGTGGTTACGAGTCGAAGAAGAGATCCTTTTGAAGGTCAGGGATATCGCTTCGACTTTCGAGGTACCTATCAAGAATGAATCGTTCCCCCTTGCTGCGCCACTAAGTTTCTTCTGCCTCTCCCTTCTTCAACTTTGGGCTCTCAGGGACAGTAGGATCGGATTGTATGAGCTCTGGTGCTCATGGATCAAGAAATGGTTCACTTTCGGGGGCGCATCAAATTCAAAGCGATTCTGAGGTTGGGACGGATCTGAAAGTCCGAGCAGGTCTCTCTTCGATGGGAATTTGAGGTCCTTGAAAATTTCTGAGAAATTTTATCGAGAGCTCGAGAGAAGTTTCGAGTATCTCGGAAAAAACACATTCCTCGATTTCTTGCTCCTGCGCAATTGTCACAACCTGAGCAAGAACCTGAAGAGGTGATTTCAACCCTTGCTGGCCTTCAGGTTGAGTTTCTTCAGTGTCACTGACCTCCTCCTCAGTAATAGATTGAAGCTTTCTGCGTTTCTGAGGAGCCAGTGCTTTCCTTTTCAGATTCTCTCCTTTCTCTCTTTTTACTTGCATCAGGGCTTTCCCCCTAGCTTGTTTGGCTTCAACAGCTTCTTCTTCAGCAGTCTCCTCCTGAGACTCAGAACTTTTTTTTTTCTTCCTTTCAAAGTCTTCTTTGTTGTTGGTGGTTTGAACATGATTTTTGACTTTGGAATGGAAGTGGAATTGGCAAAGATGTCCTCCTCTTCTCTGCACATTTCCAAGATAAATGCAATCTTGGTTGCATGTAGGATCTTTCCTTTGACAACAACAGAGCCATTCACCTTCTGAACTTGTTTGGCTTGATCACTTACCACCTTGATTAAATAGTGTAACCAGTTGAATGTCGTGGAAGGTGAATCTTCAATCCCGCCATTAGCCTTAACTTAGGCGTGCTTATCTGTTCAAAGCTACCAGATCTACTCATGATGCATTTACTTACAATGTCCAGCAATACTCGATATTTAGGCTTCAAATGCCTTTTATTCAGAGTAGCTTCAAACTTTACGGGATGCTCTGTAATTTTATCCAGATATTCTTGCTCCCTACCCATCATATATACTGTAGGGTCTTCACCTCTATCGCTTAATTCATATATGACATTAAGATTCTTAGGAATAATATACAATTCCCTAACAAAATCCACATATTTTGAACTATGCTCTAAATGCGATACAGTAATCTGAGATTCTATACAATCTTCATCATCTAACTTCAAATTAGAGATAAACTCAATTACCTCTTTTGCATATTCGGCCTCTGGTTGATTTGCGAAAGTAAGCTTTGCCAAACGAATCATATGCAACGCTTCCTCTTCGTGAGTTGCATTGGACGAGCTTTCGAGAGATACGACATATTCGTACCAAGGTTTATTGGAAATGGCGAGCTTGTCGTATACAGAAAATGTCATTTTTGGAGAATTTTTTTTTTGTGAAGGGTTTTGAGATAGATGAGAAATTTCTGGGCAATCGAGAGTTTTTGAAGCAGAGTATTTGAAGATGAAGGCTTTTTGGAATCGGGCTTTAAAGGAATTTCTTCAATAGATATAGGATTTTGATTTATTGGAAATCGCATAGATGAAGAAATCGACGGTCGAGATTAAAAACCGACTAAATAGGGTATATGAAAGGACGATTTCACAAATACAAAGTCGCCAATTTATCCCTATTGGTGATTAATGAACAATGCATTTAATTACTGTTCCTGCAGACCATTGACTTTCCTCGTGGATTTCAAAGGTCCCGCGTAAATATTCCTTCAGATGTTTTGTTATTTATTGCCAATGATTTCTGAGATTCAGTTAGACAATAAATGTGTTGCATGAGTCAATACTTCTTCAGACTAATTTCCTCCATCAGTCTTACTGAGTTTTGGCCTTGATAAAATGTCGATTATAATCTTGATCTTGATCTTGATAAAAAGTCGATTATATCTTGATCTTGATCTTGATAAAAGGTCGATTATAATCTGATACAATATAATCTTGAGTCTTGATCTTGGGGATAACTGAGTTTCCCAAGACTCAGTGTTCGAAGATTTCAATTTTATCCTGAGTTTTTCAGTAAAAACCTGAGAAAACTTCATGCATCTGAAATCCTTCAATTTTTCAGATTTGCTTTATTCACCTGGATCCAACATACCTAATTCAACTGATAGTTCATGAAATCTTGATTCAGCCAAAGGTTTAGTCAAGATATCAGCTCTCTGTTTATCAGTATGAATTTTCTCCATTCTGATGTCTTTCTTCTCAACATGATCTTTGATGAAGTGATGTTTGATATCAACATGCTTACATCTGGTGTGCAATACAATATTTTGTGTAATATCAATTGCACTATTATTATCACAAAATATAGTTACTTCATTGGCTATAATCTTATAATCCCTCAATTGTTGTCTGAGCCAAAGAATCTGTGCACAACAACTTCCTGCAGCCATGTATTCAGCTTCAGTAGTACTAGTTGCTATCGTTTCTTTGAAAACCATGATATCAGTTTACTTCCAAGAAATTGACAAGTTCTTGTGGTAGACTTCCTGTCAATTCTACATCCTCCATAATCAGCATCTGAATAACCAGTTAATTCAAGGTTATCATCAGCAGGATACCATAATCCTCTATTCACAGTGCCTTTAAGATATTTCAGAATCTTTTTGGCAGCCTCCATGTGACTAGCCTTAGGATTAGCTTGGTATCTTGCACATATCCCAACAGCAAATGTTATATCAGGCCTACTTGCTGTGAGATATAACAGTGATCCAATGATCCCTCTATAATCAGTATGATTTACTGATTAGCCTTCAGGACCAGGATCCATCTTGTAGTTAGTATTCATAGGAATTCTAACTGCATTGCAATTCTGTACACCATACTTTGCAATCAGATCTCTGGTGTATTTTGCTTGATTGATGAAAATTTCTTCCTTAGTTTGTTTCACCTGAAGTCCAAGAAATAAATTCATCTCCCCTATCATTGACATCTCAAACTTTCCTTTCATCAGGGTAGAAAACTTTTCACACAGCTGATGATTTGGAGATCCAAATATGATGTCATCTACATAAATCTGAACAAGTAAGATGTCTTTCCTATCTTCAATCCTGAACAGAGTCATATCAACAGTTCCTTTGATAAAACCATGGTCAGTAAGAAACTGAGAAAGGGTATCATACCATGCTCGGGGTGCTTGCTTAAGACCATACAAGGCTTTCTGAGCACAGAAACTTGGTCATTCTATGCGAAACCGGAGGTTGTTCCACATAAACCTCTTCCTTAAGCACACCATTCGAAATGCACTTTTCACATCCATCGATGGTATGTGAATTTCATGTGGGCGGCATATGCAAAAACAATCTGATGGCTTCTAGTCTTGCAACAGGTGCAAATGTTTCATCATAATCCAAGCCTTCTTCTTAGGAATAACCTTGTGCAACTAGCCTTGCCTTGTTTCTCACAATGTTGTTGTTTTCATCTCTCTTATTCTTGAACACCCACTTAGTTCCAATCACATTGTGCCTCTTAGGTATATCCACTAGCTCCCAAACTTCATTCCTTGAGAACTGATTCAGCTCTTCTTGCATAGCAGTAATCCAAAATGAATCTTGTAGAGCTTTTTCAATCTCAGTAGGTTCTTTTTCAGATAGGAAGCAACAGAACAAAACACTTTCTCCATGGAACCTTCTTGTTTTGACACCATCTGATAGATCACCCACAATCTGACTTTTAGGATGACTATCCAACCATTTTCTCCTGGATGTTGCCCCTTCAGTAGTATCCTTAACATCAAAAATGTTAGGTTCAGGTAGTTCATTAAATTCAAGGAACAACAGAAAAGGAGAAAGAGAATCATCTTCCTCAGGGGAAATTCCATTCAGAACATTGTCAGAGACATTTGTTCCCCATTGGTTGATAGATTCAGAGTTTGCCTCAGCTGTGACCATATCTTCATCGGCATTACATACACGAGTGCGAAATGGTGTATGTTGATTAGTCGAACTTGATGTGTTGGCTTTCCTTCATGGAGAATTTCCATCCCGAGTCTCACCATCCCGAGTTTTTCCATCCCGAACTTCTTTATGCGAAGTCCGATTCACTCCATTCATAGAAAGTGGTGACTTCTTCTTTTTTCGAGTTTCAAAGGATGTTTTATCATTCTTTTTTTTTTAAGTCTCTGGTGATTCTCTTGATCGGTTCTCCTGAAGTCAAGTACTGTTTCTTCCGAACACAAGTAGATTCATCAAAAACAACATGAGGTGTTTCTTCCACAATAAGAGTCCTACTGGTTGTAAACTCGGAAGGCTTTTACCGACTTGAAATATCCCTTCATCGGCTTTGCTATCAAAAGTTTTTAACTGATCTTTACCATTATTGTGTATGGAACACTTGCAACCAAACACAAGAAAGAAAGAAACAAGAGGCTTCCTTTCATTCCACAACTCATATGGAGTTTTTCCTTGGTTCTTGGTCAGCATGGATCTGTTCTGAGAGTAGCATGCAGTGTTGATAGCTTCAACCCAAAATCTCTTAGGAATATCAGCTTCAACAATCATTGTCCTTGCAGCTTCTTTCAGAGTCCTATTTCTTCTTTCTGCAACACCATTCTGTTGTGGGGTCCTTGCAGCTGATATTTCATGAGCTATTCCATTTGCTGCACAATAATCAGATATGGTATGATTGATAAACTCAGTTCCTTTATCTAGTCTGATTTTGACCACACTCAGATTCTTTTCAATACTGAGCCTTTTCAGTAGTTCAGGCAGTTTTGTCTGAGTCTCTTTCTTACTGAGTAAGAATATGACCCATGTGTATCTAGAGTAGTCATCAACTACCACAAGTGTGTATTTTCTATCATTAGTGCTCACAGGTGTTACTGGACCAAAGAGATCCATATGTAACAGTTGTAGTATTCTATCTGTAGAAACATCTACTTTGCTTTTGAAAGATGCTCTGATTTGTTTTCCTTTCTGACAAGCATCACATACATGATCTTTACTGAACATTTCATTGGGTATCCCCCTTACAAGTGTTAATCTTGCAAGTCTGTTCAGGGTTTTGAAGTTTAAGTGATTCATTCTTTTGTGCCATAACCAACTGGTATCAGTGGAACTTTTTGCAACCAAACATGTATATTTTGTTGGGGAATAAGTTGCACAGATCTACTCGGGGTGAATATTTAAATACAAATTTAATTCTTTAATTATTACTAGCATGAATTAATCCTATATTAATTCAAATAATAATCCAACAACATATCATGCATATAATAATTCACGTAAAGCCTACGCATGCGGAATTCTACGAGTTTACTTGAACGTACCTCTTGGGATGGCAGTGATCTGGCAGATTAGACTAACCAAAAGAACTTCCCAAGTATTCCCTTAGCCCTCGTTCGACTATCCGGTGGAAGGACACTTGTGAACGATTTAACAAAAAGGAAAATAAATTATGTTGCACCACCTTTGTGGATTTACTAATTTTTCCAGCACATGGAATTGTACACTACTCACAATTGTCATTTTTTGAAAAAATACAATCTGTCGACGTTACAAAATATTTGATATTTTATCGACGATATTTTTTCCTAAAAAACCAATTTTAAATGTTTCACAGGAATGAAACATTCATCCCCTATTTATAGAGGGTGGTGGACGAAATTTTGGGTAAACATAATGTGGGAAAATCTTTTCTTGATCTCCAAGAAATCTTGAATATATCTCCTATATTCTTTTTCCCATAGTTATAATATTCCACAAAATCCCACCTACTCTTTTATTATGGATATTTTCGAAATATGGGGTACCAAGAATCCAAGATTTGAATCTTCTTGAATTTATGAGATATTCTTGTATTTCAAGAAATACATATCTTCCATAATATCTTTTCAAGAAAATCAAGAAAATCTTTCTTGCCCACTATATTTCAAAATTTTCGAAATCTCTATTATAGATAACCAAGTGGGAGATTTCTTGAATTTAATGAGATAATCTTGTATTCCAAGAATACATATCTTCATTCCATAACAAAATTCAAAGAAAATCTTTCTCCCATTTTATCTATAAAATTCAAAATTAATAAGGAAAAATTAAGCAACAATATTTATTTTATTTTAATCACTTTTTTCCAGTTATTGGACTATATGTTGGGCTACTCAGGGGGCCTTTAGGAGAATTAAGATTTGACCTTCTAATGGACCTTGAATATCTAATATTGAGCCACAATATTATTCAAGCCCATAAATATTAATTAATCCCACTACATAATTAATATTGCACTATCCATCTTAACTCATATTACAGTCAATATGGCTCCCTGTCATTATTTCTCGTGTTTAAGATTATCTAGCCCATTAATTAATTTAAGCCACTGAAATAGCTTTCCGTTAATTAATATCTTTTGTCCTTGGTCAAGGAACGGTTCAACATTATTATCCATACCGGAAACTAATTCCACTTGCAAGATTTGGTATGATAAAGCTTATGAACCTCCCAAGGGGGCAAATCGAACAAGCGTACTTGCACACGATTCTTCGTATTAAATCTTATCAATCACATGTGACTAATAATATTGCCCAAGATAAAAAGTATTGAATCTCGTTGATTCGCTACCCATGATAAGTCAAAGCAATAGTTACCAATCTCATGTGATCCTATTTAAGGGACGAAGATTAAGAAATAACGAACCACTGAGGTCTAATTCTTCCTTGTTCAGTTCTGAAGAATTTGTCCTCCTGTAGGTCTTATTCAGTGCATCAGTCATGCACTAGTGTAATCTCTTGGTCAAGACAAGCCAATCTGAGCCTTACACTTCAACCTTTCACGATGGGTTGTTCATTTCCATCTAGGTCGTGAATGACGTACTTTTAGTTACAAGGGACTGTTAATTTAATCTTCTGTGATCTGGTATCACTAAATTAACTACAATGTAACATGTACGACTTATTTGAACAGTTATGCAGTAAATATATGTAACATTCGATAATATTTAAAGCATCAGTGATAAATAATTTATTTCAGTAAATAAGTCCAAAATTCAGTTTTGATTATACAAAAGTAAAAGCATATTTTCTAGTATAATCCCAATAATCTCCCACTTATACTCAAAGTCTGCTTTTAAGTATACTACAACATGTCTCGTGTAGTCCATGACATCTAATGTCACCTACACGAACCTAATAATTTCTCCCACTTATACTCAAAGCAGATTGGCAACGGTCTTGACACCCATTCCTTCCACATGTCTTTCGAATGTATTCAGAGGCAGACTCTTTGTGAATGGATCTGCTAGGTTGTCCTCAGACGCTATCTTTGCCACATCTATATCTCCTCTCTTAACGATTTCTCATATAAGATGTCTTTCCTTTAGTGTGCTTGTTTGACTCGTGGACTCTTGGTTCCCTTGAATTTGCAACTGCCCCTAGCAAATATTGCTAGACAAATTCGAAACTCCATCCAAGTCCACTAAGAAGGTCTAGAGCCAAGTCGGTTCTTTCACTGCTCCACAAGCAGCCACTTACCCGACTTCCATGGTTGAGTCAGTGATGCATTTCTGCTTCACACTCGTCCATTTGATGGCTACACTTCCCAAATGGAAACACACTAACTGAGGCATATAGTTTCTGGAATTTAAGTCTGATTGGAAATCCGAGTCCGCGTAACCGATGGGGATTAGACCATCTGGCTGATAAACCAACATTCTATCTCGAGTTCATTTCAGACACTTCAGAATGTTTTTAACTGCCGTCCAATGCTCTTTTCCCGGGGTTATTTTGATATCTTGCCACCATGCCTACTGCAAAGCAGATATCCAGTCTCGTACACAGCATTGCATACATAAGGCTTCCGACAGCCGAAGCACAAGGAATGCCTTTCATGTCATCTATCTTCTTTTGCGTCTTAGGGGACATTTTCTTGGATAGATGGATTCCATGCCTGAAAGGTGCAAAGTCTTTCTTGGAATCTTGCATGCTGAAGCGTTTCAAGACAGTGTCTATGTATGAAGCTTGCGATAACCCGATCATCCTTTTCTTGCGATCTCGAGTGATCTTGATCTCAAGGATGTGTCCGGCTTTCCTAAGTCCTTCATATCAAACTATTTTGAAAGCCATCCCCTTACGTCTGATAACACCTTTACATTGTTCCCGATGATCAGAATGTCATCTACATATAGTACTAAGAATACCAATGCAGTTCCGACACGCTTTTTATACTCACAACTTTCGAACTCATTTTGATCGAACCCATAAGACTTTATAACATGATCAAAACATTGGTTCCAAGCTATGGATGCTTGTTTGAGTCCGTAAATGGACTTAATGAGCTTACAAACTAGGTGTTCTTGGCCTTTTTCAATGAAGCCTTGGGGTTGTTGCATATAGATCTCTTCATCAAGACTTCCGTTATGGAAAGCTGTTTTGACATCCATTTGCCAGATTTCAAAGTCGAGATGCGTAACAATCGATAAGAGAATACGGATAGACTTAAGCATGGCTACGGGCGAAAAAGTTTCCTCATAATCGATCCCTTCTTTCTGAGTATAACCTTTCGCCACTAGTCTTGCTTTGAAGGTTTCAACCTTCCCGTCCGGTCCTCTTTTTCTCTTGTACACCCACTTGCAACCAATGGGTTTGACCCCATTAAGTGGTTCGACTAGCTCCCACACTCTGTTATGAAACATAGAACCCATTTCGGCTTTCATTGCTGTTTGCCAAGAATATGCATCCTTGTCTTGGAGTGCCTCGTCATATGTCCATGGGTCTGATTAAGTCTTGTCCAGGAATCAAGTCAGGGACTCTCTCCTATTCCATGAATCTCTCGGGCGTCTTACAACCCTCCCACTCTGACGAGGTTCCGGTTGTGAAAGTGTGTCGTTTGGTATATCATCTAGTATCTGATTGGCATTGAGGTTTGCCCTCTTAGCTCATTTAAGGTAATCTCATACGGGTCTTCTTTTGTTCATATAGTCTTCTTCCAAAAATCTAAAGTGGGTCTTGATGACCACCTTTTGATCTTGGGACCATAGAACATACACCCTTTTTGTTCCCCTCGGGGTAACCTACAAACAACCTTAATTACGATCGAGGATCCATTTACTGGCTTTCTTGTCCAACACGTGGGCGGACACCCCCAAATTCTCATGTGTCTCATACTAGGCTTCATTGGGTCCACAATTCTTTGGGAGTTTTGGGAACCGATTTGGATGGCACCGGGTTTAGAATGTAATTTGTTGTTTCAAGGCATGACCCTAGAACGACTTGGGAAGATCCGCGTAACTCATCATAGATCTAACCATTTCCAAAAGAGTTATGTTTCTTCGCTCTGCAACCCCGTTTTTGTTGAGGGTTCGGGTGCGATGGTTTGGGATGCAATCCCTTCATCGATAAGTAGTTCAAAAACTCATCGCATTTGAGGTATTATCCTCCACGATCGGATCGTAGAGACTTGATACATTTTTCCCCATGATTCTCTGTTTGAGCCTTAAATTCTTTGAATTTCTCAAAGGTCTCAGTTTATGCTTCATAAGGAAAATGTAACCGTACACCTTGAGTAATCATCAATAAAAGTAACAAAATACTCATAACCTCATCTTGCTTTGGTTGACATTGGACCACATACATCATGTGAACGATCTCTAAAACTTCTTTGGCCCTATTCCCTTGGCTCCAAATGCCCTCTTGGTCATTTTTACCCTCCAAACATGATTCGCGAGGTTGGAATTGGTTCAACTTGGAGACACTCCAGTGAAACCGTCTTTTTTACCAACCTTTGGATCCTCTTTGGATTTATATGACCCAATCTTAGATGCCAAAGAAGTGTTTCGTTCACGTTTTTCTTTTTTTAGGAAATAGTTGATGTGTTATAGGATGCATTTAAATGAGTGGTGTGCCACGATTAATTGTATAGAGATTTTCCATCAATGTTCCGTAACAGATACACTCATCATTTCAAGAACTGATGTCATTCTTATTAGAAGAAACTTAGTGTCCTTTAATCGAATTTTAGAAACTGAAAGTGAATTATTTCTAAAACTGGGAACATAAAGATAATCTCAAAAAAAAACTTTATCTTCAAAAGATAGGTGCACTTCTCCCCCCTTTGCTTTTAGTTTGCCACTCTCGAAGATCGCCCGAATGTGATGAGGATCTCACTCCCACTAAGTTGTCGGGTCCGTTTGAACCCGTGAAGCCAACATGATTAGTGGATCTCGTATCAACCACCCACGAATGAGAAGTATACGCCGCTAAACAAGTTTCAACAACTAGTGCGTGAGAGTTACCTTTTTGTCCGTCCCTTTTGGGGTTGGAACAGGCAAAACCTCCATTGTCCTCTCTCACCGCAGCTTAAGCACTTCCTCTTTGGATTTTCCTTGACACAAAAAGCATTCCTCATCTTACCATTGCCCTTGGCAATAGTTGAGTTTTATTGCTTATGGCCTTTGGTCCTCTTCTTTTTCTTGCCTCCCTTGGCCTAGAAGATGAAGACGGACCACTTGCCGTCAAAACTTGAGTTTGATGCCTTATCAACATCTCTACCGAGACCAAAAGCTTGCAACAAATTAGCTAGCGAGGCCAAAATGCTCAAAAACTTTTTGGGCAGAGAGTGAAGTACCAAATTTATCTGAGTCTCCAGATCATAATCTGCACTCAGAATCTCAAGTTTGTTCAGATGGGCCATCTATTTTGAGGACCTAATCCCTTACGGGTTTGCCCTCCACCATTCTTAGCGACGACATCTCTCGCAAGGTGATCTGACGAGTCCCGCATGTTTTGACTCGTCAGTTGGCTCATCTGATTTTGGTGTGTCAAAAATCCACTTGTGCTTTTGTGCAGTTAGGATAATTATAATTTTTCAATCATTATAGTTTTCATATTGTATTGACTTTAAGTATAATAACAGTGGATTAAAAAGTAATGACATGCTGAACTGAAATAAATAACTATATGCAAAAGCACAAGTATATCACAAGATTCGATCACATGCATCATATTTAAAATCTCAAAAAAAAATATGAACATGCATCATCCAACATCTCAAAACAGTTTAAATAAGCCCACGTGGGGTGGGTCATTATTTAAACACATTTAAGCAGTTACAAACAAAACGATTTACAAACCTTTAATATCCAGATTAATAGTTGGCTCCCCACGGACCAATATAAAATTAGACCGAGAGACTTGAGGGAAGTATATGCATATCAATTTTATACCTAAGTAATAACCATGATTAAATCTGAGGATTATTATTTAAACTTTGAGCGAGCCTCGTGGGGAGGGTCATCGTCGCCACTAGTAATAACCCACAATCATCCGTTTGGAATTCATTCATGTGAAAGCTATCTTTTGACCGTCCCGTGGGGGGAATTTCTCCAAAAGAATTCACAAATAAATAAATCATGGAGGTCAAAATGAATTCAATTTTATTATCCGAAATAAAATTATCAATTAATTATTTAAACATACTTAGTAATTTTGAAGGTGAGATTTTTCATTTGGGCAATTCTCATGCAAACACATTTAAACAAATTAAATAAAGCATAAGATATCACAAAATAAATCAAGCAAAACAGAAAAAGAAACATATTGGGCACAAATTATCCAATTGTCATGGTTTGATTTTTCTTGGCTTGATCTTGAAGAAACACCGTCTTGAATTTCTCCCACTCGATCGTCTTGAAAAATATACTCCGTCTCGAAATGCCACGCCCAAGCATTTCGCGGTTTGGGATGCTGCCTTAGTCCGGCCAAGCCCACTTGGCGAGTTTAGCCTCGGCGGCGTCCGTGAGCCGCGCCCGCCCTGCGCCTCGGCGGCCTCGGCGGCTCTCGGCGGCAGCGCGGCCCGTCATCTGTGTATGTGTATTCTCCATACCCGCCTCGTGGTACTCGGCACCCGCGCGTGTCCCCGCGTCTTGCCGTGCGCTCCGCCTCCCGTCCGCACGCTCGCGCAAGCAGTCTTTGCGTCGCCTAGTGCCGTCCGTCTGTGAGGCGGATCTCGCTGCGTGCTTTCGGCCTCACTGGCGCCCGTCGTCTTGCTGCTGCAGCGTCCGCGTTCACGCGACGCCGCCGCCTATGCCCGATTACGGATTTAAATCCTTTAATTCTTCGTCTCCGTCCTTGTTTCTCGATCTAGTTACAATTTATTTACAAAAAATAAATAAACCTAGATCTAGACTAGTCTATTACATTGATCAAATCAAACAAATTCTAATCTACTCGTGGATTTTCTCACGAGCAAAACGAATCCGAACGAATCGAATTAAAAACCACAGTTTATATGCATGCATAAATAAACACATTAAATTCCATGACAATTGGATACCTGCAAAACAGATCTAGCAATTCTACTATCCAATTTCAAATTTAATGCCAACGAATTAAATTACAATTTAAAAAATTGAGCAAAACCGTGGCTCGATACGATTGTTGGGGAATAAGTTGCCTGAGATCTATTCGGGGTGAATATTTAAATACAAATTTAATTCTTTAATTATTACTAGCATGAATTAATCCTATATTAATTCAAATAATAATCCAACAACATATCATGCATATAATAATTCACTTAAAGCATACGCATGCGGAATTCTACGAGTTTACTTGAACGTACCTCTTGGGTGCCCACTATATTTCAAAATTTTTGAAATCTCTATTATAGATAACCAAGTGGGAGATTTCTTGAATTTAATGAGATAATCTTGTATTCCAAGAATACATATCTTCATTCCATAACAAAATTCAAAGAAAATCTTTCTCCCCTTTTATCTATAAAATTCGAAATTAATAAGGAAATATTAAGCAACAATATTTATTTTATTTTAATCACCTTTTTTCAGTTATTGGACTGTATGTTGGGCTACTCAGGGGGCCTTTAGGAGAATTAAGATTGGACCTTCTAATGGACCTTGAATATATAATATTGAGTCACAATATTATTCAAGCCCATAAATATTAATTAATCCCACTACATAATTAATATTGCACTATCCATCTTAACCCATATTACAGTCAATATGGCTCCCGGTCATTATTTCCCGTGTTTAAGATTATCTAGCCCATTAATTAATTCAAGCCACTGAAATAGCTTTCCGTTAATTAATATTTTTTGTCCTTGGTCAAGGAACGGTTCAACATTATTATCCATACCGGAAACTAATTCCACTTGCAAGATTTGGTATGATAAAGCTTATGAACCTCCCAAGGGGGCAAATCGAACAAGCGTACTTGCACACGATTCTTCGTATTAAATCTTAGCAATCACATGTGACTAATAATATTGCCCAAGATAAAAAGTATTGAATCTCGTTGATTCGCTACCCATGATAAGTCAAAGCAATAGTTACCAATCCCACGTGATCCTATTTAAGGGACGAAGATTAAGAAATAACGAACCACTGAGGTCTAATTCTTCCTTGTTCAGTTCTGAAGAATTTGTCCTCCTGTAGGTCCTATTCAGTGCATCAGTCATGCACTAGTGCAATCTCTTGGTCAAGACAAGTCAATCTGAGCCTTACACTTCAACCTTTCACGGTGGGTTGTTCATTTTCATCTAGGTCGTGAATGGTGTACTTTTAGTTACAAGGGACTGTTAATTTAATCTTCTGTGATCTGGTATCACTAAATTAACTACAATGTAACACGTACGACTTATTTGAACAGTTATGCAGTAAATATATGTAACATTCGATAATATTTAAAGCATCAGTGATAAACAATTTATTTTAGTAAATAAGTCCGAAATTCAGTTTTGATTATACAAAAGTAAAAGCATACTTTCTAGTATAATCCCAACATATTTAGGAGTTGAACTCCAATCAGCAAGATACACATTTTCTTTTCTAGTACCAGTCAGTAGAATTTTCTGTGAAGTATTGTCTTTTACATAACATAAGTTCTTTGAGAACTCAACACTGAATCCTTTGTCACAGAATTGACTGATATAAAGCAAGTTATGCTTTAGACCAGACACATATGAAACACCATGGATATGAACAGAGTCAACTTCAAGAGTTCCATATCCTTCAGTTTGTCCTTTGGAATTGTCTCCAAATGTGATTTGAGGACCTTTTTGCTCAACATAGTCAGTGATTAGTTGCTTATATCCTGGCATATGTCTTGAACATCCACTGTCCAGATACCATACAGTAGGAGCCAATTCATTTCCACTCATCAGTGCTATGTTGTTTTCATTCAGCTCAGTGCTCTTTTCCTTCACCTCCTCTACAGCCATAAGACAGATATCATCATTGTCACTATCTGAGAAAATCTCATCTGAGGAAATGGAACCTTCTTCAGAATGTTCTTCTTCCTCAGCAATCATAGCTTTCTTGTAGGAGATCTTCCTGTCTCTCTTGGCTTGTCTTTCCTTTCTTTCTTTAGCACTCAGCTCAGGACAGTCATATTGGAAGTGACCTTTCTTTTGACAGTTGTAGCATCTGTTGGCATCATCATCTTGATCACTTTCCTCCTTGGTTTTGGAGTCCTTCTTTTTGGATGAGGATCCTTCAGCTTTCTGGTCCTTCATTTTCTCAGTGTATCTGTCCTCAGCTTTTGAGTCTCTCTTGTACCTGTGATTCCTGTAATATTTCTTACATTTCCCATATGTGCTATTGATTCTTTCAAACCTCCTTGCCATCAGTACTAGCTTATCCTCCTGCTCATCCTGATTTTTGGCAAGTGAGTTCTCAGACTCTCTACACTTATAGGATTTCTCTTTGGCTTTGAAAGCCACATTCTTGCTAGATGAAGTATCATCTTTGCTGTCAGATTTCTTAGTTTTCTTGTCAATCACAAACTCATAAGCTTTCAGTTCAGAGAAAACTTGTTGATATGCATGGAATCAATATTTTTGGTGTTTTCAATCACCACAACATGTATATCTCATTTCTTAGATAATCCTCTAAGAATTTTCAGTGCCACTTCTCTCTGTGGGTATCTTTTCCCAAGAGCACTCAGATCATTCATGATGCTAGTGAATCTGACCTCAAGTTTGTCAATGGATTCACTTTTTTCCATTTCAAAGCTATCAAACTTTCCAATAGCAACATAAAGTTTGTTTTCCATAATATGATCTGTGCCTTGACACATAACAACAAGTGTGTTCCATATTTCTTTTGCAGTTTCACAGTGAGAAATCATCCACATAACACCATCATTAATAGTGCTATACAAAGTATCTTTAGCAATGTAGTCCAGATTGACTAACTTTCTCTCATCAGGAGTAAGTTGATCATCAGACTTTGGAAATTCATCTCTGGGATCATTCCTCTCAGTATCAGTGATTCTGGGATTCACAACAGTAAATTTGAATGGTCCTTCAGAAACCACTCTCCACATTCTTTCATGTTTTGAATACAGATGAGCCTGCATTCTCAATCTCCATAGGTCGTAGCTCTCAACAGAGAACATAGGAAGTTTCTTAGAAGGCATGATGACTGAGCCTTGTAAGATATCAGGAAACAGATCTATTCAAGAGCCACCACCAAAGTCTTTTCAAAAATTAGACTATGGCTACCAAAGCAAGTGGTCAAATTGAACCACTGCTCTGATACCACTTGTTAGTCCCGGTGCTAACGAGTCTCACACGTGTATGAGGGGGAGGGAATACACGTGTTCAGTGATTTTTAAAACTTTTCTTTCACTGAGGTCAGATGGGTCAGGTTATCCTGATGATTTTGCCTTCGAGAAGCCTGATTGCCCCGAGTCAAAAGTCTCTTGAGACAATGATCCCGAGCCGCTTTAAGGAAGCTTGATTAGCCTAACCGAGCTGAGTTTATCAGAGATCCTGAGGCGCTTGGATTAGATAATTATCTTAATGAACCCTCAGTAGAGTTAGTTCAGTTTGGTAACTACCTGTTCTAGCTACTCAAGTGTGCGGAATGGTTGGCCCTATGTTTATACTCGTTTTAGCTTTGCTGAAAATCTCCCCTTCAATAAAACAGTGATTAAGGCTGTGATTAATTGATGCAAGTTCAGTGGATTGGTTCCAACTGAATATCAATGAACTATGCTTTCAGTGAAAAACATGCAACAGATAATAATGCAGTACAGAAAGTAAAACAACACAGCAATTATAGTGGTTCGGAGACTCAAGTTCCTATGTCCACTCTCTCTGATCTTCAGAAAAATTCCTTAACCACTTCCTAAAGCTTTCTGGCTAACTCACTGTAGCTTACTCACTTTTCTACCTTGAGTTTTTTCGGGTCGACTCATTGCGAACTTACTAACTCAAACACACACAAGTGTTCGACTACCACAAGTAGCTTACTAACTTATTCTCTGGAGTTTTTAAATTAACTCAATTTGTAGCTTACTAACTCTTTACAACTCCAACTCACCAACGAAACACACACAAACTACCTTAACAAAGGGTTTGGGTTTTGGGTTGGTTTCCAACTAGGATGAGATATCCTTTACAATAAGAACAATGCAAAGGCTAGGATATCTCTACTAAGCTTTGGATATTTCCTTACCAATCAAGGCTTAGTGAATGAGCTCTCTCCAATGTGAAACACTTGGGAAATTCTAGAGTTTTCGATTGCTTCAATTTGCAATAATACGAATGAGCTCTTGAGTTGCTTTGAAATTTCCCGTAACCTCTCAATGTAAAGGGTCACTAGTATTTATAGGCAACTTCACCAAGGTTACTCTTGAAAAACTATCCGTTGGAGGAGATAGTATCAAGGGTTTCCTTTTCTGGTGTTTGATGAACGGCTATATTTAGGGTTTGAACACTCCCTTGCATGTTTTAGGAAATATGCAATGTAGCCAATCACCAATTTTTTGCGATGCGAACTTAGTACTCTTGACATGATTATGTCAAACCGCTTTCGAAGGTCGATAAAAGTCTGATGTTGTCTTCCTCTGATTGGTTCTTGTCTTCAGTAAATGTAAACAAACAAAACGACTCTTTTTGGTAAATCTCTCTGAATGAGATAACCTTAAACAACACTTAGACTTAGTTCCTTTTGTCTGCATATGAATGTTTTGGGCAATATCTAATTTTCTGAATATTTGCGTTTTCCTCGGTTTGTAGTCTTGAGATAGATATTATTGATGCCTCGAACATTGATTATCTTTGAGTATTCGATATCTTCTTGAGTCTTCGATAACTTCTTTGGGTCTTCAATATCTTACGAGTCTTGATGTCTTGATGACATCTTTGAGTCTTGATGTCTTTAGTTACTTCTTGAGTCTTGGTGTCTTCGATGACATCTTGAGTCTTGATGTCTTGATGACATCTTGAGTCTTGATGTCTTGATAACTTCTTGAGTCTTGATTTCTTGACAACTTCTTTGAGTCTTGGTGTCTTGATTTACTTCTTGAGTCTTGATTTCTTGACAACTTCTTGAGCCTTCAATGTCTTGATTACTTCTTGAGTCTTGATTTCTTTAGTAACTTCTTGAGTCTTGATTTCTTGATTACTTCTTGAGTCTTGATTTCTTGATTACTTCTTGAGTCTTGATGACTTATCTTTTATCTTGAGTCTTGATTTCTTGATAACTTCTTGAGTCTCCGATTTCTTGATTACTTCTTGAGTCTTGATTTCTTGATTCTTCTTGAGTCTTGATGTCATCGGTGACATCTTGAGTCTTGATGTCTTGACAACTTCTTACAGAATCTTGATGTCTTGATTTACTTCTTGAATCTTGATGTCTTGACAACTTACGAGTCTTGATGTCTTCAGAATCTAACCTGATCTATATCTGCTGACTATACATGGTGCATATAACTTCTTGAACAATCTATACTGAAACCTGACTCAATATATCAAGATTATCCTGAACATGTCATACTCAGGGTTTTTGGTATCTAATCAAAACTTCTTTATTAAATTCATCTCCCAACAGTTTTACTCATCCCAATCTCATTAACATTTTTCAGATTAAGAAGGAGTGCGGTGGAGGGACGGTGGATTGCCTCAAGTGGTTAACTAAAATTTTGATTCATGTTATTTGACATTCAAAATCTTTTAGAATTTAAAATATTTTTATTTAAGAGTCGTATCTATTATTACATTAAATCTTGTTTGAGACAAATGAATTTCTAGTGATTCAGTATAAGGTTCACTTATGTTTCATGTTTTAATATTTACTTCTGCTGCAAATTCTTATAAAATTTATGCATATTTCGCCTACGAAAATCGGGATGTGACAGATAGCTACAAGGGTTTCTTATGTGGTTAGTGATGAACGACTATATTAGGGTTTGAACACACCCTTGCCTGGTTTGGGTAACAAGTAACTAAAGCAGCCAATCACTACTCTCTGTGAACTGGATGATATCAGTCCTGACATTTCCTCAGAGATATATCGCTTTCAGTGTCTATAAAGTACGTTGTTATCACCTCCTCATTGGTCAAACTCTTCCTTTTAATAGAGACAAACAAAACGGCTCTTTTCAAGTCAACTACAGTGAACTGATATGTTCCTTAATGTCCACGGAATGTGTAACATTCTCTTTGTTTGTACTAAGAATGAACAAAACACTATTTACTCAGAAAAAACTATTCAGCGTCTTCTTGGTCAGTACAAAACAATCTTCAGGATCTTCAGTTTTCAGGATCTTCAGTCTTCAGGATCTTCAGTCTTTAAGATCTTTAGCCTTCAGGGTCTTCTGACTTCAGGGTTTTTCTGGAGTATCCCTATTTAATCCTGATCTATATCTGTTGACTATACATGTTGTAGATAATCCTGATCCTATCATCTATAGAAAATCTGATCCAGATCTACCAGAATGTTCTGATACATGTCATACTCAGGGGTTTTGGGATCTAATCAAAATCTTTATTAAATTCATCTCCCAACAATATGTTTTATTACGTGTTACGTAACTTGACAAAAAAAAATGAAGTTTTTTCAATATAACAATGTAGTAACACTTATACATAGATGTAGTAACACAAAAAAACTTGACAAAAAAATGGGATCTAATCAAAATCTTTATTAAATTCATCTCCCAACAATATGTTTTATTACGTGTTACGTAACTTGACAAAAAAAAATAAAAAATGAAGTTTTTTCAATATAACAATGTAGTAACACTTATACATAGATGTAGTAACACACAAAAACTTGACAAAAAAAAATAGAAAATGAAGTTTTTTCAATATAACAATGTAGTAACACACAAAAACTTGATAAAAAAAAATGTGTTCAGTAGGAATCAAACCTGCCACTAATTTCATTAACAACAAACATGAACCACTAGGCTACAACAAATATTTGATAAAGATATCCTTCTATAAATACATATGCGACCGCACCAACCTGAAACACACTGCCTACGTGCTGTCCATGCCCGCGCCCGACCCGACCCGACCCGCCCCTGTTGACCCGCGAATTTTGACTATTTTTACATTATTTATGTTGTATTGCACATAACATTAGTGTGAAATATTTCACACAAGACCTTCTCAAAATTAATTTACAAGTCCAAATTTAAAACATAAATTCAAATCAATTTACAAGCCCAAATTTAATATGTCAAATAATTGCTACAAGTCAAAAACTAATTACAAGCCCAAATTTAAATATACATCTATAAATATGTAATTTTTTACTCCCATTTTTCTCCCTCCACATTAATTAACTAAACCACTATTTAATTCGAATGTGTTGAATTAATTTTTTTTAGTGGTCTTATTTAATTATGTTGTATAAAATTAAACAAATAAATTTTAATTTTACAAAACGGATATGATAAATTATTAAATTTTAAAAAAAATCTTAATATAATTTTTTTAATCAACCTAATAAGTTTAAAATAGTGCATTTTTTTTAATTTAATTGGTTTCATAATTGTTGTTATCGTGACACAATATTATTTGACCAATGTAATGGGTATTTTGCTATCTATTTCATTAAATAATTAATTTTCAAATAATTTCGTTTATATAGATTTAAGATAAATATTTTTTTAATTAAGCTTCACATTTCTTTTCTTCTTCAAATATTCAATTTACTTAATTATGTGTATATATATAATAATTAAAATATCTTATTACAAGCTAACAAAACTATTGATGTTGTCAAATATTACATATAATTTTTTAAAGATGCAATATCTAATTAATTTTTCAATGCATTACAACTTATTTTATATATAATGAATTGACAATCTAATATTAATATACATAAATAAGAAAAATAAATTATATATAGAATTATTATATTAAAAGAGAACTTTGTGTAACATACGTGAGACAAACTTTTACTTGAACTTTCAATTGATATTTGGGTCATGAAAGTATTTTTTAAATTAGATTGAAACTCTACAAATTCATAATTTATTACATAATATTGTAAATGTGATCGAACATTGCTCGGGTGAAATAGTAATTGTTCACTAAAACGAAAAAAAGGTGTCGCATATATACAAACAAAGTTATTAAAGAAGAAGAAAAAAACTAAATAGATTACAATAGAAAGGACCACGTTTTGAAGACCTAAGCATGGTAGCGCGTTAACCCTAGTAGGATAAAAATCCAAAAATTGAAACTCTTGTGTTAAAGCTGCAAAACAAAAGTCTAATTCAATCTTGTATGTATCCAAATGCATGATGATTATATTAAAAGATACAATTTATTTATATTGAATCGTGCAATTATTAATATAAAAAAAAAATGTACGGTTCAATGTAAATAAATTGTATTTTTCAATATTATAATTGTATGATTTTAAAATGCATTATGAGTGCACGTTGCATTTGAGACCTACTCAAAACAAAATTTTCATATAACTCTAAATATAGGAACATGTCCATTTTTCATCAAAATAAACTTCAGTTAATCTTAATTAGATTATAATAAATTGATTTTTACATGTGGGGCATCTTAAGACTGTGGGATTATGTTTGATCAATGGTGTTATGATAGCCAAATAGTGCATATTTCTTTTTCTCTACTTTTTAATGTCTTTTCAAAAATTGATGTTTATTTGGGAAATTAGTAGTTTGGGGAAATAAGCAATAATATTATGACACTAGTACAAATCGCGGGGTTACCTAATCAATGCCTAAGTTGGGCATTCCATATTTTTTAACACCATTTTATTTTGGGTTTTTATTTTAATATTTTAATTATATTAGTAAATATTACTCTCTTCATCTCTTGTTTAACTGAACAAAAAATAGATCTGTTATTTAATTGAACATTTTTTAAAATAATAAAAATAATACAACTCAAACATTTTAGAATATCTCCTTTAAAATTTCTATATCACAAAGTTATACCAGATGTCAGATAATTTTTATCTCTTTCAATATTAGTAAATAAATAATTTTTACATTAAAACTCGTATATACAATAAATGTTGAATTAGATAGAGAGTAGGAAGTACATTTTAGTAAAGATAAACATCATCTAATAAACTTCACATGTGCTAAAAAAATAAAACATCAATTAAATAAAAAATACGTACCTCACGCTGTTCTATTATGACTGCTAATTAATTAATTGCTATTCAAAGTCAAATTCATAATCAGTTGTTGAAATCATTTTTATATTCCAATAAATCAAATTGGGGTCTACAAAGTTAATCAATAAAATCTCAAGGATAAAAAGCAATAATAACAACTTTCCTCGAATATAAAAAATAAATGGAAACGGCTATTACAACAGTACGTACCAGTACTGTATGCCATTTTATGTTTTAATAAAGCTTTTTATTTAAATTATGATAAGAGAAAAATATTGTTATCATCACAAATGTATTTCAAGTGATTTTATTATCGTGCCCAAAAATGAAATAATCGTGGGAAACCTTTGAAAAGGGCGCCATGGTCAAAATCATGATTGCTTCATTTTCTTTTTACCTATGGAATGTCTTTGGTATGCTAATCTTAATTTTGAATATATTTTGTTATGAGATACCGCTTTCGTCTTCGAGCGATCAAACATAACTATTTCATGTTATATTGTACTCCTGTATAGGGGTGGATTTCAGATGATAAGATACCGAAAATTTTCTCGCCATATCGTTATCAGATGCAAAATTTTCGATACCGAAAAATTTCATACCATTGTCGTACCGAAATTTCGGTATACCGAAATTTCGGTATACCGAAATTTTCGGTATGCCGATATTACATACCGATATCGTACCGAAATTTCAATATATACCGGTATACCGAAATATTTTCGGTATACAGAAATTTTTTCGATATACCGGTATACCGGAATTTTTTCCGGTATACCGAAAATATTTCGGTATACCGTAATATTTCGGCATACCGAAATTTTCTATATTTTCATACCGTTATCGTACCGAAATTTTCGGTACGGTACCATACCGTACCGAAAATTTCGGTATACCAAAAATTTCGATATTTTTCGGTACGATAAGTGCGATATACCGGTATTTTCGATATTTCCTCCAGCCCTACTCCTGTCGTCCCGTTTATGCTTGAATATTTACTATTTGTGCGGATTTTAAATTGAAAATTGTTTATTGTTATTAAATATGATAAAATTATTTTATAATGAGATGTTTTAGACATTTTCTTTTTATTTTTTTCTCTTATATTTCTTCATCTTTCATAATCTGCAAGTGGAAAAAAAGTTTGGGGGAAGATAGAAAACATTATCACGGTAAAAAAGAGGGGACTCTATATGAAAGAAGATATGTACGTGGGAGAGAGAAGACATGGGCAAAAATTAGGAAATGTGAGTTGGGTAAAAAAATATCAATGAGATTATGAGAATATATTTGTTATTGAATACTCATTCTTAATTTCACTCTTCAAACTTAAAATATATTCTTCACGTCTTAACGAAAGCTTTATATTTAGAAAATAACACATATTTTAAGAAATATATTATTAAATGTATTGTTGGTTGGTATGATGTGTAATAAAAAAAAAAAATAAACCGCGTCTCACGGTGAGATGGGACATAACTTGGGCATTGACGCTTTAACACTTTGAAATGAGTGAGTGTAATTTATGCTAAATTGTACCTCGTCTTATGCATGAGACCGTCTCATACGAGTTTTTGTCAAAAAAGAAATTGCGTGTATTTTAATATAAGATGAGTGACAATCTAGGTTGCATAGACAAGAGTACGACAATATGTTGGAATATTGAGACACGTAAACACGTAATACATGCGCAACGGAATTAAACAGTTCACCAACAACGAACATATAATTGCATAAACAATTACAATAATCATAACAAGAAATCTTACATTAATTCGAAAGTAGATTTCTCAACTATGGTATCCACGTAATCCCCAATCACGGACTTGCACGGATTTGCCAGCGTCGAATCCAGAACAACGAACATATAATTGCATAAACAATTACAATAATCATAATAAGAAATCTTACAGTAATTCAAAAGCAGATTTCTCAACTATGGTATCCACGTAATCCCCAATCACGGATTTGCACGGATTTGCCAGTGTCGAATTCCGAGATGAATTTGCTAGGAAAATTTTAACTCTAGATTTTATAGAAAAAAATATGAATTAACGTTGTTTGTGAATTCTCAAGAGCTCATATATAGGGAGAGACACAACTTAAATATTAAGCTAACCTAATTAGAAAATAAAATCCCTAATCTTATAAAATAAATCTTTCAGATTTATTTTCCAAATATAAAATCTCTGACGGATTTATTTCTCATGCAAATCAAATCTCTACGGATTTGATTCCATATATATTAAATCCTATAATAATATTTCATATATTATTATTGAGAATCTTACTTAATTAAATTCAATTTAATTAAACATTAATAATAATTAATTCCAAATTAATGTATTATTAATTAATTCTCCATAAATTAAATATTAAATTCAATTTAACATTTAATCAACTAACTATAATCCGTAAAAGGGAACTACTTGTTGTGTGTTCCATAGGCCCTCATATATCGAGCGATTAGTCAAACTAACGGTCTTAATTGAACCCTTGATAATAAATCAGACATTCTCAATATATGAGGTACGTTGAGATAAACATGTAACTACCTGTAACTGAAACATGGGCTATTA
The DNA here is from genome assembly GCA_037126765.1 of Stenogyne calaminthoides. Classification (NCBI taxonomy): domain Eukaryota; kingdom Viridiplantae; phylum Streptophyta; class Magnoliopsida; order Lamiales; family Lamiaceae; genus Stenogyne; species Stenogyne calaminthoides. The sequence goes on along the minus strand of JBBCBC010000024.1, from coordinate 306,609 downwards.
CGATTTCCTCATTTCATTCGCGAATACTCGATTAAGTCTTGAACATGATGAAGTGTCTATTCAAATAACTTAATCATATTATCTCTAATCACTAATTGATCATTTATGTCACACTTAGTCACAAGTCTAAGTTGACGTGCATCGGCTAATGACTTTGATCCAATTATGATGAGAAGATGAGTATTCTCTCTAAATCCACATTGAGGAATGAATTCTATTCTTAGCTCAACTACCACGCATATACACTTTGTGATGAACTCAATCCAAGTCATATCTACCGATGAAAGGGTGTAAGCTTCGGCCATAGTCAAAGTTCATTACTCCACACATGCCGTGCGTATTGACCTCAAGTCAAAGGAGTATCGCATCGCTCCCACTAACCGAGACACCCATAGACACATATTGTGGACTTACATCAAACGATTTTTTGGATGGGTCTACCAATACCCTTTAAGGTATTTGTGCATCCATCATGAGATACCTAGTATCTCGTAGTAAGTGAGATCTTACTACACTCTTTAAGAGTATGATGCAGATAGCACACCAATCTCAATTGCATCATCAATATCCCATTCTTGATGATCCTTGATTGGGGTCATTTGTGAATCATGCTTAAGTCATCTGAGTTCTCACAACCCCAATGACAGCAATGACCCGTGGGAATATTTGTACGAATAAATGCAAACAATCAAACATAATATTCAAACAAATGTATTGTCATACATTAATATTAAATGAAATATAATATTAAGTCAAACTGAATATCATCTAGTATTATGTCCTTACAATAGATTGTCTCTAGGACACTAACACTGTTGGAATATAGAGGCACATAAACACATAATACATGCGCAACAAAATTAAATAGTTCACCAGCAACGAACGGTTAATTGCATAAACAAGTGCTATTAATCATAACGAGAAATCTTACAGTAATTCGATAGCAGATTTCTCAACTACGGTATACACGTAATCCTCGTGGACAGGTTTGCACAGATTTGCTAGCATCGAATCTGAGACGAAATTTGCTAGGAAAATTCATATTCTAGATTTTATGGAGAAACTAGGTTTTTCTTCTTGTAGTAAATAATGAATCCCGGGATGTCATATATATAGGGAGAGATTGGCTTCAATCTTAAGCAAACATTATTAGAAAGATAATTCCTAATCTTGCAAAACAAATCTCAAAGATATTTTTTTCCCTACGGATATTTTCCTACAATAATATTCCATAATATTATTTGGGATTCCTATATAATTAAATATAATTAATTAAATAGTAATAATAATTAATTCTAAATTAAAATATTATTAATTCTCCATAAATTAAATATTAAATCTAATTTAATACTTAATCAACCAACTATAATCCATACACGGGGGTTACTTGTTGTATGACTCATAGGCCCTCATATATCGAGCGATTAGTCAAACTAACGGTCTTAATTGAACCCTAGACAATAAATCAGACATTCTCAATATATGAGGTACGTTGCGAGAAACGTGCAACTACTTGTAACTGCAACATGGGTTATTACAATTTCCTCCTTTCATTCACGAATACTCGATTAGTCTTGAACATGATGAAGTGCCTATTCAAATAACTTAATCATATTATCTTCAATCACTAATTAATCATTTATGTCACACTTGGCCATAAAGTCCAAGTTGACGTGCATTGGTCAATGACTTTGATCTAATTATGATGAGAAGATGAGTATTCTCTCTAAATCCACTTTGAGAATGAATCATATTCTTGGCTCAACTACCACGCACATGCACTTCGTGATGAACACAATCCAAGCCATATCTACCTATGGAAGGGTGTAATTGTCGGCCATGGTCAAAGTTCATCACTCCACACATGTCGTGCGTATTGACTGTTGGGATTATACTGGAAAGTATGCTTTTACTTTGTATAATCACACTGAGTTTCTGTCTTATTTACTGAAATAAATTATTTATCACTGATGTTTTAAATATCATCGAATGTTACATATATTTACTGCATAACTGTTCAATAATAAGTACGTGTTACATTGTAGTTAACTTAGTGATACCAGATCACATAAGATTAAATTAACAGTCCCTTGTAACTAAAAGTACACATTCACGACCTAGATGGAAATGAACAAACCATCACGAAAGGTTGAGGTGTAAGACTCAGATTGACTTGTCTTGACCAAGAGATTGCACCAGTGCATCATGATGCACTGAACAGGACCTGCAGGAGGATAAATTCTTCAGCACTGAAAATAAAAGAATTAGACCTCAGTGGTTCATTATTTCTTAATCTCCGTCCCTTAAATAGGATCATGTGCAATCAATAGTCGTTGCTTTCTTATGATGGGAAGAGGATCATTGAGATTCAATACCTTGTATCTTGGGCAATGATATTGGTTACACGACGATTGCTAAGATTTAATACGGTGAAACGTGTGCAAGTACGCCTTATTTGATTTGTCCCCTTAGAAGACTCATAAGATTTATCATACCAAATCTTGCAAGTGGAATTAATTTCCGGTATGGATAATAATGTTGAGCCGTTCCTTAACCAAGGAAAAAGATGTTAATTAATATAAAACTATTTTAGTGGCTTAAATTAATTAATGGACTAGATAATCTTAAACACTGGAAATAATAACCGAGAGTCATATTAACAATAATATGAGTTAAGATGGATAGTGCAATATTAATTATGTAGTGAAATTAATTAATATTTATGGGCTTGAATAATATTGTGGCTCAATATTGAAAATTCAAAGTCCATTGAAAGGTCAAATTTTAATTCTCCTAAAGGCCCCCCAAGTAGCCCAAACATAAAGTTAAATAACTGAAAAAGGTGTTTAAAATAAAATAAATTATTGTTGCCTATTTTTCCATTTTTTCGAAAATTATGGATAAAAGAGGGAGAAATATTTTTTTTGAATTTTGTTATGGAATGAAGATAAGTATTCTTGGAATACAAGATTATCTCATTAAATTCAAGAAATCTCCCACTTGGCTATTCATAAAGGAATTTTCGAAAATTCCATGACATAAGGAGGGAAGATTTTATTTGGGAGATATATTGGAAAATAGAATATATTGGATATATTCAAGATTGTTTCTTGGAGAAGAAGCAAGGAAATTTTCCAATCTCCCCTAAACCCTAAATTTTCGTCCCCCCTTGTATTATAAATAGGGGATGAATTTTTCATCCCCAATGCAATTCCATGTGTCGGAAAAATTAGAAATCCACAAAGGTGATGCAACATAATTTTTATTTTTTTCCTTTTGTTAATTGTTCGCGAGTGTCCTACCACCGGATTGACGAGCAAGGACTTGGGAATACTTGGGAAGACCTTTTGGTGTGTTCGTGCGAACGGGATCCACCTTCTCAACGGTTCTCACTCCAAGAGGTTAGTTCACGTAAACTCCTAGCTATTCCGCATGCGTAGGATTTATGTGACGAACTTGTATGCATGATTTATTGTTGAATTATTATTTGAATTAATATAGGATTAATTCATGCTAGTAATAATTGTTAGAATTAAATTTGTATTTAAATTCACCCCGAATAGACCCGGGCAAATAATTCCCCAACATTGACCTCAAGTCAAAGGAGTATTGCATCGCTCCCACTAACCGAGACACCCGTAGACACATATGGTGGAACTACATCAAACGATTGCTCGGATGGGTATACCAATACCCTCTAAGGTATTTGTGCATCCATCATGAGATACCTAGTATCTCGTAGTAAGTGAGATCATACTCTCTTAGAGTATGATGCATATCGCACACCAATCTCCACTGCATCATCAATATCCCATTCTTGATGATCTTTGATCGGGCTATTTGAGAATTATGCTTAAGTCATCTGAGTCCTCACATACTCAATAACAGCAGTGATTTAAGGGAACACAGATAAGAACAAATGCAAACAATCAAACATAATATTCTAATAAGTGTAACGCCGTATATTTAATATTAAATAAACACTAATATTAAACCAACACTGAATATTTTCTTAGCATTATGTCCATACAAAGGATTGTCTATAGGACACCAACACTAACAAACACTAACACAATATGGGTACGACGCGATACAAGTACGGAGACATAGAGTTTTAAAAAGATCTGGGTAAGATACGGTAGGGATACAACTTTAATTTTATTTAATTATTTTATATTTATATTATTCCTGTATATATAAATATTTTTACATTTTTTAAAAATATGTATCTTCATACGTGTATGCAAATATTTTTAATACTTAAATAAATATAAAATCAAAATAAGAGGAACATCCCAATAAAATATGTAAATGATCACCAACATCACAAAATCGTAATCAATACACAAAAAGTATGCAGAAGATAGTTAAGCCCCAAATATGCAAAATGCTAGATATAGTTTAAAATAGCAACTCAATTATAAAGTAATCTAATTATATAGGTTAATGGAGCATCACACTCAAACACAAAGCAAGTAGAAACTATGATTGTTGAACTTCGACGAACAGTTGTGTGTCGACTGTGATAAATTTTTATTGTTTGTAGATGTAGGTTGGGGTTAATGTAATATAAGATAAATTTAAAGTAAAAAATATTAAATTTCCAAATTTAATCTCGTGTGCATATCCTATCTGTGTCCGCACATTGATTAGTCATGTTCGACACGGTATCCAAAGTTATAATTATTATTTTTAATTGGGATACGCCACGTGGCTTATCGAGTGCGATTTCCACTGTATCTTCATACCCAAGTATCCGCGATGTATCTGACATTCTGCGTTATTAAAAAATTTTGTATATCCGTGCATCTTAAGTGACAATTAATGTAATTTTGAGTAAAAATATAGAAAAATTTTATTAATAAAAAACTATTGATCTTAGAGAAGAGTCTAGTCTCAACAAATATATCTCAATAAGAATTTCTTTACATTGATTACATGGCTTAAATTAGGATAGGAGGAAATACTAAAATTTTAATATATTATACTCTCTCTATCCCGGTGTAATTGTTGCATTTTTTTATTGTTTTGTTTAAGAAATATTAATAAAATAATAAAAATAAAGGGTAGTTTTGGGTATTGAAATTTGAGAGAGAGGGAAAATGTATGTGAAGTAATGAGTGGAGTAGTGAGTGACATTTTTTGTAATATTGTGTGGAAAGTGAGGATAAAAATTATGAGTAGTGGAGTTACTTTTTCCTTTAATGGAATAAGAAAATTATAGTTGAACGTCCATAAAAGAAAAACGAGATAATTATAGTGAGACCATTAAATTAAAATATACTAAAAACAATTTAAATTTAGATATACCAAAATTTTTGATACTATATGATGTCATATTAAAGGATTTCGACTCTACCCGGCATGATAATGGTATCGAAATTTCGGGAAAATTCGGGCATTTAAGTATATTCGATAAAAAAAATCATGTTTATCGTTTCAAAATGCATACCATCATATAATATAGAAATTTCGCTATTTCAGTATGAATCTGTATATCTAAATTTCAGTATAAATTGATATAATTTAAATACCATTGAAATATTAGGTATACCGAAAATTTACGTACAATAAAAATTTTAAATTTTACATATTAAAATTTTCAATATGGTATACGTGATGAAATTGCATTTGTGGTATACTGAACCGAAAAACATCTAGGTTAAATGATTCGATTTGAACTTGAAAATTATATCTACATAATTCAACTATTTAAGTTGGGTAATTTTATAAATTTTTATCATTTTAATCAATAATAATCACTACAGGAAAATAAAAAATTGTATACAAAAATTTCCAAATGGCTAAGAAGTTTCTCAATAAAAAATAATTTGTTCCTTAAATAATGATGATTGCCTGTGATTTGCCTATAATTTTTTAAAAATTTAGTAGACATACAAATTACCTATGAACAAACTGCCTATAAATTTATAATTTATGTAGGCAAACAAATTATCTACACAAATAATTTCATAGACAGTTTACAATTCCGCAGACAATATAATTTGTAGTTCATAATTGGCCTACAAACAATTTACCCATGAATTATATTTTCATAGACAAATTTACCTATGAATAAAAAAAGCTATATGATTAGAAAATTTTATAGATAAATTATAGGCAATCCCTACTATTTAAAGACGGAATTATGTTCGTTAAAAATTCTGTAGGCATATTAAAATGTTTACGTAGACAATTCTTTATTTTTTATTGTGAATATATTCAAAAATTAATTAAATACGTCATATATTGTGTTTTGCTTTCCACCGATCATATTGATTTGACCCATTAATACTCGTTTTGGGTCAAAAAAATGGAGGAATTATATTAAAGACCCGCTTGATCAGGGTAATAAAAGTGAATAATTATTTTATTAATACTATTTGGTAGTTGTAATGCGTATGTGATAGAAATAGAAGTAAGTACTCCCTCCGTCCACCAATTTTATGTACACTTGATCTTGTCCGTCCGTCCACCAATTTTATGCACACTCTTTTTATGGAAAAAATTACTTTATCTTTATCGTCAACCACCACTTAATTACTTCAAATGTCATTGTACTTCATTCACAAACAATAACTTTATTTATAATTGGACCCCACAATGCTCTTACTTTATCTATTTTTTTCTTAAAACCTGAGTCACATCAATAAAGCATAAGATTGATGGATGGAGGGAGTAATTGATTACCCTACTTTTATCACTCACTCAATCATTCTCACGTGATACCTATTATTAATTTTTTAACTAAACAAATAACATTGCAATCAATAACTCCATAGTGATTGACCCCTCATTAATAACATTACTATTATCATTTCTATATCATATTAAGCGGGTCCTAAGTATAATTTTTTGACTAGAGGTGAGCAAAAATTGTCCAAAATCGAAAACCAAACGAAGCAGAACCGAATGAAAAAATTCAATTAAATTATTACTTATATAATTTGATTTCATTCTTAAAATTAAAAAAATTCGACGTCCAATTTTCGATTTTTAGAAAGAAAAAAAAATCTTCAGCTAAATCAAAAATCAAAATTGTTAATATAAATATGTTTTTATGTACTTTTATAAATTTTTTTAAATAATTAAGAAAATTTTATTGAGGAATAAATGGGGTACAAGGCGTATCATGAGGAAAGAAAAGAAATGACAATAGGTGTATTTTTATAGGTAATAACTTAATAATTAACGTACTAGACTTTTAAAAAATAACTTAATATATTATGCTTCATTTTATTTTATTTTGTATGTTCTGGATTAAGTTATTATCGTTGTATTATGAAACTGTATTTAGGTTTGATTGAGTTGTTGACTTGTGGTTGGACAATAGGTGTTCATATTCGTGTTACGTTAATGTTAGTATGAATCGTATGATTGTGTTCATGAAAAACAATGAGAAATCATCAAATATAGAAAAAAATAATAATTAATTTTCAGTTCAAAATCGAACCTAATTGAGAATTTCGATTCGATTTATGTTTGATTTCGTCACAATTTCGATTTCAATTTCACTTTTACATTTTATACAAATTTTAATTTTCAATTCCAGTTACCGAACAAGTGCTCACCCCTAGTTAACAATTCTAATAAACAATTGTTTAGAATTACGTAAATAATCCCGTTATTTTATTTTTTGTTATTTAAAATAAATAATAGACTCTCTGTCCCAAAATAAGCTTCCAAGCTTTGTATTGTGTCCAAACACAAGTGTCTCATATAATTTTTGGAAACCTCATGATGACCTCACTATCTCAAATAATAATCCCCCGGTTTCATTTTAATTATATCAATTTCATTTTATTTACATCAACTGTAATCCATTCTACTCTTATTTATCTTTACACTTGTTTTATCACATCAATTTTATTACACCTCATATTACTTGCACTAAAATACATTTATATCAATTAATATTCCTTAAACTACATGAATTCTTCCGATAGGAAATTTATATATTATTCTTTTTATAATTAAGTTATTTATGCAAATAATTTCCAAGAAAATGTCACAAGTAGAGGGAACAATAACTTACCTCGATAATTCACTTCCAACAAAAAATGAAAAATGAAATGACTTTTTAAAGGAAAAGTATTTTGCTTTTCCTTTCCTAAAATGTTACTGTATGAGTTTATATGGGATTTGGAGTGTTTCCCATAAAAAGAGAGACACAAAGAGTAAGGTCCACGTGGCAGATTTTGATAGGCTGAAAAGAGCCAGAAAATTGGATGGAGATATGATGACAGCATAATCGTGGTGTCGAAAGAAACGTGTAGAATACCATAAATGGGTTTAATTTATGGTGGGCCACCCTGCCCCTACCAGTGTACTTGTACCAGAATATTAACTATTTTCCGACTCCTAAATTTTACCATTTTTATATTTAGTTATGTTATAATAATGTATGTGGTCCCTCCCTCCCATCTAGTACATATGTAGGACAACTTAAGCTGCATTTGCCGACCTAAATAAGGTACGTAAGTGTGATATTTGCATATGTTGTTGAGTACTTGAGTTGATTTTTTGAAAGAGAATACATTTATTAATAATCGACAAAAACTTATATATGGGTGTACGAGATATATCTCATCCTCTTATAATTTACCTATGTTATGAAATAAAATAATATTGAAAATAAGTAGAATGTAATACTACCTCCGTCCATGAAGACTTTGCATAATTACTGTTCCGCTCGTATTTTAGCGAACAAGTTTTTTATTACTATTTGAATTGATAAAGTAATTTTAAGAAATGCGTATTTAAGAAATGCGTATGACAGAGGAGGGGTAAGACAATCATACCCCACCTTAAAAGTCACTTTATTATTTCAAATACTAATAAATCACTCGCACGCAAAAACACGAAAAAAAAAGTAAATGTCTTTAAAGTTTTTTTTTTAGGAGAATCTTTCTTTGTTTAACAAAGACTAAAATTAAGAAAAATTAATAAAATAATAAATGGTGGGCCAAGATGATGAATTTGGGATGAAAAGTAAAGGAGAATAGTGATAATTTTGTAATATAGTGTAAAAAGTGAGAATAAATATATTGATAGTGGAGTGTTACTTTTTTTATTTATGGAAACAAGGAACTTATTGTTGGACGGATGAAAAAGGAAATGGAGAAACTTATAGATGGACGGAAGGAGTATGATTTTTGTGCAATTTAGTTTAAATTTTATTATTTTTAATTTTTCTCGGGTCAGATTCGCTTATTAAGTCATTCTTCAGGTTTTTTCTTCCTTGCAACAGACGCGATCACATTTATTTTTCACAACAACGCGTCTCTAGATTTTTCTTCTCTTGTTTTTCTTTTTCTCTTTCTTATTTAAATTCTTTCCTATTCTTTTTGTTTTCTTCAGTTTTTTCGTCCTCGCAAATTTAAAGGTAATTCCGTTCTTTTTTCTCTTGATTTTTTAACACAATTTTTTTTGTTTTATCTTCCTTATTCTATTTTTTTATATTCTTCTCGCTTTCTTCAGTTTTTTCATCCTAAAATTTTCCATATTCTTCTCGATTTCTTCAATAACCTATAATTTTTTTAGTTTTCTTCTGTTATTCTCCATCTATTTGGACTGAGGATTTTTTTTCACTCTTGTACTGATTTTTATTCATGTGGTAACACATTTTTCTTCACATGATAATATTTTTTTGTCAATGTAGTAACACACGATTTTTTAGTAATATGTAACACTGTATACATGTCTTTGTATGACTATGTGAATACTCATGTGTTACCAGATAAACAACAATGTGTTACCTTGTGATCCATGTGTTACCTTATGCATTTGTAATACTATGTGAATACTCATGTGTTACCATATGAACATCAATGTGTTATCTTGCATGAGTTATGTTATGTTTTAATACGTGTTAAGTAAGACGACTAATTAGGGGGACCAGAACACACCGTCCACTAGCAAGGGGCCCACTTGAAGCCAGAACCAAGTTTTGTATGGACTGGTTCAATTCAAGAGTTGAACACATCTAAGGAGTTTTGAATTTGAGGCCTAAATAAGAGCATACTCATAAGTCTCAATCCTACACCACTAAACAAACCCTTAGAGGTTACTTGAACTTCAAAATTTGAAAAAAATATAAAAATTATATCTAAATTTCTTTGTTATCTCTATTGAACAAAACTGGAACAAGCACTCCATTCGTTCAATTTCATTACTCTCATTTAATCCATCACATAAATATTAATATTTTAACTTTAGAGAAATAATTATTTAAATAAAATAAAATTATACAACCTAAAAAAAAAGGTAAAAATAATAAAATTGGATGAACCGAGATTCTAGTTGAGTTTAATATATAGGCATAACTAGAGGACGTCCAAAACTTAATGTACGTGAAGTTTTCAAATTACAAGAAGTAGTACACCAAAAAAATGTGTTTTAAAAATTTACGCAAATAATAAAAGAAAAAGAAAAAAGAATCGATCTTTCATGAACTCGAGTTCGCTTTCATGCATTATCTTTCTCAAAATTACTAATCAATGATATTTCTTGAAATAAGTATGTTTTAAAAATAAAGTGTTCAAGTGAAGAAGTTTAAAAGAATTATATCTCATCGTCTAAGTGCTCTTCATGCCTTGTTTTTTTTCAAAATTACTAATAAATGATGCTTCTTAAAATAAGTATGTTTTAAAAAAGTGTTCAAAGTAAAGGAGTTTGAAATGATTATATCTCATCTAAAAACTCGAATTTGTAGAGAATCATTTATTTAATTTTTTTAACATTCACTCTCACTCGTAGGCTGAATTCTCTTCCCATCATTGAAAGAGGTCCATCAAGTGGACAATTTAATATGGGTAGAATTACTTTCAATAGAAATCGAACTCAAAACATGGGCTTGAGCCTAAAGACTAATACCATCTAAAAGCTCGAATTTATAGAGAAACGTAAAAATTAATTCGTTTATTTAATTTCTCAAATATATTTTATAAAAAATTATGTAAAAGAAAAATACTCTTCGAACATATATAGAAGACGACATAAAATATAATAATATATTATTGTTTATTTTGTACACTACTTCTTTTGGCTGCAACTTAATAACACAAAGTACATTAGATGTAGCAATAGATGACAACTGTTGATTAAAACACTAATTGTTTATTAACATGTATGGTCCTAGGTTTGGCCAATGCATTTCTCTTTTACTACTTTCATGTATACATACATATATTATAAATTATGACATAGATCAATTTGATTAATCCAACCAACCCATACAATCTAAAAACTAATTTAACGACGAAATAAACCACTTTTTTCATAAAAAAGAGACTCCACTACAATATATATCATGTATTATGTATATGTATAAAAAAATAATACAAATTATTTAATTCAGTTTAACATTTATATAAGGTTTATGTATTCATAAATTTTAATTAAAATATCAAGGTTGATACTTGTCTGATGTTTTCTCTTTAGGACCACTTATGAGGAACCTTAAATTGCAAAAAAACGAAAGAATGGACTTGAAAACACGTGCAAGTGTGTGTGTGTGTGAAAAAGGATTGGCCTTTCTTTTGCATGAAAAGGCAAGGCAGCATGAGGCCATGATTCAAAGATTTTGATAGATATTGTATTTACGTCCATGTCTCTTTTCTTGTACATGTGCCAATCATCATTATTTAACTCTCACATTTTCTCTCTTCATTGCTTTCTCCAAACATCATTAATTTATTAAATACACAAATATACATCCACACATGTATGTAAATTGTTGCAACTTATGAATTGACCTTTTTATCCATTGTTTTGCTACATTTATACTTGATATCTCTAACCTGATCTGGGAATCTTGTGGATCCAAAAAGTATGAACAGCACCTCTTTCTCCAAAATATGATGCAATTCATGGTTTTTTTTAATATATTTGTATAATGGCTAAGTCATGTATGTATTCAGGTGCACCGTGCGTTCATAATATATTATAGTGCATTATAAAACCATGAAATTATTATACTGAACGATGCAATTTGTTTACACTTAACCGTGCAACTATTAACATGGAAAAATAGTTGCATGGTTCAGTAAAAATAAATTGCATATTTCAATATAACAAGTTGCATGATTCTAAAATGCACTATGAGTACAACCTGCATCTGAGACCACTATTATATAATTCTTATTTTATATAACAATTTCTTGATTTGAATTGGCTACCTGCTCACACTAAAGATCATCTAACCTAGCTAATATCTTGGAATATTGATTTTCATATATTTCACCTGTTTTTCTTTTAGTGGTGTAACTCATTCATGGGAATTTTCTTTTTCAAAATAATATTTTTTAATATATAAAGTACTCCCTCCCTCCATGTATGTTTACACGATATTTAATATAAGAATTGTTTATTAATATTTGAGGGGATACAATTATTTTTAGTTGAGGGTATTGTAAATATTTAATTTTACTTAATTATTAAAGTAAATGAGATAATAAAGAGAATTTTAGTGTGTATAAAGTAATGACATAAAATATAATTTTTGAGATGCTCATGAGAGGATATAGTCGTAAAAAAATATGTTGTTTTATTGTCATGTAAGAAAAGGAAAAATAAGTGTGAGACTAGCCTTGACAACGGGCGGGACGGGAACTGGGGGCAACTCCCATCCCCATCCCCACGAAATTCAGGGATTCCTTGCCCCTTGCCTGCTAAGCATTCGAGAATAATCATTCCCCATTCTCCATTCCTTCAGGGATCCCCGTCCCCGCAGGGAATCGGGGATTCCATATTCCGTATTTTTTTAAGATTTCATTTTCACAATATAAATACCAAAACATATCATATAACAAAAAAAACATAAAATATAATCATGTTTAGAATTCGAATTACAAATTTAAACCATACATAACAATAACAATTTTTCAAGATAATTTATATGACAACAATCATACAATACCAACAAAAAAAAAAGTAACATTCATTATTAATTTTTTATCTTCTTCCATACTTTAGCAACTGTGAGAAGTGAGATGTATAGAGTGAGAAAGATAAAACTAGGGTTTAGTCAATATTAATAAAAATTATTTCTATTTTTAATATTTATTATTAATATATAATATTTAAAATATATTAAAAGTTGTGGGGCTCCACGGGAAACGAGGCATGGTTCCTCATCGGGACGGGGAGTGCTATCCACGTCCTCACAAAGGGGGAGTAATTTTTCCTGTCCAGACTTCGAGGAGAATTTACTCGGGGGATTTTCTGCCCCATTCATGACGGATTCCCGCCCGGAACTGAGATTTCCGCCATGTTGCCAAACGGTCCAAGTCTATATGGGACGGATCGAAGTGAAAAATGTTCAAACGAGTATGGACGGATGGAGCATTACATTTTAAGAAAAAAAAATTAATTGTGAATAAATAATGATCCTTCCTAGGCAAAAATGTATCACTTTATATGTTAAACAATATTATCGAATTCACTATTATGAACTAAGCTCTTAAATATTTTGTTTTGCAGGTTTTCTATAAATCAGGTTCACGTGAACTCTTTTCTTTAAAACAATATAATATCGTTTAGCATATAAAATATCACGTTTTAACATATGAAATATTATTATTTAAAAATATTTAAACCAGGTAGCTTAGCCCATCTTGCCATTGGGTTCCTCAATTGAGTGAGTGACTCAGGTTCGATTCCATTTGGGAACAAATTGGAGTATGGGAGTTATAAGGTGGCTCGGTGAATTTGTGGAGTGTTTAGGTATTTGATGTACTAGCTATTAACATCTGACAACTAACTTTGTCTGATAAAAAAAAATTAAAAATATTTAATTTTCTTAAAATCTTCTAAATAATATTAATTTATATTCGAAATAACATTATCTATTATGCTAAACACTATATTGTGTTACCATAAAAGTTCAATGAACCAAATAAATTTTTGAATTGACTATCGAAGTACTGATCACGCAAGAGATCATTTAACCCAATATTTTGGAACAAAGATTTCATAATATTCCATCGTATCTAGATATATTATTCACAATTTCCAAGTATAGTTTAATTTCATAAAAGAAGTCGCCTATGTTTACTGCAAAGCATCCAAGGTTGACCATATCAAATGCACAAAGTATAATGTTGGATAAATTAAAAATTATATCATCCAACGTTGTACTTATCTAAAACGATAAGTTATAATATTCTGATACACGCTTATCGTCATGCGGTCTCTACAAAGGTGCAAACTTAGAAAATTAAAACATATATTCGATTATTTTATTATATATCAAAATATTTAGAAAAAATATTATTGATTTATAACAACGTGAATTTTTTTTTTTTTAAATCCCATAAGCCGGTACGAATTAATTTACCTTATCACCTTGTTATCGAAAATATATATCCTGGCCGAGGGTTAAAAATAAAACGGTACAGTATTCTGATGGGGGGTTCTAAATTATTAATAATTAAGTACTATAAGATGTCATGAATGGTGTCAAATCTGTCTTAACTAGGAAAAAAAAAGGTAGTGTATACTTTGAAAAAAAAAAAAAAAACAATTCTAATGTGTTTTGAACAGCCCGAACAGGTGACATGAAGATTATTAAAGTCCCATTGGCTTTTATACTTAATTTAATTAAAAAAAATTGAAAGAAAAATTTAATTTGATAATAAAGTATTAAAGTCCCATTATTAATTTAATAATGTATGAAATATGAAACATTCATAAACAAATATAGAGAAACATGAAATTTGTGATCTACATTATAGAGACTTAAATTGAGACACTCTTGTGAAATATTGAACACTAGTGTTATGTGCAATACAACATAAATAAGGTAAATTTGATAAAAAAATTCGAAGGATATCTTTATCAAATATGTGTTGTAACCTAGTAGTTTAGGTTTGTTCTTAATGAATTTGGTCGCAGGTTCAATTCCTATTGAACACATAATTTTTTAATTTTTTTTATCAAATTTTTGTGTGTTACTACATCTATGTATAATTGTTGCTGCATTGTTATATTGAAAAAACTTTATATCTTACGTAACACGTATTAAAACATATCGTAACACATAAATATTCATAAGGTAACATGGGTCACAAAGTAACACATTATTGTTCATATGATAACACATGAGTATTCACATAGTATTACGACGATATATGAACAGTGTTACATATTACTAAAAAATATGTGTTACAACATGAACAAAAAGTGTTACCCTATGAAGAAAAATGTGTTACCATATGAGCAAAACTAGTACGAACGCGAAAATAAATCTCTAGTCCAAAATTACAGATTTAAAGAACACTTTGATGTATTACTGCATGAACAAAAGAGTGTTATCCTATGAGTAAAAGAGTATTACTACATGAACAAAAATCAGTACAAACGCGAAAAAAATCCTCATTCCAAATACAGAACGTAAAAAGAATGCAGAAATATCAGAATTTTATCACACACTTTGTGTTGAGGATAATCCAAACACCACACACATATTCTCTCTTCTTCTCGCAGAATCCACACCAAAATTCAAAATTGAACAACCTGATTTCATCCAATGATCGGAGCGAAAAAAAATTTAAATTGGACAAAAAATTAGGGCACGAATGAGGAAGAAGAAAGCCCGTAAGATCCACCAACAATCTGAAGAGAATAGTAAGAAGAAGAAATCTAATCACGCGTTCATGACTGCGCGATAAAAAAAAATGAAGAAAACTTATTAGCCCGGGAAAAGGCATGACCAGAAGAATTGTGTGCCCTAACCCGATCCCCTAAAAGACTCGCGAGAAAAAAAAATTAATTACACATACCACCATGCAATAATGCATACAAATTTTTGCGCAAATTAAAATATACGTCTAGCTAGTAACGGACTAATATAACAATATTTTCAGATTTTACTTGATATTGCATTTTACGTATTTTATATATATTTAATTAAATTGAACAGAAAACATGGAATTCAGACATGTAACTTAGGATCCGACTGTGAATTGGCTGTCACAATAGATACATATATTAGCATATTCAAATAGAAATTTAGTACCCACATCTAATGATATAATCTTAATTTTATAAAAAGAAAGTATTCATGTCATTCTCAGTAATAAACTTTATTGAGGGTCAACTACATTACACAAAGATTCTTAGGAAAACATCATGGATGATGTCAATTTGCAAGATGATCGAGGACATTCTTGTCAATCTACCCTGGTAAAGGCAGCTCAAACGAAGACCACTTAAAAGATCGAATACAACAAAACAAAGTATCGAAAGAGAGATATTTCTATGAAACTTATTTTTAATTTATGAGTATTTGAATTTATTTAGAATATAATGTAGATTAAATTTAGTGAGTTAGAAAAATGTGTTGAAATTGGTGAAATATTTCAAATAATTCAAGTTCATAGCATATACCTGATTCATGAGAGACCAACTCAATACATAGCGGGGTGGGCGTAGGGATGTAACCGAGTCGGGTTGATTAGTGCTGAGTTCGAACTCGACTCGATTAAAATACTCGAAGTTCGATACTCGACTCGAACTCGGTCAAGCCTAAATTTTTAAGCTTGAGCTCGGCTCGACAAGAGACTTGATAGACTCGATCTCGACTCGATTACCTATATAATTTTATAAAATTTAATGTAAAATATATTTAATAAAATTAATAAAATTAATGGTATAATAGTAATTATTATGCAAACTGGAGTAGGCTTGCGAGCCTCTTGAGCCGAGTATTTATAAGCTCGAACTCGATTCGATTATGTTCGAGTCAATTTCAATCTATTTTTGAGCGAACACAAGTAGCTTGCACCTCGACTTGACTCACGTACACCCTTAGGCAGGGAGTCTCAGATAAGTTTGGACTTTGGACAACAAAAATGAAATAAAAGATAATTGTTTCTCTTGCCAAATTATTCAAGATTTAAAAAAAAAAAATTTACCATCAAATTATGAAAATTAACAAAATGTCATTTAAATTATGAGACACATCTGTATGAGACAGTCTCACAATGAGATTCATTATAAATTGGGCATATTGCTTTAACTTATTAAAAGAGTTACTATTGATTTGAACTAGTTTGCACCCCGTCTCATATTTGAGACTGTATCATGTGATTTTTTGTCATACAATTATTGTTGGGATTATATTGGAAAGTATGCTTTTACTTTGTATAATCGAAACTGAATTTCCAGACTTATTTACTGAAATAAATTGTTTATCACTGATGCTTTAAATATGATTGAATGTTACATATATTTATTGCATAAATGTTCAATAATTCGTATGTGTTACATTGTAGTTAATTTAATGATACCAGATCACAGAAGATTAAACTAACAGTCCCTTGTAACTAAAAGTATGCCATTCACGACCTAGATGGAAATGAACAACCCATTGTGAAAGGTTGAGGTGTAAGGCTCAGATTGGTTTGTCTTGACCAAGAGATTACACTAGTGCATGGACCGATCTGTTGAATAGGACCCTCTGAGGAGGATAAATTCTTGAGCTGAACAAGGAAGAATTAGACCTCGATGGTTCGTTATTTCTTAACCTTCGTCCCTTAAATAGGATCACGTGGGATTGGTAACTATTCTTTGACTTATCATGGGTAGCGAATCAAAAAGAGATTCAATCTTTTTTATCTTGGGCAATATTATTGGTCACGTGTGATTCTTTTAGATTTATCTGAAGAATCGTGTGTGTAAAGAATGCGCTTGTTTGATTTGCCCCTTGGGAGGTTCATAAAGCTTTATCATACCAAATCTTGCAAGTGGAATTTGTTTAAATATGGATAATAATGTTGAATCGTTCCTTGACCAAGGACAAAAAAGATATTAATTAACGGAAAGCTATTTCGGTGGCTTGAATTAATTAATGGGCTAGATAATCTTAAACACGGAAAATAATGACCGGAGCCATATTGACTTTGTAATATGGGTTAAGATGGATAATCTGATATTAATTATGTAGTGGGATTAATTAATATTTATGGGCTTGAATTATATTGTGGCTCAATATTAGATATTCAAGATCCATTAGAAGGTCCAATCTTAATTCTCCTAAAGGCCCCCTGAGTAGCCCAACATATAGTCCAAATAACCGAAAAGATGATTAAAATAAAATAAATATTGTTGCTTATATTTCCTCTAATTTTTCAAAATTTATGGATAAAAAGAGGAGAAAGATTTTCTTTTTGAATTTTGTTATGGAATGAAGATATGTATTCTTGGAATACAAGATTATCTCATTAAATTCAAGAAATCTCTCACTTGGTTATTCATAGTGATATTTCGAAATTTTTTTGAAAATAGAGGGCAAGAAAAGATTTTCTTGATTTTTCTTGAAAAGATATTATGGAAGATATGTATTTCTTGAAATACAAGAATATCTCTCATAAATTCAAGAAGATCCAAATCTTGGATTCTTGCACCTTTGTATTTTTAAAATCACCATAATAGAGGAGGTGGGATTTTTTGTGGAATATTTTAATTATGGGAAAAAGAATATAGAAGATATATTCAAGATTTCTTGGTGACCAAGAAAAGTCTTTTCTCATTGATTTTCTACATAAAATTAAACCACTCCTCTCCTATAAATAGGGGATGATTAGTTCATTCCCAAGTCTGATTCCATGTCTTTGGAAATATTAGCAAATCCACATAAGTGGTGCAACAAAGTTTATTTTTTCCTTTTGTTAATTGTTCGCGAGTATCATTCCACCGGATTGTCGAAAGCAAGGGCTAAGGAAATACTTGGGAAGTCCTTTTGGTTAGTCCGTCCGGCCAAAGTCAACGCTTTCCCGTCCCGAGATGCGTTCACGTAAACTTCGTAGATTCAGCATCGTCGTAGGTTTTACGTGGCTTTTTATATGCATGATATGTTGTTGCAATTATTATTTGAATTAATATAGGATTAATTCATCTTTAGTAATAATTAATGAATTAAATTTGTATTTAAATATTCACCCCGAATAGATCTGTACAAAACATTCCCTAACAAGCGGTATCGAGCCACCGTTTGCCTCTGAATTTTTTAAATTGTAATTTAATTAAATGGACATTAAATTTGAAATTGGATAGTAGAACTGTTAGATCTGTTTTGTAGGTATCCAATTGTCATGGATTTTAATGTTTTATTTTGCATGCATATAAACCGTGGTTTTTTAATTCGATTAGTTCGGATTGTTTTTGCCTCGTGAGAAAATCCACGAGTAGACTAGGATTTGTTTGATTTGATCAATGTAATAGACTAGTCTAGATCTAGTTTATTTATTTTTTGTAAATAAATTGTAACCGGATCGGAACAAAGAGACGAAGAATTAAAGGATTTAAATCCGAACAGCGTGGCGGGGCGTAGGCGGAAGCCTTAGCTGGCACGCTAAGTGGGGACAGGGGCCGAAGGCCGAGCCGAGGATGAGGGCTGAGACAGACGGAAGTGCACGCCTTGCTCCGGAGCGGACGGGCGGATCTGTGGCAGACCGGCTGATCGATCGCCTTGCGAATACATCTGTGGACGCGCCGTCAGCCAGCTTCAACCGGACCCGCCGACACTTGCCGAGGCATGCCGAGGCACCGGGCGCCGGTTAGTAGGGCGCTTAGGGCGTCCCGTAGTGGCCGCGGCGGATGCGGGCGCATCCGGCCATGAAGCCGTATGTGGGCGTGTTGTTCGAGCAAGGCGTTTTTTTCGAGACGAACGAGTGGAAGAAATTCGAGGCGTGTTTCTTCAAGATCAAGCGAAGAAAAATCAAACCATGACAATTGGATAATTTATTGCCCAATATGTTTATTTTTCTGCTTTTGTTTCGATTTAATTTTGCTTCTTATCTTATGCTTTATTTAATTTGTTTAAATGTGTTTGCATGAGGGTTGCCAAATGGAAAAATCTCAACTTCAAAATTACTAAGTATGTTTAAATAATTAATTGACAATTTTATTCCGGATAATAAAATTGAATTAATTTTGACCTCCATGATTTATTTATTTGTGAATTCTTTTTAGAAATTCCCCTACGGACGGTCAAAAGATAGGTTTTCACATGAATGAATTCCAAACGGATGATTGTGGGTTATTACTAGTGGCGGCGATGACCCTCCACGAGGCCCGATCAAAAGCGAAATAGTAATCCCAGATTTAATCATGGTTATTACTTAGGTATAAAATTGATATGCATATACTTCCCCAAGAAGTCCTGTCGATTTTATATTGGTCAAGTGGGGAACCAACTATTAATCCGGATATTAAAGGTTTATGGCTCGTTCTTGTTTGTAACTTTGCTTGAATGTGTTTAAATAATGACCCACCCCACGTGGCTTATTTAAACTATTTTGAGATGTTGGGGCGATGCATGTTCATATTTTTTTTGAGATTTTAAATATGATGAATGTGATCAACCTTGTGATATACTTGTCTTTTGCATATAGTTGTTTATTTCGATTCGAGATGTCGTTACCTTTTAATCCAATTTGTTATTATACTTAAAGTCAATACGATATGAAAACTATAATGATTGGAAAATTATAATTGTCTAATCTAAGCGCAAAAAGCACAAGTGGATTTTGACACACAAAAATCGGATGAGCCAACCGACGAGTCAAAACATGCGGGACTCGTCGGATCACCTTCTTGAGATGTAAATCATTTGAAATGGTGGAGGAAAACCCGTGGGATTACGTCCTCAAAATAGATGGCCCATCCAACAAACTTGAGATTCTGAGTGCAAATTATGATCCGGAGACTCGGATGAATTTGGTACTTCACTCTTTCCTAAAAAGTTTTTTGAGCATTTTGGCCTCGCTAGCTAATTTGTTGCAAGCTTTTGGTCTCGGCGAAAATGATGAAGAGGCACCAAACTCAAGCTTTGATGACAAGTGGTCCGCCTTCATTTTCTAGGCCAAGGGTAGGCAAGATAAAGAAGAGGACTAAAGGCCATAAGCAATAAAACTCAATCAATTGTTGCGAAAGCAATGGTAAGATGAGAATGCTTGTTGTGTCAAGGAAAATCCAAAAGAGGAAGTGCTTAAGTTGCGGTGAGAGAGGACAATGGAGGTCTTTCCCTTTCCAACCCCAAAAAGGGACGGAAAGAAAGGTAATTCTCACACACTAGTTGTTGAAACTTGTTTAGCGGCGTATACTTCTCATTAAATAGGTGGTTGATCTGAGATCCACTAATCATGTTGGCTTCACGGGTTCTAAATGATCCGGCAACGTAGTGGGAGTGAGATCCTCATCACACTGGGCAACATTACGAAAGTAGAAGACATTGCAATGCTACGTAAGTGGCATATATTGCTATCTTTATGGTAGTAACGATTATTGCAATACTACGCTGAAGTAGCAGACATTGCAATGCTACATGAAAGCTTGATTAAAAGCGATGGGAGAAGTGCACCTATCTTTTGAAGATAAAGTTTTTTTTTTTTTTGAGATTATCTTTATGTTCCCAGTTTTAGAAAGAATTCACTTTCAGTTTCTAAATTTTGATTAAAGGACACTAAGTTTCTTCTAATAAGAATGACATCATTTTTGAAATGATGAGTGTATCTGTTACGGGACATTGATGGAAAATCTCTATACAATTAACTGTGCACACCACTCACGAAATGTATCCTATAACACATCAACTGTTTCCGAGAACGTTCATCAGACGTGAACGAGACACTTCTTTGGCATCTAAGATTAGGTCATATAAATCCAAAGAGGATCCAAAGGTTGGTGAAAGATGGTTCACTGGAGCGTCTCCAAGTTGAATCGATTCTAACCTGCGAATCATGTTTGGAGGGTAATATGACCAAGAGGGCATTTGGAGCCAAGGGGAATAGGGCCAAAGAAGTGTTAGAGATCGTTCACAGAGATGTATGTAGTCCAATGTCAACCAAAGCAAGAGGAGGTTATGAGTAATTTTATTGATGATTACTCAAGGTACATTTTCCTTATGAAGCATGAATCTGAGACCTTTGAGAAATTCTAAGAATTTAAGGCTCAAGCAGAATCATATAGAAAAACGTATCAGGTCTCTACGATCTGATCGTGGAGGCGAATACCTCAGCGATGAGTTTTTGAACTGCTTATCTGATGAAGGGATTGTATCCCAGCTCACTGCACCCGGAACCCCTCACCAAAACGGGGTTGCAGAGCAAAGAAACATAATTCTTTTGGAAATGGTTAGATCAATGATGAGTTATGCGGATCTTCCCGAGTCGCTTACGGGTCATACCTTGGTAATGAATGACTTACATTCCCGAACTTGGTGCTATCCAAATCGGTTCCCAAAACTCCCAAAAGAATTGTGGACCGGTATGCAAGCCTAGTATGAGACACACATGAGAATTTGGGGGTGTCCGCCCGTGTGTTGGACAAGGAAGGCGATAAATGGATCCTCGATCGAGATTAAAGAATTTTTTATAGGATACCCCGAGGGAATAAAATGGTGTATGTTCTATAGTTCTGAAGATCAAAAGGTGGTCATCCGCACCCACTTTAGATTTTTGGAAGAAGACTATATGAACCAAAGAAAACCCAGAAGTGAGATTACCTTAAATGAGCTTAGAGGGCAAACCTCAGTGCCAACTGTACTAGATGATATACCAAATGACATGCTTTCACAACCGGAGCCT
This sequence comes from Stenogyne calaminthoides, assembly GCA_037126765.1. NCBI lineage: Eukaryota > Viridiplantae > Streptophyta > Magnoliopsida > Lamiales > Lamiaceae > Stenogyne > Stenogyne calaminthoides. The sequence goes on along the minus strand of JBBCBC010000024.1, from coordinate 284,020 downwards.
CGTCCTAGTGGGAGGGTTGTTAGACAGCCCGAGAGAATCATGAGAATAGGAGAGTCCTCGGACTTGATTCCCGGAATCAGGCCCACGGACATATGACGAGGCACTCCAAGATAAGGATGCAGTTTCTTGGCAAAAGGCAATGAAAGCAGAAATAGGGTCTATGGATCATAACAGAGTATGGGAGCTAGTCAAACCACTTAATGGGGTCAAACTCATTGGTTGCAAGTGGGTATATAAGAGAAAGAGGGGACCGGACGGGAAGGTGGAAACCTTTAAAGCAAGACTAGTGGCGAAAGGTTATACTCAGAAAGAAGGGATCGATTATGAGGAAACTTTTTTCGCCTGTAGCAATGCTCAAGTCCATCCGGATTCTCTTGTCGATAGCTGCGCATCTCGATTTTGAAATCTGGCAAATGGATGTCAAGACAGCTTTCCTTAACAGATGTCTTGATGAGGAAATCTATATGCAACAACCCCAAGACTTCATTGAAAAGGGCCAAGAACACCTAGTTTGTAAGCTCATGAAGTCCATTTACGGACTCAAACAGGCATCCAGAGCTTGGAACCAATGTTTTGATCATGTTATAAAGTCTTATGGGTTTGATCAAAACGAGTTTGAAAGTTGTGTGTATAAAAAGCGTGTCGGAACTGCATTGGTATTCTTAGTACTACACGTAGACGACATTCTGCTCATCGGGAACGATGTAAAGGTGTTATCAGACGTAAGGGCATGGCTTTCAAAACAGTTTTATATGAAGGACTTAGGGGAAGCCGGGCACATCCTTGGGATCAAGATCACTCGAGATCGCAAGAAAGGAATGATAGGCTTATCGCAAGCTTCATACATAAACACTGTCTTGAAACGATTCAGCATGCAGGATTCCAAGAAAGGCTTCGTACCTTTTGGGCATGGAATCCATCTATCCAAAGAAATGTGCCCTAAGACACAAAAGGAGATAGATGACATGAAAGACATTCCTTATGCTTCGGCTGTCGGAAGCCTTATGTATGCAATGTTGTGTACGAGACCGGATATCTGCTTTGCCATTTGTTGGGAAATAGGTTGCACAGATCTATTCGGGGTGAATATTTAAATACAAATTTAATTCTTTAATTATTACTAGCATGAATTAATCCTATATTAATTCAAATAATAATCCAACAACATATCATGCATATAAGAATTCACGTAAAACCTACGCATGCAGAATACTACGAGTTTACGTAAACGTACCTCTTGGGATGGCAACGGTGTGGCTGAATAGACTAACCGTAAGGACTTCCCAAGTATTCCCTTAGCCCTCGTTCGACTATCCGGTGGAAGGATTCTTGTGAACGATTTAACAAAAGAAAAATAAAATATGTTGCACCACCTTTGTGGATTTACTAATTTTTCCAGCACATGGAATTGTAGTTGGGAATGAAAGAATCATCCCCGAAAAACAATGTGGGAAAAGACTTTTCTTGATCACCAAGAAATCTTGAATATATCTCCTATATTCTTTTTCCCATAATTAAAATATTCCACAAAATCCCACCTTCTCAAATTATGGAATTATTTTCGAAAATATAGTCTTGCAAGAAACCAAGATTTGGATCTTCTTGAATTTATGAGATATTCTTGTATTTCAAGAAATACATATCTTCCATAATATCTTTTCAAGAAAATCAAGAAAATCTTTCTTGCCCTATATCTTCAAATTTTCGAAAATACTATATAGATAACCAAGTGGGAGATTTCTTGAATTTAATGAGATAATCTTGTATTCCAAGAATACATATCTTCATTCCATAACAAAATTCAAAGAAAATCTTTCTCCCTACTATATCTATAATTTCGAAATTTACATGGAAAAAATAAGCAACAATATTTATTTTATTTTAATCACCTTTTTCAGTTATTGGGGTATATGTTGGGCTACTCAGGGGGCCTTTAGGATAATTAAGATTGGACATTCTAATGGACCTTGAATATCTAATATTGAGCCACAATATAATTCAAGCCCATAAATATTAATTAATCCCACTACATAATTAATATTGCACTATCCATCTTAACCCATATTACAGTCAATATGGCTCCGGTCATTATTTCCCCGTGTTTAAGGTTATCTAGCCCATTAATTAATTCAAGCCATTTGAAATAGCTTTCCATTAATTAACATCTTTTATCCTTGGTTAGAGAACGGTTCAACATTATTATCCATACCGAAAACTAATTCCACTTGCAAGATTTGGTATGATAAAGCTTATGAACCTCCCAAGGGGGCAAATCAAACAAGCGTGCTTGCACGATTCTTCGTATTAAATCTTAGCAATCACATGTGACCAATAATATTATTGCCAAGATAAAAAGTATTGAATCTCTTTGATTATTTACCCATGATAAGTCAAAGCAATAATTACCATTCCCGTGTGATCCTATTTAAGGGACGAAGGTTAGAAATAACGAACCACTAAGGTCTAATTCTCCTTGTTCGGTTAAGAAGAATTTATCCTCCTCAGGTCTATTCGATTAAATCGATCATGCACTAGTGTAATCTCTTGGTCAAGACAAACCAATCAGAGCCTTACACCTCAACCTTTCGTGATGGGTTGTTCATTTCCATCTAGGTCGTGAATGGCGTACTTTTAGTTACAAGGGACTGTTAATTTAATCTTCTGTGATCTGGTATTACTAAATTAACTACAATGTAACACGTACGAATTATTGAACAGTTATGCAGTAAATATATGTAACATTCAATCATATTTAAAGCATCGATGATAAACAATTTATTTCAAAAATAAGTTCGAAAATTCAGTTTCGATTATACAAAGTAAAAAGCATACTTTTCAGTATAATCCCAACAATCTCCAACTTATACTCAAAGTCTGCTTTTAAGTATATGTTGTGTTTGATATAGTAACTCAAGCTTATTCGAACACGTAAGAGCGACACGTGTAATATTTAAATATTACACGCCCAATGGACAAGTATTCGCCACTCAGGTCAGGAAAAAAGGAATCAGATGAGCTAAGTCAAGAAGGCCATGAGCAAACCGTCGAGGACTCGGTGGCCAAAATACTCGAAATCCGAAAGACCTCAGATATCCTGAGGGTCAGTATGTTCGCACCTCAGATATCCTGAGGGTCAGTATGTTCGAAGACCTCAGACATCCTGAGTGTCAGTATGTTCGAAGACCTCAGATATCCTGAGGGTTAGTATGTTCGAAGACCTCAGATATCCTGAGGGTCAGTATGTTTGAAAGACCTCAGATATCCTGGGGGGTCAAGATGTTCGCACCTCCGGATATCCCGAGAGTCAAGATGTTCAAGACCTCGAGATATCCCGAGGGTCGGTATGTTCAAGACCTCGGATATCACGAGGGTCAAGATGTCCGCAGACCTCGGTATCCTGAAGGGTCGAGTGCGGAACACACTTCGATATATCCCAAGACCAACATCCCGAGGGCTCGGTGTCTTGAGAGGACAATATTCGGATAATAATCGACATGGTTAAAGGGGTGAACAAAGCATCCAACCGAGTAAAAGATTAATTTGGACGACCAAAAGGGTGCTTTACAGACAAGTAAGTTCCAAGATCAACCAGGAAGACGAAGTTGAAAACGTGGCAGCATTACGTGAGTTCTTTCATGACCCGAAGTCTCCAGCTCATGCTTGCCAACCCAACTCATGCTTGTCGGAGTGCTATAAAAGGAAGAAAAAAGAAGAAGAGAAAGGGTCAGAAAAAAATTTCCCAAAAAGTCATACCCACGCTTGAGAGGTGAGGAACAAAAAAATTCGAGTGATCATTTATTCCTACTAGAAACCCTAGCACCCGGAGGCGAATTCTCCAAATTATCTTCATCTGTAATGATTCATCTTCATAAGGTGTATCAAATATTGTACGTGTAAAGCTCACAATACCACATCCTGGCTTGGTATGCCCCCAGAGTAGTCATTTCCCGACGAACTGGGTCGACAAATTCATCTTATTAACAGCTTATCGTACACGTGCATGTTTTGTTTGCGAATTGTTATCAAATTAGCCACATAATACTCTCCATAAAAAAATGACTCGTAACAACTGGCGCTAGAAGGAGGGTGCTTCACCCAAAAACCGACCCATATACGAACCCTTAGAGAGACGAGGCAGAAAAAATAAATAAAATGCCTCAATCTAGGACACACAAACGGAGAGGTCGGGACAAAGCCGACCACATGACCGGAAAGAGGCTCAGCGCCAGCCACATAAAGATCAGGGAGCGGAGATTACCAATCTCGAGGATATTGTGAATGATCCGGTGGCCACAACTAGGGCCATCACTTTCTTGCTGCGAACGCAGAAAGAGAGGGCTGAGAAAGAATTGGCCAAATTAGAAACTCAAGATCGTGAAGAGCGACGCTCACGCACACCTGATAGTGAGCAAGTTAAAAAGAAAATTGTGAAGCGGGCAAGTAAAAAAGCCGATGACACGTCTGATGACGAACAGCCTCAAGGATCTAGACCATCAACGTTTTGATGTTTGAGGCTCTCTGCCAAAGACCGAATTGATAATAATAGGCAACAGGATCCAGGAAAGGAACAACCAATAAAAATGCCCGCACCTTCAGATCTTCATGATCATCCGCATGCCGAACAAAAATCGGCGGGAACAAAATTATCTATCCATCATCGATTGGGTAGTCAAGCACAAAACTTGGAGAGGGATCGCCCCATCACGAGCATGACCCACTGGGTCCTCATGATGGGAAACAACCCCAATCTAAGTCTGTCAATCCCACAAAATTTGCGGAAATGAAAAAGGCCATCGAGGATTTACAGCCAACTGAAGCGCGACCAAAGGCCAACCTCGAGCGAGCACGATACCCTGCTCGCCATTGTCACCGGCGATCATGGTGGCCGAAATACAAGAGAAAGTGGTGAAGTCCCGACCGCCAATTCCCATATTTGATGCTGAGTCTGACCCTCATGTCCATCGCAACAAGTATTGATTTTTTATGATCGCGATGGGGCCCTGAGGAGGCAACCACGGTCTTAGATCATTCCCCATGACTTTGGGTGATCGGGCACATAGATGGTTTTCTACCTTGCCCGGTTTGCGTCTATCACATCTTTTCGCTCAATTGGGACAACAATTTACGTCCCACTTTTTCATCCATGTGCTTTCGGCCGGTAAAACAAAGGTTGGCGCATTTCTCCTAACTAAAAGGTGAGTCTGATCGAGCATACATAGAAAGATTTGATAAATGTCTGTATGATGGGGCCCCAGTTGAAGAGGATGCCAAAATCCTTGCGGTGGTCGGGGGCCTGACTCTAAATACTGATATGTGGAAGGCCATGCATCAAGACTGGCCGAACACATACTCAGAGTTCCGAGAGCGAGCGGCCAAAAATCATAGCCATGCAAGATTTGCTCGCCCAATCACGATTGGGTCAGGAACCAAACCCCCAGGCTCTTTCAAACCATTCGAAGAAAGAGCAGAAGCAAACGCCCTACGAAGTCTTTTGGGCGTTTCAGCGGAGACAATCTTTAACCAAATAAGAGATCGGGATATGTTGGAAAGGCCGAGAAGAATCATAATGGATAAACATCGGCTCAATGCTTCCAAATATTGTAACTACCACGAGTACATCGGGCACAACACTGAAGAGTGTCGCGATTTACTCCGCCAACTTTGGAAGCTATACGAAGATAATCGTCTTACCCAATTCTTAAAAAAGCCGGTGAGCAGAGACTCCGGCCCGAAAAAATCAAGATCGAAGGGGTAAAAGCCGAACAAACATCGGCGGTGATCCCAAGAATCACGAAAAGGACTGAAATACCCAAAAGAGGGCCTCCTACTGTGGGAAGAGGTCGAGAAAGTCAAGAGATTCACATGATACGTCCTGAATATGGTCCAGTGGGTGGATGTTACCAGGCACCAACATTATCGAACATACGGAAGAAGATGGAGATGCGTTCCATGCAATACATCCATCAAGTGAAGGTGGCGAGCACATCAGCTAGCACGCCACTCTCGCACCAAATCATTTTTTCAGAGGACGATCTCGATGGAATCATAACTCCCCACAATGACTCCTTAACCATCAGTGCTCGTCTCCTCGGGATGAAGGTGCACCGCCTCCTAGTTGACACTGGAGCTTATGCGAACATTTTGTTCGTTAATACCCTTCGCCGGATGGAAAAACAAGTTGGAGACTTGGCGGTTATATTGAACCGTGTAATCATACCATAATGGGTTTTGGGGAATCAGAATCAGGCCACATGGTATGATTAGGTTAGGAATCGAGTTAGAATCAACTCTGAATCCGGACATTCGACGAACTAGAATGCTAGATTTTGTAATCGTCGATGCTCCGTCTACTTATAACGGGTTTCTAGGTCGCCCGTTTATTTAGGACTTCAAAGAGGCACGTTCTCACGATTACTTATTGTGTTAAATTTCCGACCAAGATGGAACAGAAGCGTAAAAGGAGAGATCGGAAAAGAAAGCTTCGAGATTGTTTGCTATCATGTGCACGAAAAAAACAAAGCATCGTCAATATGATGGAGCAAACATGGGAGATTGGTGAGCCAAGCCCGGTGAGCAAATACCTCGCTTAAAAGATCTTCCGACGAACATAAGTTCGACGAGCATAGCTCTTCAGCGAAAGCACGAAGGTCGAACATAGACTCCGGAGTGACAACTAATTCCCCAGATCTCCTAGATCAAATGAATATTGATCAACCGAACGAGCAAATAGACCTAGAGCCTCGCATAGGCTTTGAACTCATGGAGGTTGATGACGAGCAATCGGGTCCATCCAAGATCCTCGGTGGAAGCAAAAAAAAGCGAAAGCAACACCTATCGAACAACCGAGTCCATCAAAATCGACCCGAAACGGACCGAGTTAGAAGTGTTCATTGGTTGAACTACTACGAACCAATTCAATGAAAAATTATTGCTTATCTTCAAGCAAACTTGGATGTGTTCGCATGGTCGCACGAAGACATGGTTGGCATTGATCCAAAATATGCATGCCACTCCCTCAACCTTGATCCAATACAAACTCCGGTTATCCGAGCCTTGAAAAGTTTAGTCCAAAAAATATCGCGGCAATGAATAGTGAAATCAAAAAGTTGCTCGACAACAACAAACCGATTCGAGAGGTAAAATGCCCAAGATGGCTTATGAACCACAGTAACAAATCCGCAAGTCTAATGGATCTTGGAGGTCGTGGTATTGATTTCCGCAGTTTAAACAAGGCATGTCCGAAAAGATAACTTCCCAATGCCGCATATCGATTATTTGATCGATAATACGAACCATGAACTCATGACTTTTATGGATGCATTTGCTGGTTATCACCAAATACCTATGCACCCGGACGATCAAAAGAATACGGCATTCTGCAGTGAAAAGAACATGTACTGTTGGCAACGCATGCCGTTCGGATTAAAGAATGCCGGAGCAACATATCAACGTTTGGTGAACAAAATGTTCGACGAACACATCGGCCGAACAATTGAGGTATATATTGATGATATTGTGGTTAAGAGTGAACATAAGGAAGACCACATCACCCACCTCGCACAAACGTTCGATATACTCAGGAAGTACAATATGAAGCTAAATCCGAAAAAATGTAGCTTTGGGGTTCACTCAGGAAAATTCCTCGGACATATGGTCAGTCAACGAGGGATCGAAGCGAACCCAACAAAGATTCAAGCCATGCTCGATATGCAAGCTCGAAAAATGTGAAAGAGGTCCAAAAGTTAATCGGGCGTTTAGCTTCCGTAAGTCGGTTTATATCCGCATCGGAGACAAATGCAAACCTTTCTTCGATACATTGAAGAAAGGGAAATTCCAGTGGACCGAGCATTGCCAAAATGCATTCGAATCATTGAAGCAGTACCTTGCAGATACTTTCGAACCTTTGTCTAAGCTTTGTCTCGAAGCGAACAACTCTATCGTATCTTCTTTAGCATCCGAGCATCGCGATCGGTGTTGTGCTCATTATGAGCGAAGGCACTATACACTTGCCCATTTACTATGTAAGCCAAGTGCTTAAGGAAGCCGAGTTCGATACCCACCATTGGAAAAATTAGCATATGCCCGTCATGAGTGTTGAAAATTACGACCATATTTTTTCGACCACTCGATCAGTCTTGACCACTTTCCCATTCGCCCCCAAGTCCTCCAATCGACTAGAATCTTTGGCAGATTACTAAAGTGGGCGGTAGAGTTAGGACAATTCGGCATTACGTTTGCTCATGACAAAGAATGAAGGGCCGGTATGGCGATTTCATGGTCGAGTTGACATATCCTCAAATGCTCGAAAGAGCTATCGACCAACCATGGCATATGTATGTTGATGGCTCATCAACAAGTTTAAGAGTCGGAGCAGGCGTAGTTCTCATCAGCCCAACCAGGCAAACATTCACAACAACCATCCATTTTGATTTCCCAGCTACAAATAATGAAGCCGAATATGAAGCTTTGATCGCTGGACTACAGATGGCAATGACAATGGGAATCCAGAGGCTGATGATTTATAGCGATTCTCAAATAATCGTTTACCAAGTGACAGGCGAGTACGAGGCCCGAGGCAAACAGAAGGCACAATATCAACAGCTAGCAAAAGAATTGCTCGAGCATTTTGAACAAGTTTTCATTTAGCAATTACCACGATTGGGTAATTCGTTCGCTGATGCTTTGGCACGCTGGCAATAGCGAAGGAGTGATTTAACACAAATTGAACATTGTAGGTCGTCACAACTTGTTCGCCATCAGTTCCAAGAATTATGATCGCCCAAATAACAAGCGAACAAGAGACTTGGATGACTCCAATCCTGAGTTACCTACAAAAGGGACTTCTCCCTGACAATAAAGCACAAGCTACTCGCCTCAGATTATAATCTGCTCGTTATACTATCATAGACGAGCGTTTATACAAAAGAAGCTTCTCACTTCCACTTTTGAAGTGTATTACTCCTGAAGAAGGTCGTGTAATTCTGGAACAAATCCATGAAGGAGTATGCGGAAATCATACAGGTGGGCTCGTTCTAGCACACAAAATAATCAGACAAGGTTATTATTGGCCAACCCTCAAAAAGGATTCGCTCGCGTATGCTTTCATGCGTGCCCAGATGATGCAGTACATGCTCCACTTATTCATAGCCCACGAAGAATTAGTGTCAGTTTATAGCCCATGGCCATTTACTAAATGGGGGATCGATTTGATCGGCCCGTTTCCTACTGGCACGTCGGGAGTAAAATTTGTTGTGGTTTCCGTGGATTACTATACTAAATGGGCAGAAGCCGAGGCCATTGTCAAGATCACCGAACAAAGAATGTGGAACTTTGTTTGGAAGAGTATCATTGTCGATTTGGGCTTCCCCAATCATTAATAATCGATAACGACAAGCGATTCGATGGAAGTGAATTCGCATGCAATTGTGCTGTTTTGGGGATAAAAAGCACTACTCAACTCCGTCTTATCGATCAAGCGGACAAGTTGAGGTAGTTAATAAAATCATCAAGCATACCCTCAAGCGCCGACTTGATAATTTCAAAGGGGGTAGATGGGCTTGAAGAGTTGCACGAAATATTATGGGCCTATCGAACAACTTTCGAACATCAAGCTGGAGACCCCGTTTGCCTTGGCATTTGGTCGCGAAGCCATTACCCGCAAATCAAGATTCCAAGTCATCGAACAATGACTTTTGAGAGAAACACATTAATGACCAGGCGCCTCGCCACTGAGTCTGAACTGTTGGAAGAAAGAAGGACGGAGGCTGATTTCAAGAATGCTATGTACAAAAAGAGATCAGAGAAGTTTTACAACTCCAAAGTCCGAACACGCAGGTTCAATGTGGGCGAGCTGGTTTTAAAGAGATCAACGGGGGTATCAAGTGGTGTGTTCGGCCGAGCATGGGAAGGTCCATTCAGAATTTCAGAACGTTTGCTAAACGGGGCCTATGATTTGGAAGACCTGAATGGAATCCCATTGTCCTACTCGTGGAATGCATCAAATTTGAAAAAATACTATCAATAATAGCAAGCATAGAGCCGGCCGAACAAAATCGTCCACACTGCTGAAGCGAGCATAGAGTCGGACGAACAAAATCGTCCACACAGCTTTAACGAGCATAGTGTTGGCCGAACAAAATCGTCCACACAACTTTAGCGAGCATAGTGTTGGCCGAACATAATCAGCCATTCAGTTCAAACGAGTAGGACAATCTTGAAAGAAGAGTACATTATGTTCGACACATATCTTCAGGAAAGAAATCTTTGACAAAGACTATCGATGAGACGAAGATACATGTCGAACGAAATCAGCAATGAAGATACGTATCGGAACGAATTGACAAGTGGTGGCAACCATGCAGGGATGAGTCAATCTTTGAGCAAGAGCTATCAAAAAGCTGAACAGATGTCAAAAGGGGGAGCAAAAGTAAGAGAGCTAGCACCAGCTAGCTATGCCAAAGACTAAATTGGGATAGTTCTATAAATAGGGGCATACCGATAAATTTGAAAAAGCAGAGAAAAACATATAAGAAGAAAAAAGGAAAAATATCTTTGCGATTCTCGGAAGGAAGTTTTTAGTATGCCCCTGAACCTGAAGAATTCACTTTCGATTCAAAGAATCATTCAAATTTGAGTCGAAAGATCTACTCACGAGTCTTTTTACCCCATGACTTTGCGAGCACTGAGTTGAAGCTCGTTCTGACTCAAGATGCTTTCGGCAGAGTCATGGTTTCCACTTACGTTACTCCTTTGCTTATGCGATAGTAAGTCATTAGTCCCATGCATCCCCAAAATCTCCTCCGGAAGGAGGGATGTCATAGTGTCCGCTCAAAACAAGATCTTGGACGCCGATGCTTAGGCATCTATCGGAGGGGACGAAATGGTGCGGTGAAAGTTTTGCTCGCGCCTACTTTAAGCGGCGAGAATGCGCACATGCACATGCTGCTCATGCCCTTGTTGCCCGCATAATCACAAATTGTCGGGGAGGGACAAAAGTTTATCTTCTTCTTTGAAAGCATGTTACTTAAGAAAAAAAAAGGGTAGTCGGGGATGATGTGCCACATCCTTGTCAACATCAATTCTGCGGACAAGGTGAGGCCAGTTCGTGTCTACTCAAGACAAGGTTTAAATTCAAAACCCTAGTCTGATATCAATAGTTGTGTAATAGATAGTCTTCTTCAGATATGAAGGATGTAATAGAATACAAAGTGTTGCAAAAAGAAAAAAAAAAAGATATATGTACTTTTGTTCGCTAAGATTTTCTAGTTCAAGCATATTTGAGGTCGCACCTAAGCTAAAACACCGAATAAAGACGAACGAGCCCAAGTCTATGTTCACCGAGCGAAGTTCAGATCTGATTCCCCGCAAAGAAAAAAGCGAGTAATGGGTACGCAATGCGAAAAGACGACTCAGATTTTCACGGATACCCGTAGCAAAAAGCGGGTGATGAGTCTTGGGGTCGCAGACTAAATAAGATGGCCCTAAGACGGGTGATCGCACCTAAATAAGACGATCGCGCACCAAGAAAGGGGGGGTTCATAAAGTAACCCATCTGGTCGCACCTAAATAAGACGATCAACCGATTGCAACGACAATAAGACAATCAAAATCGAAAAAAGTCAGGAGCGGGCATAGGCAAACCCAATGTTCAAATTCATTCAGAAGAAAAGGGGCAAAAACTGGAAAGCAACAAAGCGAACACGACGCAACAAAGCAAACATCAAGCAACACAAGTATCAATTTTCATCCTCAACAATTATCGAACAATCAGGTTAGAGGAGTTGGTTCAATATGTAATCCATCCATTCAGTTGTAAATATGTTCGAACAAAAGACAAGAAGTCAGTAAAAAATACAAGTATTAAAGACATTGTTCGAACAGAAAGTGAAGAAGACAAAAAATTACACAGCGTATGTTTGACAAAACAAAAATAACATCAAGGAGCAAATTCATAATTGGGGGTAGACGGGAGAGAGATGTCGAACAAAGTGTGCTCAGCCCCCTCAGCAACAACTCCTTCAGTATGGTCAGGTACCAAATGCTCGCCAGAAGGTACATTATGCTCGGTCACAGGAGGTCCCCTTTGCTCGGCTTTTTTGTCGGTCGGCCCTCGTGCTCGGTCAAGATTTTGGCCAGCAACCTCAGCGATATTCATGTCTGAGCCCTCTTCCTCATCCAGAATCGGATCATCAACTTTGATCCCTTCAGGAAGAACGGAGAAATCACACGATCATTTAAATCGACATTGGAAGGTTCTTGGTCCGGTGGGTTGTCGATCGAATGCTAGCTTTGAAATTGGCTACAAGAGGGCAATTTGTTATTTGTTGGATGTATGGCGAACAGACCTGATAGCATCGGCAAAGGCACAAATGTACGAGAAGTTGGACATAGAATAAACATACTCATCATTGTGCAGCTTTGAATTTTTGAGACCCAAACGAGTGTTGGTCTCCTCAGCAATGATGAGTTGTTGGCGGCGCGTCCTCTCATTTTCCATGGCCTCGACACCCGGCTTTTGGAGTCTCTGGCTCAACACTCATATCCTCTTGAGCTCTTCATTATCTTTGCTACCTCCTCCCCGAGAATGAATCAATTCCTCCTTTGTCTGGCGAGCATCTTCCCGAGCGAGAGCGTGCATTTTCTGAAATCGGCGAGCATTTTCTGAGCCTTGCGGGCATCCTCCTGAGCCCATGAGCATCGGCTTGTCGAAGAAGATTGTCCTGAGCCAACCTCGGTTAGATCACGAGTCTTGTTATTTCATGCCTTTTCTTCAAAGTTCTGATCAAAGCCAAGTAGTTGGCATGGAGGTTAAGCCCGACCGAGCATAGGCTTTCTCAAAACGACCATAGATTGGCCACCCCTCACGCACCGCACCCAGACGCATATTTTCGGGGAGTAGGACCCGTAGTGGACTCTTCCAGATCGGTAGTCCATGCTCGAGCGAGTCCGGCAAGCTTTACGAACATGCTCAGGGAATGCCCTAACCTTGCGAACACTTTCGGCGGCGAAGTAGTTCTTGATTGGGCATCAAAAGGCGACAACTTTGCTCCAACCTACATATATATTCGCAAATGAATATAAAAAGGGCGAACAAAAATAACCAAAATAGAAGCGGATCGAACAAAATGTACTGCTACACGCAGGCGGATCCCATCCCAAGAATGATCTATCCTCGGGGGACGAGCTCGGATCTAATCGGAGTCCATGATCGGGTCCGGCGGAGGTGGAAGAAGATGTGACAACCTCCATTTCAACAATGCGGAAATTGGACCAACCACGGAGGCGGCTCCGATCGCCTCGGCCGATGGGGGGTCCGAGTCACCCGATGGCATCGATTTTCGTCGAGCTTTGTTAAACAAACGTCTTAGTCCGGGTTTGTTCGCCTCGCCCCCGCCGCCGATCTCCACCCTCGGTCTCTTTTCGCAACGGCTTGTTCGCCAACCCTTTGCTTCGACCAAACGAGTGCTCGCTTTGCGCGGCTTGATTCCCCCACCCGAAGCGGATCGGTTAGCCTGCTTTCGCCTCCCCTCACTCTACTGTTATTGAGCCTCCACTTCGGCTGAATCGAAGCAAGCTCGCGGGCCTTTTTTCTCGAAATATCTCGGTATGTTGAGATGTACTCTACAACAATGGTCACAAATGGGGAAAGCTATAAACAAAATAATTCAAGACGGAAGGGTAATAACGAGCAAAATGGCACAAAACTTATACAAATACAAGAGGCAATCCTTACCAAGAGAGGATTAACAACAACAAGATGATGAGGAGGCACGAACAAACCTCCTTTCTTTCTCGATAAGCGTGATTCGAGAGTTCTCACAGATCGCTCGAGCGAGACTCGGATCAATTTGCCAAACGGCTTCTTTGAAATAGCCGTCGTTTGTCTCCTTTGTCCGTCGCAGCTAGAATACGAAATAAAAAAGCGAGTTAAAATAAGTTCAAATCGAAGAACGAAAGACACAAAATCACTTTACTTGGTATGCCCCAAGTCGGTGGGGATGTCTAAACGAAGCGTTTGGTTTGCTTCGAGGTAGGGCTTTTCCAATCGCCCCCAACGAACCAAAAATTTTCCTTCCAATCACTTATTTTGTTCGCACGTCCTCAATAATTTTGCACTTGGCATTAGCTTGCATGAACAACCACCCGTGTTCACCCCCGGACGGTCAGTGCACCAATCGAGCAAGCTCATTTCTTTGAGGATAGTACCTTGGCTTCATCTTCTGAACAAAGTCGAAAACACATGATCATATGCCACCCGCTAAACGAGGCGTGTAATGGTGATGTTCCATTCCACGAGCAAGCGGGTGATGGCCGGATGGAGGGAAATCGAAGGCCAACTTCCATTGTGTCTAAATTCTGGCGACACAACCCTCGGGGGTTAGTCGGCCCGCTCATCGAGAACTCGGTGCCCGAAAAAAAGACATCTTTTGGAGTTTCATAAATCTAATGCAAATTGTGTGAGCCCATCAGCATCAATTATGCTCGCTATCTTGCTCGCTGGGTACTCGTTTTCAACCCTAATCCTATGAGGTTGCTCGGGCCAATCAAAACTATAACAAAGCGTTATACTCGTTATAACGTTGGACTATGAGGGACACCAACAGTATATCAAGCTCGGAATTTTGCTTTCGCTAACTACCCCTATGTTCGATTCGGTTATATTCTGACCCGCCGAAATTTCCCCTCACAACGTTGTCATTCCTATCTCGTTAACATTATCAATGCGACCCTAGACCCAATTTGAATTTGGGGCAAAAAATTATCACTTGAATCGTCCGAAGAATCATTACGGACCAAGCCCCTATCCAATTCATTTAGGGCTTCGTCAGAATCAGAGGAAAGAACGACAAACGGTTGCGAATTTGCAACGAATTCTCGAACTCGAGACATTAGCCTCTCCGGCGATTTAGCGTCGCCACGGGGGATTCTACTGACAGAGGGGGAAGAAGAGGAACTATGGTGGTCTGATTCTAGGGGAACAGAAGAGTTTGAGCAAGAGGCCATAATCACAATTAGAGAAAGAATGCAACGGTTACCTTAGTAAAATTCTTCGCCGGAATGATGAAACCCTCGCCGGAAATTTTCAGACACAGAAAAGATTGAAAGACAGAGGAAAAAATGGGTTAAGACGGAGAAACAAGGTATATATAAATGTTGGATTCTATTTCAAAAATTCGGCATAGAATACAAAACGACATCGACTATGGCCCAATAAGATTTTAACAGCCGGGCCCCATGTTGAATACAAAGTGACCCGGCTGGGGGGTATTGTTGTGTTCGATATAGTAACTCAGGCTTAATCGAACACGTAAGAGCGACACGTGTAATATTTAAATATTACACGCCCAATGGACAAGTATTCGCCACTCAGGTCAGGAAAAAAGGAATCAGATGAGCTAAGTCAAGAAGGCCATGAGCAAATCTGAGTACTCAGGCGGCCAAAATACTAAGAAATCCTGAAAGACCTCAGATATCCTGAGGCTCAGTATGTTCGCACCTCAGATATCCTGAGGGTCAGTATGTTCGAAGACCTCAGACATCCTGAGGGTCAGTATATTCGAAGACCTCATATCCTGAGGGTCAGTATGTTCGAAGACCTCAGATATCCTGAGGGTCAGTATGTTTGAAAGACCTCAGATATCCTGAGGGTCAGTATGTTCGCACCTCAGATATCCTAAGGGTCAGTATGTTCGAAGACCTCAGATATCCTGAGGGTCAGTATGTTCGAAGACCTCAGATATCCTGAGGGTCAGTATGTCCGCAGACCTCAGGTATCCCGAAGGGTCAGAGTGCCCGACACTCAGATATCCCAAAGACCCGAACATCCTGAGGGCTCAGTGTACTCGAGGAGGACAATATTCCAGCATAAAACTGACATGGTTAAAGGGGCGAACAAAGCATCCAACCGAGTAAAAGATTAATTTGGACGACCAAAAGGGTGCTTTACAGACAAGTAAGTTCCAAGATCAACCAGGAAGACAAAGTTGAAAACGTGGCAGCATTACGTGAGTTCTTGCATGACCTGAAGTCTCCAGCTCATGCTTGCCAACCCAGCTCATGCTTGTCGGAGTGCTATAAAAGGAAGAAAAAAGAAGAAGAGAAAGGGTCAGAAAAAAAATCTCCCAAAAAGTCATACCCACGCTTGAGAGGGGAGGAACAAAAAAATTCGAGTGATCATTTATTCCTACTAGAAACCCTAGCACCCGGAGGCGAATTCTCCAAATTATCTTCATCTGTAATGATTCATCTTCATAAGGTGTATCAAATATTGTACGTGTAAAAGCTCGCAATACCACATCGACTTGGTATGCCCCCACGAGTAGTCATTTCCCCAGGCAACCGGGTCAACAAATTCATCTTATTAATGACTTATCGTTACATGCGTGCATGTTTTGTTTTTGCGAGTTGTTATCAAATTAGCCACATAATACTCTCTGTAAAAACGACTCATAACGTTATACTACAACATCTCGCGTAGTCAAAGTGACATCTAATGTAACCTACACAAACCTAATAATTTCTCCCACTTATACTCAAAGCAGTTAGCAACGGTCTTGACACCCATTCCACCCACATGTCTCTCACCGATGTATTGAGGCGACTCTTTGTGAATGGATGCGCTGGGTCGTCTCGAGCGCTATCTTTGCCACATCTATAACTCCTCTCTTAACGATTTCTCGTAAGATGTCTTTCCTAAGTGTGTTTTTGTTTGACTCGTGGACTCTTGGTTCTCTTGAATTTGCAACCCCCTAGCGGATATTGCTGACAAATTGAGAACACGATCCAAGTCCACTAAGAAGATCTAGAGCCCAATCGGTTCTTTCAACGCTTCTGCGATTACTTACCCGACTTCCATGGTTGAGTCGGTGATGCATTTACGCTTCACACTCGTCCCATTTGATGGCTACACTTCCCAAATGGAAACACACTAACTGAGGCAGATAATTTCTGGAATCTAAATCTGATTGGAAATCCGAGTCCGTGTAGCCGATGGGGATTGGAGTATCTGACTGATAAATCAACATTCTATCCCGAGTTCTTTTTAGACACTTCCGAATGTTTTTAACTATCGTCCAATGTGCTTTCCCTGGGTTACTTTGATATCTTGCTACCATGCCTACGACAAAGCGGATATCCTGTCCTCGTACAAAACCTTTTGCATACATAAGGTTTCCCAAACGGTAGAAGCACAAGGAAATGCCTTTCATGTCATCTATCTCTTTTTGCGTCTTAAGGGACATTTTCTTGGATAGATGTATTCCATGCTTGAAAGGTACGAATCCTTTCTTGGAATCTTGCATGCTGAAGCGTTTCAAGACAGTGTCTATGTATGAAACTTGCGATAACCCGATCATCATTTTCCCCGCGATCTCGAGTTATCTTGATCCCAAGGATGTGTCCGAACTTTCCTAAGTCTTTCATATCAAACTGTTTTTTTTGAAAGCCATGCCCTTACGTCCGATAACACCTCACATCGTTCCCGATGATCGAATGTCATCTACGATAAGTACTAAAAATACCAATCTTGATTCCGACCGCTTTTTTGTACACACAACTTTCAAAGTCGTTTTGATCAAACCCATAAGACTTTATAACATGATCAAAACATTGGTTCCAAGCTCGATGCTGTTTGAGTCCGTAAATGGACCTCTTGAGCTTACAAACTAGGTGTTCTTGGCTTTTCAATGAAACCTTGGGTTTGTTGCATATAGATCTCTTCATCAAAACTTCCGTTAAGGAAAAAGCTGTCTTGACATCCATTTGCCGTTTCAAAGTCAAAATCTTGTGACAATCGATAAGAGAATACGGATGGACTTAAGCTGGCTACGCACTGAAAAAAGTTTTCTCATAATCGATCCCTTCTTTCTGAGTATAACCTTTCGCCACTAGTCTTGCTTTAAAAGTTTCAACCTTCCCATCCGGTCATCTTTTACTCTTATATACCCACTTGCATCCAATGGGTTTGACCCCATTAAGTGGTTCGACTAGCTCCCACACTTTTATTATGAAACATAGAACCCATTTAATTTTCATTCTTTTGCCAAGAAAGCGCATCCTTATCTTCGAATGCCTCGTCATATGTCCATGGGTCTGATTCGTCTTGTCCGGGAATCAAGTCCGAGGACTCTCCTATTCCCATGAATCTCTCGGGCTGTCTAACAACCCTCCCACTACGACGAGGTTCGGTTGTGGCGTGTCGTTTGGTATATCATCTAATCTGCATTGGCAATTTGAGGTTTTCCCTCTAAGCTCATTTAAGGTAATCTCACTCCTGGGTTTTCTTTGGTTCATATAGTCTTCTTCCAAAAATCTAAAGTGGGTGCTGATGACCACCTTTTGATCTTCGGGACCATAGAACATACACCCTTTTGTTCCCTCGGGGTATCCTACAAACATGATCTTAATTACGATCGAGGATCCAATTCTTCGGCTTCCTTTGTCCAACACGTAGGCCGGACACCCCCAAATTTCTCATGTGTATCATACTAGGCTTGCACCCGGTCCACAATTCTTTGGGAGTTTTGGGAACCAAATTGGATAGCACCAAGTTCAAAATAAGTCGCTGTTTCCAAGGTATGACAAGATCCGCATAACTCATCATTGATCTAACCATTTCCAAAAGAATTATGTTTCTTCGCTCTGCAACCCTGTTTTGTTGAGGGTTCCGTGCGATGAGTGGGATACAATCCTTCATCGATAAGTGGTTCAAAAACTCATCGCTGAGGTATTCGCCTCCACGATTAGATCGTAGAGACTTGATACGTTTTTCCCTATGATTCTCTGTTTGAGCCTTAAATTCTTTGAATTTCTCAAAGGTCTCAGATTTATGCTTCATAAGGAAAATGTAACCGTACCTTGAGTAATCATCAAAAATACTCATAACCTCCTCTTGCTTTGGTTGACATTGGACCACATACATCTGTGTGAACGATCTCTAACACTTCTTTGGCTCTATTCCCCTTGGCTCCAATTGCCCTCTTGGTCATTTTACCCTCCAAACATGATTCGCAGGTTGGAATTTGTTCAACTTGGAGACGCTCCAGTGAACCATCTTTCACCAACCTTTGGATCCTCTTTGGATTTATATGACCTAATCTTAGATGCCAAAGAAGTGTTTCGTTCACGCTTTCCTTTGTCGGAAATAGTTGATGTGTTGTAGGATGCATTTAGGTGAGTGGTGTGCCGCATTAATTGTATAGAGATTTTCCATCAATGTCCCGTATCGTGAGATACACTCATCATTTCAAAAATGATGTCATTCTTATTAGAAGAAACTTAGTGTCCTTTAATCGAATTTTAGAAACCGAAAGTGAATTCTTTCTAAAATCGGAACATAAAGATAATCTCAAAAAAACTTTATCTTCAAAAGATAGGTGCACTTCTCCCAACGCTTTTAACTACTACTCATGTAGTATTGCAATGTCTCTTACTTGCGTAGTATTGCAATAATCGTTACTATCATAAGATTGCAATATCGCCACTTACGTAGCATTGCAATGACTTCTACTTTCAAATAACGCCGCCCGGTGTGATGAGGATCTCACTCCCACTAAGTTCTTGGGATCATTTTGAACCCGTGAAGCCAACATGATTAGTGGATCTCGTATCAACCACCCACGAATGAGAAGTATCTTGCCCGCTAAACAAGTTTCAACAACTAGTGCGTGAGAATTACCTTTCTTTCCGTCCCTTTTGGGGTTGGAACAGGTAAAACCTCCATTGTCCTCTCTCACCGCAGCTTAAGCACTTCCTCTTTGGATTTTCCTTGACACAACAAGCATTCCTCATCTTGCCATTGCCGCTTGGCAACAATTAAGTTTTATTGCTTATGACCTTTGGTCCTCTTTTTATCTTGCCTACCCTTGCCTTTAGAAGATGAAGAGCGGACCACTTCACGTCAAAGCTTGAGTTTGGTGCCTTATCATCATTTCTGCCGAGACCAAAAGCTTGCAACAAATTAGCTAGCGATGCCAAAATGCTCAAAAACGTTTTGGGCAGAGAGTGAAGTACCAAATTCATCTGAGTCTCCAGATCATAATCTGCACTCAGAATCTCAAGTTTGTTCAGATGGGCCATCTATTTTGAGGACGTAATCCCTTACGGGTTTGCCCTCCACCATTTTCAAATGACGACATCTCTCGCCGAGGTGATCCGACGAGTCCCACATGTTTTGACTCGTCGGTTGGCTCATCGATTTTTGGTGTGTCAAGAATCCACTTGTGCTTTTGTGCAGTTAGGACAATTATAATTTTTCGTTTCCAATCAATATAGTTTCCATACATATTGTATTGACTTTAAGTATAATAACAGTGGATTAAAAGGTAACGACATCTTTGAACTGAAATAAACAACTATATGCAATAAAGACAAGTATATCACAAGATTCGATCACATGCATCATATTTAAAATCTCAAAAAATATGAACATGATCGACCAACATCTCAAAAATAGTTTAAATAAGCCACGTGGAGTGGGTCATTATTTAAACACATTCAAGAGTTACAAACAATAACAATTACAAACCTTTAATATCCAGGATTAATAGTTGGCTCCACTTGACCAATATAAAATTGACGGGGACTTGAGGAAGTATATGCATATCAATTTTATACCTAAGTAATAACCATGATTAAATACAGGATTACTATTTCACTTTGATCGAGCCTCGTGAGGAGGTCATCGCCGCCACTAGTAATAACCCACAATCATCCGTTTGGAATTCATTCATGTGAAAGCTATCTTTTGACCGTCCCGTGGGGGGAATTTCTCCAAAAGAATTCACAAATAAATAAATCATGGAGGTCAAAATTAATTCAATTTTATTATCCGGAATAAAATTGTCAATTAATTATTTAAACATACTTAGTAATTTTGAAGGTGAGATTTTTTATTTGGGCAACTCTCATGCAAACACATTTAAACAAATTAAATAAAGCATAAGATAGCACAAAATAAATCAAGCAAAACAGAAAAATAAACATATTGGGCACAAATTATCCAATTGTCATGGTTTGATTTTTCTTGGCTTGATCTTGAAGAAACACCGTCTTGAATTTCTCCCACTCGATCGTCTCAAAAAATACTTCGTCTCGAAACGCCACGCCAAGCAGCTCTCAGCCGGGATGCACGCCCCCATCCGGCCGGCCACTTGGCCTAGACCAGCCTCGGCAACCTTGGCACCGCCTGGCGGGCCGCGCCCGCTAGTGCCTCAAAGACGTCTCGGCGAAAACAACAGTCCTCGGCGGCGGACGCATCAGCGCCGCGCGCCGCCCGCCTCTGCCTCGCCATGCCTGACCTCGGCGGCCTCGCGTCCGGCATTGTGTATCCATACGTCGTCGCCGCGTCAGTCCGCTCGGCCCGATGCGCCACGGTTACGCGTTCGCCTTGCGCCCACCCGTCTTGGCGACTGTTCCTCACGTGCTCGGCCGTCCCTGCGCCCGTGCGTGCCGGCTTCGGCGCCCGCGCCACCTTTCGTACAGTTGCGGATTTTGTCCTTTAATTCTTCATCTCCGTCCTCGTTTTTCGATCCGTTACAATTTATTTACAAAAATAAATAAACCTAGATCTAGACTAGTCTATTACATTGATCAAATCAAACAAATTCTAATCTACTCGTGGATTTTCTCACGAGGCAAAATGAATCCGAACGAATTGAATTAAAAAACACAGTTTATATGCATGCATAAATAAACACATAAAATTCCATGACAATTGGATACCTGCAAAACAGATCTAGCAACGGTGTGACTGAATAGACTAACCGTAAGGACTTCCCAAGTATTCCCTTAGCCCTCGTTCGACTATCCGGTGGAAGGATTCTTGTGAACGATTTAACAAAAGGAAAATAAAATATGTTGCACCACCTTTGTGGATTTACTAATTTTTCCAACACATGGAATTGTAGTTGGGAATGAAAGAATCATCCCCTATTTATAGGAGGGGAGTGGTCGATTTTTTCAGTGGAAAAACAATGTGGGAAAAGAATTTTCTTGATCACCAAGAAATCTTGAATATATCTCCTATATTCTTTTTCCCATAATTAAAATATTCCACAAAATCCCACCTTCTCAAATTATGGAATTATTTTCGAAAATATAGTCTTGCAAGAAACCAAGATTTGGATCTTCTTGAATTTATGAGATATTCTTGTATTTCAAGAAATACATATCTTCCATAATATCTTTTTAAGAAAATCAAGAAAATCTTTCTTGCCCTATATCTTCAAATTTTCGAAAATACTATATAGATAACCAAGTGGGAGATTTCTTGAATTTAATGAGATAATCTTGTATTCCAAGAATACATATCTTCATTCCATAACAAAATTCAAAAAAATCTTTCTCCTTACTATATCTATAATTTTAAATTTACATGGAAAAAATAAGCAACAATATTTATTTTATTTTAATCACCTTTTTTTTATTATTGGGCTATATGTTGGGCTACTCGGGGGGCCTTTAGGATAATTAAGATTGGACCTTCTAATGGACCTTGAATATCTAATATTGAGCCACAATATAATTCAAGCCCATAAATATTAATTAATCCCACTACATAATTAATATTGACTATCCATCTTAACCCATATTACGATCAATATGGCTTCCTATCATTATTTCCCATGTTTAAGATTATCTAGCCCATTAATTAATTCAAGCCAACGAAATAGCTTTCCATTAATTAACATCTTTTATCCTGGTCGAGAAACGGTTCAACATTATTATCCATTCGAAACTAATTCCACTTGCAAGATTTGGTATGATAAAACTTATGAACCTCCCAAGGGGGAATCAAACAAAGCGTGCTTTTGCACACGATTTTTTCAGATTAAATCTTAGCAATCACATGTGACCAATAATATTGCCCAAGATAAAAAGTACTGAATCTCTTTGATTTGCTACCCATGATAAGTCAAAGCAATAGTTACCAATCCCATGTGATCCTATTTAAGGGACGAAGGTGAAGAAATAACGAACCACTGAGGTCTAATTCTCCCTTGTTCAGTTCTGAAGAATTTATCCTCCTGTAGGTCCTATTCAGTGCATCAGTCATGCACTAGTGTAATCTCTTGGTCAAGACAAATCAATCTGAACCTTACACCTCAACCTTTCGCGATGGGTTGTTCATTTCCATCTAGGTCGTGAATGGCGTACTTTTAGTTACAAGGGACTGTTAATTTAATCTTCTGTGATCTGGTATCACTAAATTAACTACAATGTAACACGTATGAATTATTGAACAGTTATGCAGTAAATATATGTAACATTCAATCATATTTAAAGCATCAGTGATAAACAATTTATTTCAGTAAATAAGTCTAAAAATTCAGTTTCGATTATACAAAGTAAAAAGCATACTTGAAGTCCATTTACAGACTCAAACAGGCATCCAGAGCTTGGAACCAATGTTTTGATCATGTTATAAAGTCTTATGGGTTTGATCAAAACGAGTTTGAAAGTTGTGTGTATAAAAAAGCGTGTCGGAACGCATTGGTATTCTTAGTACTATCGTAGATCGACATTACGCTCATCATCGGAACCGATTTTAAAGGTGTTATCGGGGCGTAAGGGCATGGCTTTCAAAATAGTTTTATATGAAGGACTTAGGGGAAGCCGGGCACATCCTTGGGATCAAGATCACTCTAGATCGCAAGAAAAGGATGATAGGCTTATCGCAAGCTTCATACATAGACACTGTCTTGAAACGATTCAAAGATGCAGATTCCAAGAAAGGCTTCGCCTTTTAGGCATGGAATCCATCTATCGAAAAAAAATGTGCCTAACACACAAAAAGAGATAGATGACATGAAAGGCATTCCTTTTATGCTTCGCCGTGTGGAAGCCTTATGTATGCAATGTTGTGTATGAGACCGGATATCTGCTTTGCCATTGGCATGGTGGCAAGATATCGAGTAACCCGGGAAGGAACATTGATCTACGATTAAAACATTACTCAAGTATCCGAAAAGAACTTCGAGATAGAATGTTGGTTTATCGATCGATATAATCTAATCCCATCGGCTACAACACCGACTCGGTTCCAATCGGACTTAGATTCGGAAAATCTACCTCCGGTAGTGTGTTTTGCATGGGGAGGAGCCATGACGTGGAGAAGCGTTAAGCAGAAATAGGTCGTAGATTCTACCATGGAAGCCGAATATGTAGCTGCTTGTGAGGTAGCGAAAGAAGCGGTTTGGCTCAAGAACTTCCTAGTGGACTTGGATGTGGTTCCGAATTTGCCCAGCAGAATCATTGTTTATTGTGACAATGCCGGAGCAGTTGTAAATTCTAGGGAACCAAGAGCCCAAAAGGCCAGCAAACACATTGAAATGAAATACCATCTTATACGAGATATCGTTAAGAGAGGAGATATAGAGGTGGCAAAGATCACGTCGGAAGACAACCTAGCTGATCCATTCACAAATGGTCTGCCTCAGAATACATTCGAGAGACATGTGAAAGGAATGAGTGTCAAGACCGTTGCCAATCTGCTTTGAGTATAAGTGGGAGACATTATGTTCGTGTAGGTGGCATTAGTTGTCACGTACTACACGAGACATGATGATGTAAACTTAAAAGAAGACTTTGAGTATAAGTGGGAGATTTTTGGGATTATACTGGAAAATATGCTTTTACTTTGTATAATCAGACTAACTGAATTTCGGACTTATTTACTGAAATAAATTGTTTATCACTGATGCTTTAAATATCATCGAATGTTACATATATTTCTTTGCATAACCTGCTCAATAAATAGTACGTGTTACATTGTAGTTAATTTAGTGATACCAAGATCACAGAAGATTAAGTTAACAGTTCCTTGTAACTAAAAGTACACCATTCACGACCTAGATGGAAATGAATAATCCATCGTGAAAGGTTGTAGTGTAAGGCTCAGATTGGTTTGTCTTGACCAAGAGATTACACTAGTGCATGACCCGATGCATTGAAGAGGACCTCTGGAGGACAAATTCTTGAGAATCCAACTAGGAAGAATTAGACCTCGATGGTTAGTTATTTCTAATCTTAGTCCCTTAAATAGGATTGCGTGTGGTTAGTAACTATTGCTTTGACTTATTATGGGAAGATAATCAATGAGATTCAATACCTATATATCTTGGGCAATATTATTGGTCACATCGCGATTCTTAAGATTTAATATGGAGAATCGTGTGCAAAATGCGCTTGTTCGATTTGCCCTTGGGGAGGTCATAAGTTTTATCATACCAAATCTTGCAAGTGGAACTAGTTTCCCAGTATGGATAATAATGTTGAACCGCTTCCTTTATCAAGGATAGTAGATATTAATTAATGGAAAGTTATTTTTCGGTGGCTTGAATTAATTAATGGGCTAGATAATCTTAAACACGGAAATAATAACAAGGAGCCATATTAATCGTAATATGGGTTAAGATGGATAGTCTTGATATTAATTATGTAGTGGGATTAATTAATATTTATGGGCTTGAATAATATTGTGGCTCAATATTGATAATTCAAGGTCCATTGGAAGGTCCAATCTTAATCCTAAAGGCCCCTCAAGTAGCCCAAGATAAAGTCCAATAACTGAAAAAGGTGTTTAAAAATAAAATAAATTTTGTTGCCTATTTTTCCTTATTTTTTCGAAAATTATGGATAAAAGGGGAGAAAGATTTTCTTTGAATTTTGTTATGGAATACAAGTCTCTGTAGGTTGGACGAATAACCCTCTGGAACATTCACATCCTTTAGCTTCTGAAGTAACTCTTTTCTCTCATTCTTGGACAAGGTGTGTGCAGCAGGAGGTAAGAACGGTTGACCCCTTTCTCTAGGCACAGGTTTTAGTTCTGCTCTTATTCCCATATCAATCATATCCATTCTTGAATTGTAACCATCTTTGGACTTCTTATCAGCTAGGAGAGTATTGAGCAAGCTGGCACAAACGTTCTTCTCAACGTGCATTAGATCAATGAAGTGTCTAACATACAACTCTTTCCAATAGGGTAATTGAAATAAAATTGATTTCTTCTTCCAACCCTTAGTGGGGACACTCTTTGCGAAGCTCTTTCTGTACTGTGTGTCGATATTCTTCATCTCATTCAATACATCCGAACCTGATAATAAACATGGTGCTTCACCTATCTCGATTGTGCCATCGAATGCATCGACCATTGTTCTGTACTTATGCGTTGGGTTCAACCACCTCCTATGTCCCATATAAACAGTCTTCCTACAGTGACTCAAGTGAATGTGATGTGTCTGCTTGGTACAACAAGGACATGCATCGGCCCCCTTCACACTATATCCAGATAGATTCCCATAAGAGGGAAAATCATTGATAGTTCCAACCAGCATGGCCTTCAACTTGAAATTCTCCTTTCTACAAGCATCGTACACATCGATACCCTCATCCCACAGTAGCTTCAAGTCCTCTATCAAAGGAGCCAGATATACATCTATGTCGTTACCAGGTTGTTTGGGTCCTGATATCAACATAGACAACATCATGTAAGTGCGCTTCATGCACAACTCGGGTGAAAGGTTATAAACTAACAGAATCACTGGCCATGTACTGTGGTTGGTACTTTGGATACCGAATGGATTCATTCCGTCAGTTGAGAGTGCAAGTCGCAAGTGTCATGGCTCGTTGCCAAATTCTGGATGCCTGACATCGAATGTCTTCCACTGGGGTGAATCAGCAGGGTGTCTTAACATTCCATCTTTGATCCTATCATCATGATGTCAAGTTAAATTTCTAGCATCCACAACACTACTATACATTCTCCTGAATCTTGGTATTATTGGAAAGTACCACAACACCTTCGCGGGAGATTTATTTTTCTTATATCGCTTCTCCCCACACTTGGGACATTCATCGAGGTCTGCATACTCCTTTCGAAATAAGATACAATCACCCGGACAAGCATGAATTTTCTGATGTGTTAACCCGATGGACTTGAGCATTTGTTTAACATCATATGCTCTCTTAGGCAATACATTTCCATCAGGTAATAAACCACTAACTGCTTCCAGCATACTTGTGAAGCACGCATCGGACAACTGGTGAGCTGCTTTTAAGTTGAACAATATCAACACAGCTGACAATTTTGTTGCCTTCTCACACCCGGGCCACAGTGGTAATCCAACAGAATCCCTTAACTTCTCTGACATATAAGGGTGATCTCGCAGATCACCGTCATCCCCACTCGATGTATCAACAGTCGGTACATCATCAAAAATATCCTTATCCACTGTATCTTCAAACCTAAAGTCAGTTCCTAGGTTGCTTGAGCTACATCTATCTCTTGTCTCACCATGAGATGTCCATACGGTATATGTTTTATCAATACCGTGAATCATCAAGTGGACGAACAAATTTTCTCGACCACTAACAGTTTTCCCATTCATACATTTCCAACAAGGACATGGAATGTACCGATGGTCAGTGCATTGTCTAATTGCATGATTACAAAACTCTTCCACCCCATTCCTATACTCATCTGATAATCGATCTGCTCGAACTCACTTTCGATCCATATAGAACTAGAGATGCCTATAAGAAAGACAATATGAAGAGTATTGTTTCTCAAGACAATGTATCTTAAAGTATTAAACCTAAAAGCATACCTAACCATACTTAATCTACATTCATTTTAATTTTCTAATTTTGGAATCCTTCCAATTTTTGACTCATTCACAATTTTTGTTGCTTCTCAAGACAATATGTATCCTAATGTACCTAAGATTTTGTTGCTTCTCAAGATATTAATGTATCCTAATGTACCATCAATCATCTAAAGCAACACACTATCCATTCACAAAATCATCAAATCAATAACCCAAATATATCCTAATGTATTAATCCTAATTTATGCAAATCTTCACACAAGCATATTATCAAACACCTTGAGTGCATCAATTGTTCACCTCTAAAATTAGCATAAAAAAATCAAGTCAAGCCACATAATATATATATTCATCTCTAACAAATTATTCATCTCAAACACTAACAATTAATCACAATATATATATATATATATATATATATATATATATCCTAACAATTAATCCCAAACATATATATAAACACATTTATATATATATATATATATACATATATCCTAACAATTGATCCCAAACATAGATATATATCAAAACAATTAATCCCAAACATATATATATATAAACACATTTATATATATATCGTAACAATTAATTCCAAACACATATATATCCTAACAATTAATCCCAA
The DNA here is from genome assembly GCA_037126765.1 of Stenogyne calaminthoides. NCBI lineage: Eukaryota > Viridiplantae > Streptophyta > Magnoliopsida > Lamiales > Lamiaceae > Stenogyne > Stenogyne calaminthoides. The sequence continues at coordinate 255,790 of JBBCBC010000024.1, read as the reverse complement.
ACAATTAATCATAATATATATATATATACTAATTAACATATATATAAAAAAAATACCTATATATATGGAGGAAGGTAAGGTGGCGGCGGCAAGTGGTAGGGGAGGACGGGCGGGGGCGGTGGAGGGAGGGCGAGATAGGAGAGGGAGGGAGGAGGGCGCACGACGATTTGGAGGAGAGGGAGGAGTTGGAACGGCGACAGCGGCATTTGAGGAGAGAGAGAGCTAGGACGGCGGCACCCGGCGATTTGGGGGTAGAGGGAGGAGGAATACGAATTGGGGGAGAAAAAATAATTGAGGGTTTCTGGTTCTGGATGCGTATTGCGTCTGATAAAAAATTCGGGAGGGGATTGGACACGGTTTGAAACCGTTGTCCAAGTGAGTTTGCATAGCGGTTAGAAACCGCTTTCCAAGCTTTATTCTTGGACAGCGGTTTCCAACCGCTGTCTATTTTTTTTTTTTATTTTTTTTAATAAAACCGCTCTCCAAGCTAGGACTTGGAGAGCTTTTTTACAAAAGGGTTGTACAGGTGCAGCTGTGCAAGCTTAAATGTGTAGTAATGTTTATCTAGTATGCATAAAAACTATAACTATTTATAAAATATTTTATTTTCTAAAAAGTGTAGTGTTTATACTTATACATAATAATGATAGAATTTATGTATATTAATAGTGATAAAGTTCACGTATAGATTCACAAGAGTGTTACTTTTAGTATTATGACTTTCGAATTCCGAAATTTGTCTCTTAACTATAACATATCAAAATTTTGATCATATTTTAACACGTAAACTTTCAGATAAACACAGACGTGATATCATTAATATTTTTTCTTACATTAAAAATTTAGGGTAAATATTTTCGTTCTGTCCTTACTCATTTTAATTTAAATTATCTAACTTTTTTTTTTTTTTTTAAATTCGTCATTTAATTTTAATTATACCATATTCCATTTTCTAGTCATTTACACGTTTCCCTCACTGCCAATCAATGGAAGGTCATTTGCTCACAAATCTAACTCTACCAATACATCCCAACCCAAATTTCTGCGAAACAAATCGATGGATACCGAAAAATTTATTGGTAAAATGACAAAAAGAAAAAAAAAACTAGATTATCTATTAACGAACACATGACAATATCATTTCATCTCGCTGAATACAGAAATCACAAATACTAAAGAGGGGAATCACCCGAAACTACATTCGAAACCGCAACCACTGAAGAAGGAAACCACCCGAAACTACAATTCGGAACCGCAATCATACCGCAACCGAAATTGCAACCCAACAAGAGTAACCACCACAAGAGAAAATAACTATTTCTTTTCCGCATCTCGAACCCAAGACCTTGAAATCTTAGTAGTGGAGTTCTAACCATTTGAGTTGTCCACACTTGATGCAATGAACTAGATTACATTAAGAGACAAATTCCAAAGAAAAAAAAAATTTGAGAACTAAAATAAAAATCGTGCAACTTGTTATATAGAAAAGATAAAATTTATATTCAAATTATATAATTCTAAAATGCACTATAAATGTACAATGCATTTCAATGCATATAAAACCTAACCAAAGATAAAAAGACTCAACAAATTATATTTTTTAATATAATAAATTTCATATTACTAAAATAGATTGTGTATCAAAATAGATACAAGTTTTAACCTAAAAATATACCACAAATATGAAAACAAAGGTGGTTGGGGGTCACCAGTGGGGCAGGAGAGAGCTTCTAGCGACATCGTATCATTAAAAAAAACCCTCCAATCACTGCCAATCTCCAAAAACATGCAGTATTAACAAATCTGGACCGTCAAATAAATGTTTCCTTCTTCAATCATTCATATGTAGGACCACTTCCAAACAAAGAATATTATAATGAATGAAGAGACATAAAAAGAAAGATGATATGTCAATCAACATTGATTGAAATCGGGCGTGTTTTGAAACACTTAAAACAGTTTTCAGAAGCACTTACTTTCAAAGCTTTCTCTCACAACTTTTAAAAATAAGTACTTCTAAAAGCTGTTTTAAGTGTTTCAAAACACTCTATCACCACCCAAGAATCTCCACTCTGCACTATCTTTCCTCTTACGGCAAAACCATTACCTTAAAAATCTCTTAGTTGTATTCCTTTTTGGGTTAAAATAAATCATCCCACTTCCACCCTCCAAAACCTCTTTGTTGTTGCATTCCTTTTTGGGTAAAAAATCAAACCCCCCAAACCTTCCATTTTCTTGCAGTAATTATAATATTTCTTAATAAATTAAATTGATAGTAGGAATCATAGTACAACATTACAATGTTGGGGTGTTGGAAATAGATAGGTTATTTGGGCAATAAGAGAATTTGGTGTTCTCAACATTTCATGATCTTTGATATATTTCAAGTTCACACGTACGATTTCATTTTTATTCTTTAAATCATTCTTGCAAGTGGTGAACAAATTAAAAATGAACACAAATTATCATGTGAAACATGTTCATAATATGAACAACACTCTGTTATCCTTATTTGTAGTCTTGGACTTGTAATGTGTTTTTATATTTTTAGCACTATGTAATTTTTTGATGGGTACATCTTATATCCAATCTATAAGAATTATTTTTATGAACCAAAAAAATTAAAATTAATTCCATTATTTTTATAAACTAATATCCATAATATTTAATGTTGTAATATTTGTTTATAAGCGTAAAAATATCGATTGATAAGAGCTATCGTGATTATTCATAAATGTAATGATATAAATCTACGGTGAATAAGTTTCACCGGATACTTACTAAAAATGAAATAAAAATCGTTTATGTACATTTACATCATTTTAAATTAAAGGTTTTATATCATGCTCTAATTCATATGTATTAGCGTATAATTATGATATAAATTGTCCGCTATAAAATCAATTCGATTGAATTCAGTTTTTCCAACAAATAACAAAAGAGACACCCTTATGTGAGACAGTCTCACGGCGACATAGGGAATAAGTTGGGAATTGACGCTTTAACACTTTAAAAGAGGTTATGTGATTTGTGCTAAATTGCATCCCATCTCATGCATAGAACCGTTTCATATGCGTTTTTATCATAACCAAAAACCAAAGGACCTTGCTAACCTTGTTGTGTTTTTCTATTTTTTTTTCTTTTATCCAATATATTACAAATAAGAAAACCATTTAAGATTTATTTTTTCAAGATATCCCTTCGACTCTTGCAAACAACCTAAGATATAGTTCCATGTTATCTTTCTCAATTCTCAAACATAAACAAATAAAGAAGGAATAATACAAAATTGTTCTTTTATGTAAAACTTAAAATTAAAACTAGAGTATCATATACTCTATGAGTATTATTTATTATTCAATAATTGAATGGGATCTATTTCTAACCTTTGTCAAAAGGTATGAATTTTTTGGAGAATTTTATATTTCACGCCAAGCTATGAAGTCCTAAATGAATTATTACATTAATTAAACGTTAAATAGTCCATCAATAGCTTTTTGAATTTCATTTCTATTTGTATTCGTGGTCTTATAATAATAATTTAAGCTATATATGGCGAGCCTTTAATTCTTTTGAAAATACAACAATTTATAGAACCCAAATGTCAAATAAAATTATCTTCATCATTTTCTTTTCCTGAGTTATCTTAATTTAACATTCTTTTGTATAACTTATCAATTAAATAAAATCTCGAATTAAGATATCATTATATATGCTTTAACACATATTCTTCAAAAATGAAAAATTATTTCTAAATTAAAAATCAATAAACAATTTTTGCAAGTAGCAGCCATGAAAATAATGATTAGATTAGGTTTAGAAATTGTAAATGGAAGCATAAACCTTAATTATTACCTATCACAATCAGGTAATCAACATCGATCAACCTCCTTCCAATAAGAAGCTTCCACGTATACCTATGAGTGGGGATTCAGATAGGGTTACGGTCGGCCGCTTCGCAGGTTGACTAGTACCCTTTCTAATTTTTATAAAAAATGAATTCTATGTTATTATCTCATTAATTTTCAACATATTTTAATCATGATTCATGTAATTTTTTTTGATCGGGTATCATGTAATATACCTTCATAATTTAATTTTTTAATTAAATTAATTTATATAATTTTTATTTTACATAATTTTCGTTGATAAAAAATAAATATGTTGAGATTTTGTAAATTTTAGAATTAAAAACGAGAGAAACTCAGGGGTATGCCAAAACTTGGGTTGATGAAATTGATTAGGGAAAACAACGCCAAATTGTGTGAATAATATTGCTCACTCCAAGCAATTAACAAATACAAGTTCCTTATTGTAGTAAAAAAAGAGAGATACATGATGATAGAAATAATCGAATTGGGGGTGTTCTGCTTTTAATCGTGGTTTTTATGTTTTTTGCGAGCTTTAGGGATTTAAGTGGTTTGCTGGCTTCGAGGCTTCAAATTAGATATTTAAGTATTTTTCGGCCAGGTGTGTATTTACTTTAATTAAAAAAAGAAAAGAAATTCACTTTAGATTTATCTGGAATACTACCTTTAATAGCAGGTTGTAGAACTCAAAAGTCGAAATTTATAAAGTTATAGAACCAAGATCAAAAATCCAAAATTACTAGGATCAAGATAAAAATAGATCAAACTTACCGAACGAAAAGATCAATTTTCCCTATTTTATATATAAACTATTAAAAAATCTATCCATACTTCATTGTGGAGTAGCAAACTTGTATTCTATTTGAGTTTTACTCAAACATAGAGTATGCATTGGGTTGCTGTAAAAGCTGGGCAATGCAGTTGGATTCGATTTTCCTGCAGGTGTTCTCGATGTATTTGATTAACGGTCGATATGTAATATTTCAAAAAACTTTTTAATCTATGTTACAAATTTATGAATTACTTAATTATGATAATGCAGGAAGTTTCTTGTGCACCTAATGTATATACTCTTTTGTTATGTTATTGATATCAAACTTGCATTTTTTATTTTGTGTTCTAAAATTGTGAGTTGTATTTATTAACCACTTAACCAATCCATTGTATATAGGTATCTTCACGCAAGCTGCTGCGTGCAAAATTGTAAAAACATTTTTGATTTCGAGCTCATATGCTATATTCAAATCTTTTATATAATAATATTAGTTTCAATTACTAAATTTTAGAAACTATGTTAACTAAATATTGTGGTTTAGAAATCAAAATAAAAAGAAAGGTCACAATATATTGAGCTATTTGGCTGGGAGTAATTCAACAAATTTTACTCTTTAACCTTGTTAGAAAATGAAATAAGCGCGATTTAAATTAATTCGGCTCAATAAATTGCAGTTGGTATATAAATCAAAATCAATTTAATTGAATTTAGTTGGGATTTGGTTCCAAGAAAAACATGTAATAACTTATAACTGAATTTATTGAATACTCCCATAAAAAATATACTAAAGCAAAGTCGTCATTCACTATGCATAACAAAAATCAGATATTCTTAATTTCGTATTTATAGATATAGTTCAATAAATTTAATATCAACCGAAACCATTAATTCAAACGTTGTACATAAATTATTCTTGCTCCTAAACATGGTATTTCTTTTCTAGTCAACAATAATGTCTAATAACCTTTGAATGAAATGATCAAATTTGGTCCAACAAATAAAAATCAACGGCATCGGTTGATTCTTAATTCCTTTCCCCATGTTGAGTGGAGTGTGCAATCCTCAAAACTCCATATATAACCCTTCCCAAAATGGCTAGAAAATACAATATTTTTCATAAAAAAAATATATAGAAAAAAAGCACATTCCTTAAAGATTGACATTAACTCTCCCAAAAAAGGCATACCCCAATTACTTAATGTTATCTTGCAAGTATCTCATTTTTTTTTGTCTTTAGCAACAAAAGTATATGACCATGGTATGTGGTGTGAACGGGCCCACCCAATTCCCAAAAAATTAATATTCCTATATTCCGCAAGTGGGTATATGATTAAAGAGATTTTTGTATGTATTTCATGCAATGGGATTATAATAATAATATCCGATGAAAAAATCAGAGAGGAAAATAATAAAATAATATGTGGAGAAGCAGATAAGAAATCAGTGTACAGGGTGTACTTGTCGGCAGGGGTACGAGGTTTTAATGCTTTTGGGTGTCGAGGCGACGTGGCCTCTTCTACTCCTTTCGTACATAAAGTCTTCTCCCTATTTAGGCTATTATTTTTCACTTGTTACCCAAAATGTCCCTAAATTTTTAGCTACACTTGGTGTCTACATTTATGGGCCTTTTTTTGTTGGTATTGTGTATTGGGCTTTTGGCATGGTGCTTGTAAAATGATCCACAATTTGAAGATTTAAATTGATTTAATAAAAAGATTTAGAAATGATGTGTTTATGGTTATCATTTTTTTTAACTAATACTCCCTCCCCCGAAACACTTTGCACCAACTTTTGGGCACGTAGTTTAAGAAAAGAGTATAATGAATTAAGTGTTGGAAGATTATTTTGTAAACTTTTATGTATAAAGTAAATAAAGTAGATGATTGAGTGTATGAGTGAGCCCCAAAACAATGTCATTTTGTGTAAATAAGTGAATATTGTGAGGATGAAATTTAGTAAGATTTTTTTTTGGTGTGCAAAGTGTTGTGGGACGTCCCAATAAGGAAATCTACTAAATGAGTGGAGTGTTTTCCATGGGAATCGAACTCAAGGGCTGAATCAGAGGCTCTGACACCATGAAATAATTATATTTCATCTAAAATCTCAAACTTATAGAAATGTGTGAAATTAATTCTTTTATTTAATTTCCCTCAACAGAAAGTATGTATAATATCTATTTAAATGATATTTTATGATATTACTTAATTTGTTCATTGACTTTTCACACAAAACACCTTTTTCCCCCCTTTCCCAAAATGTACCTTTTTACCTTGAACTCTTGATTTTCGTCCCTTTTTGGATTTTTCCGGCAAGGGGGACCCCTCGGTCAGCCTTGTGTGTTTGCCCGGTGGATTCTTTTTGGGGCTTGGGCGATTTATACTGCTTTTGTTAGTGGTTTTTGTGTTGATTTTTCTGTTTTTTCTCTCCTACCCCCCTTTTAGTTTAACAGGTTTCAAGGATAGGGTGTTGGTTGGAATGGAGATTGATGCGAATGGGAATAGATCTGGTAGGGATGAAGATGATGTGGTCAATTTGGACGAGACCGGGGACTTTGAAGCTCGACCGTTGCCCCTCTGTATCATCGGAAAGGTTTTAACAAAAAAACCGTTCAATGCGTACGATTTTTTGGAAGCAATGAAACGGGCAATGAACCCTTTAAATGGGTATGTGGCGAAGGAAATCGGGTCGAATCTTTTCTCCTTCCAGTTTAAATCAACTGGAGATCTGAAAGAGGTGATTGACCACGAACCTTGGTTGTTCGACAAAAATCTGGTTCTGTTGAAAGAAATTAAGGCAGGGGAACAACCTTCGGCCATCGAGTTCTCATCGGTGACTATCTGGATCCGGCTCTATGACTTCCCATGGAAAGCCATTTATGAGAAACACATTCGAACAATTGCGGGTCGCTGTGGAGAGGTTGTTGAGATCGATAAAACTTCTCTAGAGGGGGTGGAACGGAGTGTGCGTGCTAAAATAAGGGTGGATATCTCGAAACCATTGAAGGATGGCATCAAAGTGGCCAGATCGAATAATGTACCTGCGTGGGTGCCCGCTAAGTATGAACATCTGCCTTCGTTCTGCTACATTTGTGGGCATATGAGACGGGAGTGTGCCCTGGTGATGGAGGGCAGTGCTCTGCTCTCTTTGAAGGAGGAGGAGTTACCCTTTGGAGAATGGATGAAGGCCTCCCCATCAAAAAAAGCCTCGGTGGAAATGGTTGTCCGGCCTATCGATAACTTCTGGAAAGGATCAAACAAACCCTTGGGAGACCTGGAAGAACAGGGCCATGGAAAAACAATGCCACCTGAGCAAGAGAATATAACCTCTAAACATGGAGGCGTTGATGATATTAGCATTTCTCTTGGAAAGGTGTTAGTTAGTGACCTTGTGGGAGGTGAGAGAAAGTCGAGTGATGAGGAGATGAAAGAGTACAAAGCTGGGAAAGGAAAGAGTGATAAGTCGAGGGATACTCTTCTTTTAATTAGACAGAGTGTTGAGAGCTCTTTAATTCCCAACTAGAAATCAACCACCACCCAGATTTTCAATCAATGCTTGCCATTAACTCCCATTACTGCCCTGATTAACCTCTGCAGCAAACCCCACCCCACACCAAACAACCATCAAACCAAACCCATCACACAATTCGACCAAGCCACTCATACCCAACAGGTTACATCACTGATCCAAACCAACATCACTAAAGCCTCCACTCGAATCCTGTTAGCCGACATAAAAACAAAAACCCCTCATCCCCAAACTGGAAAACCCACCCCACAATCCTCAAAACTCACACCCACCATCCACCACCCAGATTACACACCCCCCTCTTACATAAACAACCATTGAATTAAATCACCAATCAACCATACCCAAACCAAACAGCAACACCCAGCTCTACGAAAAGACCCAAAACCATCACTCCGAACCCCTACCATCATAAACCGCAAACTCCCAAATACAGAAACCACCAACACCACGAAGATCAATATACCAGCCTGTAAGAAACGACAAGCACATGGGGAACCTGGCGTCCATCTTGCAAAAAAAAAGAAAAGGGAAAATTGACAGACTTTGGCGGAGAAAACCAACCTTCGGCTGCGGATCAGCCCCGCCACGATCAATGATTGCCATGAGCTGGAACTGTCGCGGGTTTGGGAACCAAGCAACAGTCCGGGTGTTGAAGAAGCTCCTACATGAGGAAATTCGGGTATAGTTTTCCTCATGGAAACCAAACTACTATGTACCCAAATGTCATTGATTAATGAGCGGGCCCTTCACTGGAAGGGGTGTTTTCCGGTTGACTGCGAGGGGGACGGTAAAAACAGAAGGGGAGTGGTCTATGTATGCTCTGGAGGGACCCTTTTACTCTCTCACTCAAGTCATTCTCGAGTAACCATATTTCTTTTGATGTCATCATGGAGGGTAGTAGTATTGTGTGGCACCTCTCTGGTTTGTATGGATGGCCGACTCGGAGTGAGAGGTTTAAAATGTGGAGACTTATGAGGGCCATCCGGCCTGACCCAAACACCCATTGGCTGTGTATGGGTGATTTTAATGAGATTATGTGGTCCATGAAGAACCAGGGGGGGTCAATCGAAGCACAACCCAGACGTGTGATTTCCGAGACACCACCACCATTCTCAGTCTGCAGGGCTTGGGCTTCAGGGGTCATAAATTCACTTGGTCAAATGGTCGGACTAGGGCTGATAACATTCAAGTGATGTTGGATCGGGTCTTAGCAACGTCAGAGTGGAGAATTAAGTTCCCCACCCACATCGTCCACCACCGGCCTCGAATCAAGTCAGACCATGCGCCTTCTAAATATCATGTTCAATGAGGGCTCTCTGGTTGATGAGTGGGGGAATTATCGGGGAAGGAAACGACCCTTTAGGTTCGAAAAAATGTGGTTGGAGCAGTCAATGCAATTTCTTATTGGGGGGCTAAGGGGAAGGAGGCTATTGAGAAGCTGCATTTCTTTCTTTTGGGGGGCTAAGGGGAAGGAGCATAAAACTCATTGGGCTAGCTGGGCAAAGGTCACACGTCCAAAAGACCGAGGGGGGTTGGGATTCTGGAAGCTCTATTTTTTCAATGTGGCCATGGTGGCTAAGCAGTACTGGTGTGTCTTGCACCAACCTCACTCTATGGTGGCAAGAATCCTCAAAGCCCGATATTTTCCGAGGGGTGATGTGGAGAAGGCACAAATTGGATTCCAGCCCAGTTATTTGTGGGTAGCTTGCTTAAGACTCGGGACTTGGTGGACAAAGGGAAGGCCTGGAGGGTCGGTTTGGGGATGTTGATTTCATGTTTTTCGAAAAATAGGTGGGGATAGCCGAGCAAAAGGTTCCGGACTGGGTTGTGAATCGCCCTGTTGAGATTCGGGTGGTGGGGGATCTTATCAATCAATCTATTTCAACTTGGAAGGATAAAACTATTCGGGCCTGTTTTTCGGCTAGGGATGCAGAACAAATCCTACTCATACCCCTTAGCTCTAGAAAACCCACGGATCGGGTCATTTGATTGGGTACGACCTCCGGGAAATTCAGCGTTAAGTTGGATTACCACTTGGCGATGTCGTCTTTTTCTTCGTGTGGTGCACATCTCTCTTCGACTAGCATCTGTGATCTAATGTGGAACAAAATCTGGCATATTCAAGTACCTCCAAAAATTCGTCATTTCTTGTGGAGTGCGTGCTCGGACTCGTTGGATACAAATCTGAACCTTTGTCGGTGGGGTATTGTGGTGGATCCTATCTGTAGCATGTGTGGGGAGGATCGTGAATCTCTGTCTCATATCTTGGTAGTGTGCCCCGTTGCTCGTTTGTCTAAGCAAATCAGGCCTATCCAGTTTGACTTATTGCTGCAAAATCGGGCTGATTTTTGGGTTATCTGTGGGGAATTACTTGATTAGTCTCAGCCGGATGGTATCGTGTTGTTTGCCCTTATTGCTTGGCATCTGTGGAAGGCTTGGAACTTGAGGGTCTTCGAGGGTAAACAACCCTCCCCTTCCGAAATTGTGCTACGTTCTGTTCGGCTCCAGGGGAAAATCATTAATTTTGGCTTAGCTGAGCCTCGTTTGAAAGCTCGTATCTCCTCGCATGTTCGTTGGCTTCCTCCTGCACCGGGATCTCTAAAACTCAACACCGATGCAACAGTTTTTTGGGACGTCTCTTTTGGCTTTGGCTTTGTAGTCCGTGACGACCATGGTCGCGTGGTATTGGCGGGCTCGCAGCGGTATGGACCGGCTGGCAGTAGTACGTTGGCGGAAGCTCTCGCCATGAGATTTGGTCTGCATGATTGTGCTCAAAACGGAATTGTGGGGATGGTGGTCGAGTCTGGCTCTAAACTTTTGATTAAGGCGGTCCAGGGGTCAAGCGTGATTGAGTCCTATGCTATGGTTATTGTCGACGATATTCAGAGTATGGCGGACAATGTTCATTGCACCGGTTCATGTTCAACTGACGTGATGCTAACAAGGTTGCCCATTCTCTGGCTAGTTTTTGCTCGTCTCGTGAGTTTTTGCAGATCTGGTTGGGTGATGTTCCAATCTCTTGTAATCGATTTATTCTCCATGATACATAGAGTGAGCCTGTTGTTGTGTTGTAAGTGATATTTGTTTCCAGTCCAAAAAAAAAAAAATCTACTATTTTTTTTGGGAATCAACCAGCAATACTCAACACACAAATACACAACCACTTGGAAAGTAAAGATTTTATAAAAAAACTTGCTTGAGACGACCTCACAGTGAGACGAAATATAATTTGGGATTGACGCTTTAACACTTTGGGAGAGTGGGTGTTGGCATTCAAGAACATATGTACAAAATTAAAGAAAGCAGCATCATCTAATTTTTTTTCTTTAATTTCCTTCAACACTCCCTCTCATTCGTAGGCCGAATCATTGCCTCTGCCCTCTGGGGAGGAGACCCAACGAGTGGACAATTTCAAATGAGTGGAGTGCTTTCCACGGGAATCGAACTTAAAATCTGGGATGAACCAGAGGTTCTGATACCATGAAATAATTCCGTCTCATCTAAAAGCTTGAACTTATAGAATTGTGCCAAATTAATTCTTTTATTTAATTTTCCTCAACAGAAAGTATGTATAATATCTATTTAAATGATATTTTATGATATCACTTAATTTGGACATGTCTTCGCAGTGTAACATCCCATGACAACAATTAACTTGGATCAGTATTGTCACGACCACTCTCAGATAACCAAATAAATAATATGTTCGAAATAAATTTACGAGAATTGACTTGTGATTTTCTTTTCTTTTATTAAATAGTTAACAGAATGACGAATTCTTTGAACACTTAAAAAAATTTGATAAGAAGGACTCATAATATAAAATAATATATATATATACACACACTACAACTCGAACACAAGCCCCACAGATCGTCATCCATGTATACAACGCTCAGAATCTGCAGGTACTTCAACCACCACTAGTGTAAGTTGACAAAATCACCTACAATGCATAAACTAGGTGAGACATATAAATCTCAGTAAGCAGAAATTATGCATGATGCTGTGAATCTTTGAAATTCATCCCTATGCACTCTCTTTTGAAATCACCAATTTATTTATGAAACACTCGCAGGGCCCTTGACTCACTGTTGTACACCGGACTGAGCTCAATCCACCCATATATATATAAAACGGTGGCCTACGCTAGGTAGCCTCCAGGGTCTCCCTGATTACCGCCGCTCCCAGGTCGCCCCTTCCGTAAAGTCACGTCAAGAGACGGCGCTAGGGTCTCTCTGGTTGCCCCTCCCGTGTAATCATAAGACGTTGGCCTACGCTGAGCGGTCTACACCAGGGTCTTCCTGGTTGCATTACCTCCAGGTTGCCCCTTCCACCCTCAGTGTATACTCAGTGGTCAAATCACATCATTTGATCAAATCTCATTTCATGATAATGCATGATATGCATGATGCAATGCAATGCAACACAGATTAACTCACAAGTTTCACATTTCACATATCCAATTTACATCAAATACCGAGCTCACCAGTTCTTTCCACGGTAAGCACTGAATATCAATCAAATCTCACAATCCACATATTATCCACATATTGTCATTTAATCACAAATAAATCACATAATATTATGTTTATGCATTGTAGCTGTAAATGAATTTCTACTTACCTCGATTCCGCACAATATAGCTATCCCGAACTTCTAAACTGTCTTATCGCGCCTATGTCGGTTGCATAATTTTGACGTCTACCGTCTCGAGCCCGCCTCTCTCTCTCCTTCTCTATTTTCTCTTTTTTTTTTTCCTTTCTATTTTCTTTGTCACCTCGTCGAACCCTCTTCCTCTGTTCTCCCTTTTCTCAACTTTGAGGTGTGTGTATATCTGTCCTACACACCACCACCTCTATTACTTATCCTTAAAGCATTCCCCTTTTTTTATTCTAATATATTGTTGGTAATCACATAAGATTAATGAATTGGTGATAAGAACTCCTTAGCTAGCCACCGTCTCATTTAACTTCTAATATAAGTCTTCTCCCTTTATTTCCCTATTTTATTGTTATTAATATTAGTATTAAACTTATACTTAGTAGGACTCAAGTAAATATATATGTATGCACGTAAGTGTATTAAGCACCATGCATTTATTTGTTCCTTAATAGACATTGGTTACAAACATATATATGTTATTCACGTGTGTATCATATTTATGCATTAAAACATTTATTTACTTATTTTCTAGTTACTAAGCTATCTCCCAACTTATTTATACAATTCCTTTAAATTTGATGAAGTCCAATTAATTTTCTAGGGTTTTCTCATCACAAAATAGCTCAAGGCATGATAAATAGTTTGATATTTAAAGACAAGATAAAATAATAAATTAACATTATAATAAACACATAAATAATATGAAATGCACACACAATATAAAATATATATATTGTTCAACGAGTATTGAGAAACTAAGGTATCACATCCTACCCTCCTTATAAAAATTTTGTTCTCGAAATTTCACTAGCTTAAAGTGTGATACAAAAAAATGAGCCATGAGGTCCCTTCTTTTAATTATATATCCTCTTATTAACACACATGTGATTTTATGGGTTGTACTAGAGTAGTTTTTAAATTTATTTTTGTGTGAGTCAATACCATAAAGACGTCCCATAAATCCTCATTATACCAAACTCAAACTTTAACAAGGTATGATCAATTCCTACTTCAACTATATCTCTCTCTGATTACAAAAGATCATTCATATCTTAATAATTCAACAAAAAATTCAATTTCTTCCAATGTTACTATAATCCCAAAGTTCTGTATCAATCCAACATAATCAGTTTTATAGCCTTTAAACGTACAAAACTATACTATTCATTCTTATAGAGAATATAAATTTTTGACAAGGAATTAAATAATCATCCTTAAGATTTGACATCATCACTTAAATCTACATCTTACCCCTCAAGCTTCTCACTAAAACCCAAAGATGACAAGTCATTAATACGTGTTCTACTAATCATCGTTGTTCTTTTATCCCTTACATTACTATTATACCAAATTCACGAGTCAAGTCTATTCTTTCGGTTATTATACATCCTCTTGGATTTTGTCCAAAATTAACCTTAATTAAATCTTGTTTGAACAAAAAATAATCAATTATCAAATCATAGGCAGTGTCCTCAGCTACAAGATCCAATAAAACATGTTGAGATCGTCTCCAAAACCTCAAATGATTTTTCTCATAAAGATTACAACGACTAAACTACTGACCCAAAAGCCATCTTCACTAGTTGTCTCTCTACACCACCTTATTCATGACCAATGATCTCTAATAATTTGCCTTTCTATTTATGTTCAATACTTATAAGTCTACTTGTTCACATCCCTAATAAGGACTAACTTTCCTTTAAAATAAGGTGTTCTACAGTACCCTATGAAAGTTATATAAACATTTTAGGAAAGAATGTAATCTCAATGAAATTTATTTGAATCTTTACACATGCATGTCATATTTTCTCAATATACCGACGACTTTAATGTCATATCAAGCTCATAAGAAAAATTAAGTTCAACATATTCATATCATTAAATATAAATGATTTCACATTAAACTTACCGGAGTGATTGTGTACCACAAATTCCGAGATCGTATACATGGACAGTCTACAGAACCATAACCTGCTCTCTGATACCACTCTGTCACGACCACTCTCAGATAACCAAATAAATAATATGTTCGAAATAAATTTACGAGATTTGACTTGTGACTTTCTTTTCTTTTATTAAATAGTTAACAGAATGACAAATTTTTTGAACACTTAAAAACATTTGATAAGAAGGACTCATAATATAGAACAATATATATATACACACACTACAACTCGAACACAAGCCCCACAGGTCGTCATCCATGTATACAACGCTCAGAATCTGCAGTTACTCCAACCACCACCAGTGTAAGTTGACAAAACCACCTACAATGCATAAACAAGGTGAGACATATAAATATCAGTAAGAAGAAATTATGCCTGATGTTGTGAATCTTTGAAAGTCCTCCCTATGCACTCTCTTTAGAAATCACCAATTTATTTATGAAAGATTCGCAGGGCCTTTGACTCACTGTTATACACCGGATTGAGCTCAATCTACCCATATATATATAAAATGGTGGCCTACACTGGGTAGCCGCCAGGGTCTTCCTGGTTACCGCCGTTCCCAGGTCGCCCCTTCCATAAAGTCACGTCAAGAGACGGCGCCAGGGTCTCCCTGGTCGCCCCTCCTGTGTAATCATAAGACGGTGGTCTACGCCGAGTGGTCTACGCCAAGGTCTCCTTGGTCGCATTACCCCCAGGTCGCCCCTTCCGCCCTCGGTGTATAATCAGTGGTCAAATCATATCATTTGATCAAATCTCATTTCATGATAATACATGATGCAATGCAATGCAACACATATTAACTCACAAGTTTCACATTTCACATATCCAATTTACATCAAATACCGAGCTCACCAGCTCTTTCCACGGTAAGCACTGAATATCAATCAAATCTCACAATCCACATATTATCCACATATTGTCATTTAATCACAAATAAATCACATACTATTATGTTTATGCATTGTAGTTGGCGAATGAATTTCTACTTACCCCGATTCCGCAAAATATAGCTACCCGAACTCCTAAACTGTCTTATCGCGCCCAATTATGTCGGTTGCACAATTTTGACGTCTACCGTCTCGAGCCCATCTCTCTCTCCTTCTCTATTTTCTCTTTTTTTTATTCCTTTCTATTTTCTTCGTCGCCTCGTCGAACCCTCTTCCTCTGTTCTCCCTTTTCTCAACTTTGAGGTGTGTGTATATCTATCCTACACACCACCGCCTCTATTACTTAATTATCCTTAAAGCATTCCCTTTTTTTTATTCTAATATATTGTTGATAATCAATATAAGATTAATGAATTGGTGATAAGAACTCCTTAGCTAGCCACCGCATCATTTAACTTCTAATATAAGTCTTCTCCCTTTATTTTCCTATTTCATTGTTATTAATATTAGTATTATACTTATACTTAGTAGGACTCAAGTAAATATATATGTATGCATGTAAGTGTATTAAGCACCATGCATTTATTTGTTCCTTAATAGACATTGGTCACATACATATATATGTTATTCACGTGTGTATCATATTTATGCATTAAAACATTTATTTACTTATTTTCTAGTTACTAAGCTATCTCCCAATTTATTTATACAACTCCTCTAAATTTGATGAAGTCCAATTCATTTTCTAGGGTTTTCTCATCACAAAATAGCTCAAGGTATGATAAATAGTTTGATATTTAAAGACAAGATAAAATAATAAATTAACATTATAATAAACACATAAATAATATGAAATGCACACAATTATAAAATATATATATATATTGTTCAATGAGTATTGAGAAACTCAGGTATCACAAGTATTAAGGTTAGATTGCTCAAAGAAAAGGAAGACTATGGAAAGCAAGGAATGCAATTATCTTTCGACAAAAGAGAAATCGACTCAAAATAAAAAAATAAAAAATGCTAATGGATTTAAAGTTAAGTAGAATAACTCAAGCGGTTAGAGCACCACTATTTATAATTCACTCGAAAATAAAAGTGATAGGTGGAGCAGTTCACTCAATTTATGAGTTGATTTCTCTTCCTCTAATTCATCAATATGAGGTTCACACAAACCTTACTCTTTCGGGTTTACCATTTTATATACAAATTATTGTTATTTATTGATTTTGAGCTGTACAACAACGTCTCTATATATAAGAGTTGGGAAGTGTTTGTAAACTCAAGTGAAAGAAATATAATTACTTAATTTTAAAGTTGTCACTTCTCGTTGGGCTTGCTATGGTTTTATTGGGCCAGAGTAAAATGCTTACAAAGGATCTTAGCCCAACGAGTTGAGATTTTTTCATTGGGCAAAGACTCCGGTATCGATATCTATACATATTAATATCGATCTTCTTTTTTCTTCTTATTTTTTTTTCGTATAAATTTGAGATACGTGAAATAAAAATATGTAAACAGATCTTTTGAAAAATATACATATATTATACTACCACCGTCCTTATTTTATTTTGACCATTTCACTTTTGACTCGTGTTTTAGTGAGCGAATTGTTTATTAATATATGAAATGATAAAGTAATTTTTAAGGAGATGTAGGATAGATGAGAAGTAGGACTATCATACCCCATGGAACTAAAATGTGATACTCTCAAACCATAAACTGGTATTTTCTGTATTTTGAAACTAGAGAGTAACACTTGTGAACTAAACATTGATACTCATAAATAATGAAATGATGGTTCTCTAGGTTTTTATGCATTATGGTGTGATACTATTGTAACAAATAGTGATATTTCAAAATTAATAAGTGATACTCCTAGCCAAGTATGTGATATTCTTGAACCATAAATTGATACTTCTGTTATTTTGAAATAGAGTGATTCCAGTGTGCGTTTTAAATTAACATGTACACCACGTTTCAGATAAATTTTGATTAGTTTTTAGTATTGTTTGTCTTAAAAAAGAAGTGGTACTCCAAATCCAAAATGCAATACTCCCGAACTATAAACTGATACTCTTTGTACTTTCGAACTAATTTTCTCGTGTAATACATCACCATAAAATGCGTTTTCACATAAATTATACTAGAATTTTAAATAAATGCAGTGCTTAGCGAACTTCAAAACATATAAAATGATGAGAAAATTGACTTGGTCGGAGATTTACGGGTCGTCGCAGCAGTGGGACCAATTCAATGTCGCGTCGGGTATACAGATCTATAGTGAAATGAAATCGATAACATCATAAATCTGCAACAACAGATGAAGAATTATATCCAATTATAGTAGATTCAAGGCTTATTGATGCTAAATCTCTCCTCTATTTTTTTATCCAAGTTGCTTGCTCCATTGATTCTCCATCATTTCAAAGTCCATGATTTGGAGGTCTCAAACATCAAGGAGCAGAGATCGATAATAATTAAGAAAGAAAAAGTTAGCAAATGAAGCTACCATAGAAATGAGTTCGGAGGACGTAGAGCTCATCTCTCTCATCGAAGTTCTTTCTCACCGGCGTCCCTGTTCTACCTGGATCAGGAAAGTTCCGTTCCTTGCCCTGCTTTCTATCTCAATTTGGGGGTAATTAGGGGCATATGGGAGCTTTTGTCAAATGAATTTAGATTAGTATGATATGGGTTAGGTGTGAGACCCGTCTTATACATGAGACCGTCTCACATAAGAGTGTCTCTTCTTTGACATATTTAATTAACTATAAATATGTATGGCATATTAAACTTTTATTGTCGCAAATATAAAAGTTCAACCTCACATATCGGCCCCCAAATTTTAAACGTTAATGATGAAAGGTCAAAATTTAAGTTAAAATATTAGTAAAGTTAGAATTACGTATGCCACCTGCCATTCCACGTGCTTTCATTACAACTCCTGACTCCTTAACATGCTGACACCTCTCTCCTATTTATTTTCTGTCGGTGAAAATTTCACCACATTTAACCTAATTTAATTTTGAAAAGAAAGGGAAGAACAATTTAATGGGTAATGAGACATTTCTTGAAGTCGTTCTTGATCAGGTGGAATTCTGTTTTGATTTGTTGCTGACGCTCTTGGGATACATTCCCGGGATTATATACGCGATATTCATATTAGTGGGATAATAATTAATTAATGGGTTTTCTTTCTGTGTTTCATGGGACTATTGAAAAAATTAGGTTAAGGCTTTCCATTTTGTGTAGATCGAATTACTTGTGGTATCATTAATTTGATAATGTAAATGTTGAATTTTCATGCAACTCTGTTGGTTTGCTGCCAAATTTTGTATATATAGAACACGAACCAGGCAGATTAATTAAGTAGATTTTGGTTGTGCTTGCTTGTGGAATTTTTTCTCATTTCCTTTCTAAATTTTCAATTTTTCAAAAAATTCTCTCAATTCTCAATGCTATTCATTCTCAATTTTCATTACTATTTCCTCTCACTTTTTAATACTGTTCATTCAACATTCTCCTTACTATTCAACATTAATTCTCACACTCTCAATACTATTCACCTCAATTCTCAACAATATTTCAATATGATATTAATACTAAATATATTTGTATAGTAATAATATTATTTATTAACTATATAAAAATATTATTATACTAATATGAATAATATTTAAGATACTAAAATAATTATAAAATTTTAACCTACATGTTGAATAAATATTTAAAATATTAATATTATTAAAATATTATTACTAATATAATATAAATTTTTGTATTAAATATTATTATATATCAATATAGTATTAATATTCATATTAAATTATTATGATACTACTTTTAATACTATTATTATAATAATTAATTTTATTCTTTATATTATTAATAATGTTAATAAAATAATATTATTATAAAATAATAAATTTAATATTATACTACCAATTTTTAAAACACTAAATACTATTATAATATATTATTTTTAATGTACTGAAAATGTTATATTATTCACATTTTCTTAATATTAAATATTAATAAAAATTTATATGAAACGGGGTACAACTTAACATAAATCACACTCACCTCTTTCAAAGTGTTAAAACTTCAACGCCCAACTTATGTCCGTTTCACCGTGAAACCGTCTCATACAAATGTACCTCTTAAATATTATATAATATAATAATGTAAGATTAAATAATAATATAATGTTAATATAAGCTGAATATTGTTATTAAAATATAATTATAATATAAATATAAATGTTAAATATTGTTTAATATTATTAATTCTAAAATTTTAATAATAATGAATTGTTATTTTATTAATTTTCAAATTAAAAAAATTATTATATTAACATAATAACAATAATATTTCAAATGTTGAAAGATATTAATATATTAACAATACTTTTTAATATAATACAAATATGATTATATTAATTTGAGGCACATTATTTACGTGAGACCGTCTTATGATGAGACGGAGCATAATTTGGGCATAACACTTTAACACTTTGAAAGAGGTGGATGTTGATTTGTGTTAATTTGTACCCCCATTTCATAAATGATTCCATTTCATACTACTTTTTATCATTAAATATTATTATATTATTAATATGGTACTAAACTCATAAAAAAATAAAATAAATGGGTTGGGTTATGTGCATGTGTATGTGTGGGTCCAAAAGTAATGATATTTTGTGTAAAATTATAAATATTAAAAGGGTAAAGTTTATGTAGAGTTTTTTATTTTTGGGTTGTGCAAATTATTTTGGGACGTTCGAATAAGAAAAATGTGATAGTTATTATGGGATGGAGGGAGGAAAAATAATTTTTTTCTCAATATATTTTTAATATTAAAATTATTAATAATATAAAATATTAATATTAAATCAATTGAAAAAAATATTTTATTAAACAACACAACACAAATTAAAATTTCATCATATTAACTATTCAAAAGAAGAAAAAAAATTCACATTCAATCACACTCTTATTTTCAACAGACATATCACATCAACTATAATCATTACATTTTTTTTCACATCCAATCACACTCTTATTTTTCATAACTATTCATTCAAAATAACTTTTTTCCATAAAAATAAGGAATGAAAAAATGAAAACACATCCAAGCATAACCTTCATCTCTCGTTTTGATTCTCATGATTCTCAGATTTCTTATAATCAGCCTACATCTGTATAACTATATTGTCAAATTATAGAGAGATAAAAACTCATATGAGACGAGGTACAATTTAACACAAATCACACGCACCCCTCTCAAAGTGTTAAAGCGGCAATGTCCAATTTATACTCCGTCTTACAGTGGGACGGTCTCATGTAAGTGTATCTCATTCATTAGGAGGTATTGCATCAGAAAAAATTTGGGACTTTTGGAATTTGAGCATCGTAATCAACATATGCAATGTGCTTATATCGAAAAATAGTTGCACGGTTCAGTGTAAATAAATTGCATTTTTCAGTATAACAAGTGGTATGTTTCTAAAATAACAAGTGGTATGTTTCAATACAACTATTAATGTGGAAAAATAATTGCATATTTCAGTGTAAATAAATTGAATCTTTCAGTATAAATGTATGTTTTTAAAATGTACTATGAGTGCACAGAACCAGAATATTTTTGGGACTTTTGGAAAAATAGTTGCACGATTCAGTGTAAATAAATTACATCTTTCAGTATAACAAGTGGTATTTTAAAATAACAAGTTTCATCTTTCAGTACAATTATTAATATGAAAAAATAGTTGCATGTTTCAGTGTAAATAAATTGAATCTTTCAGTATAAATATATGTTTTTAGAAAAAATTACAACTAGATACAAGATTGAGTAAACCATTACAATCAGATACAAAGTGTAGAAATTTGAACTAAAGTACGTGTGCAGAAATTTTCTGCACTTTATATCTGGTTGTAAGTTTTTGGGTGACTTTGTAGTGGAATGTTTTTCTCCCATGTTTTAATGTATTATAAGTGTACGGACTAGCATGGCGCATCTGAATGCACATGAGATTCACTCTTAAATTAATTATTTTTTTATATACATGTATACTCTTTTCTTTTTACATAGGACGAAGTTGAATAACTCAAGCGGTTAGAGCACCACTATTTATATCGCGCGTGAAAATAATGGGTTTTAGCTAATAGTAATTGTTGTTAAAAATATTTAATTATTAATAATTAAATGGAGAAAAACATTCCACTACAAAGCCACCCAAAAACTTACAACCACAAAGTGCAGAAAATTTCTGCACTTTTGTTCAAATTTGAACTAAAGTGTCACGTGCTTTAGTTCAAATTTCTGCACTTTGTATCTGGTTGTAAAGGTTTACTAATCTTGTATTTAGTTGTAATTTTTTCATAATTAAATTATTTTTTGCATAAAAAAATATCCTTTATTTATTTGAAAAACTCATAATGACATTTAAAAAGAATAGAACCGGCTATCAAACTAAACTGGACACCGGTTCGATCAGTGGTTCAACTATAAAATTGTCCTTATTTATTTATTTAAAATATTACTTATATTACATTAAAAATAAAATAAATGTGCATTTTATAAATATTTAAAATTATACTACCTCCGTCCCAGATTCGAAGTCGCTTTTACTTTTCATACGCGTTTTTGCGAGCGAGTTTTTTATTAGTAGTTGAAATGATTAAGTGACTTTTAAAGAGGGGTATGATAGATGATGACTCATCTATCATACCCCTTCTTAAAAGTCACTTTATCATTTCAATTAATAATACAAAACTCGCTCGCAAAAATGCGTGCAAACAATAAACGTGTCTTCGAATTCGGGACGGAGGACTAACTTTTAAGTTTCACATTTATATAAAAAAATATATATGTTGGAATATAGAGGCACGTAAAACACACAATCACATGCGCAGCGGAAATTAAAGTTCACCAACAACGAACAATTAATTGAATACAGATTAAAATAATCATAACGAGAAATCTTACAGTAACTCGAGAGCAGATTTCTCTACTACGGTATCCACGTAATCCCCAATTATAGATTTGCACGGATCTGCCAGCGTTGAATCCCGAGACAGATTTGCTTGGAAAATCCAAACTCTAGATCTTATGGAGAAAATATGAAGTAACGTTGTTTGTGAATTCCCAAGAGCTTATTTATATAGGGAGACCCAGCTTAAATATTAAGCTAGCCCAATTAGGTAAATAAAAATCCTAATCTTGAATTAAATTAATTTCTTTTAATTTAATTCCCTAAATATAAATCTCTACGAATTTAAATGTCTTATATGAAAATCTCTACGATTTATTTACATATACATTAAATCCTATAATTATATTCCAAATATAATTATTGGGAGTTCTTATTTAATTAAATCCAATTTAATTAAACATTAATAATAATTAATTCTAAATTAATCTATTATTAATTACTTCCCCATAAATTAAATATTAAATCCAATTTAATATTTAATCAACCAACTATAATCCGTAAAAGGGAACTACTTGTTGTGTGACTCATAGGCCCTCATATACCGAGTGATTGGTCAAACTAACGGTCTTAATTGAACCCTAGTCAATAAATCAGACATTATCTGTAACTGAAATGTGGGCAATTGCGATTTCCTCCTTTCATTCACGAATGCTCGATTAGTCTTGAACATGATGAAGTGTCTATTCAAATAACTTAATCAATTTATCTCAAATCACTAATTGATCATTAGTGTTACACAAAGTCACAGAGTCTAAGTTGACGTGCATTGGCCAATGACTTAGATCCAATTATGATGAGAAGATGAGTATTCTCTCTAAATCCACTTTGAGTAATGAATCTTTTTCTTTGCTCAACTACCACGCACATGCACTTCGTGATGAGCCCAATCCAAGCCATATCTACCCATAGACGGGTGCAAGTGTCGGTCATGGTCAAAGTTCATCACTCCACACATGTCGTGCGTATTGACCTCAAGTCAAAGGAGTATCGCATCACTCCCACTAACCGAGACACCCGTAGACACATATAGTGAAACTACATCAAACGGTTTCTCGGATGGGTATACCAATACCCTCTAAGGTATTTGTGCATCCATCATGAGATACCTAGTATCTCGTAGTAAGTGAGATCTTACTACACTCTCTAAGAGTATGATGCAGATCGCACACCAATCTCCATTGCATCATCAATATCTCTTTCTTGATGATCCTCGATTGGGGAAATATTTAAGAATCATGCTTAAGTCATCCGAGTTCTCACTCACTCAATGACAAAAGAAAGGACTCGAGGAACACATATAAGAATAAATGCAAACAATCAAACATAATATTCTAATGAGTGTAACACCATACATTTAATATTAAATAAAATAATAATATTAAACCAATACTGAATATTATCTGAGTATTATGTCCTTACAAAGGATTGTCTCTAGGACACTAACACTAACAATCTCCCACTTGAACTAGAGCCAATCACCTACATGTCTAACCACTAGACCATCAAAATGTCTAGTGTGTACATGAACACTCAAAGCCTTGGTGAAAGGATCAGCCAGGTTATCCTCCGTGGGGACACGTTCTAATTCTATCTCTCTTTTAGCGATTATCTCTCTTATCAAGTGATAACGCCTCTCACATGCTTGTTTACATTATTGGATCTCGGTTCCTTAGCTTTTGCATAAATCGCACCAAAGATTGTCACAATACAACTTTATTGGACTCTTGCACTTTCGGAACTACCCCTAGTTCATTTAAGAACTGTTTTATCGACATGACTTTTTTGGCGACTTTTCTGCACAATGTGTACTTCAAACCGGTTGTTGAGTCTGCGGTAGTCTCTTGCTTTGAACTATTCCAACTAACCGCCCCACCATTGAGAACGAAATATAGTCCGACTGTGATTTGTAATCATTATAATCGGATTGGAAACTTGCATCAGCATATCCAGTTGCAACTAGCTCGATTTGTCCTCTCGTAGACCAAGAAATGCCTTCTTTAAACGTCAAGATACTTAAGAATGTTCTTGACAGCAATATAGTGAGGTTCACCCGGATTCTGCTGGTATCTACCAGTGGTGCTAACAGCGAAGGCCACATCTGGCCTTGTGCAAGTCATGGCGTATATGATGGAGTCAATTGCAGATGCATATGGTATATCCTTCATCATGGGATATATCGAACTTCGTGGAAGGACAATCCTTCTTAGACAACTTTATCCCATGACATGCCGGTAGAGAACCTCTCTTAGAGTTCTCCATCGCAAATCACTTTAACACCTTATCTACGTAGGTTGACTGTGACAGTCCCAACATCTTCTTGGATATATCCCTATGGATCTTGATCCCTAAGATGTAGCATGCCTCACCAAGGTCCTTCATCATGAAGGTCTTTGATAGCCAATCTTTTACCGACTGCATGAGAGGTATATTGTTTCCCATAATCAATATGTCATCGACATACACAACTATGAAGACAATATTTCTCCCACTGCGTTTACGATAAATGCATGGATCTTCCGAATTTTTGATGAAGTCTAATGATTTGACAGCTTCATCAAAACGGATATTCCAACTCCTAGAAGCTTGCTTTAGTCCATAAATGGACCGTTTAAGCTTACACACTAGGTTAGATTTTGGCTTAGATACAAAACCTTCCGGTTGAGTCATAAACACCTCCTTATCAATGTTACCATTGAGGAAGGCTGTTCTAACATCCATCTGCCAAATTTCATAATCTAAGAGTGCAGCTACAACGATTAAAATTCGAATGGACTTGATCTTAGCAACAGGTGAGAAAGTCTCATCATAGTCAATGCCTTCGCGTTGACTATAACCTTTTGCTACCAACCTAGCCTTGTAGGTTTGTACCTTGCCGTTTGCATCGGTCTTACGCTTGTAGACTCATTTGCAACCTATGGGTTTTACCCCTTTCGGCAATTCAACCAAGTCCCAGATCGTGAACATTTTGTGGTGCATCAATTTCATCAATGTCCGGAGAGTCCTCAAGAGCGACACTTTCAGATGCCTCTTGGGAGGGAGTTTGAACTATGTTGTTCTCATTCAGCCCACTTGGAGTTTTTTGCGAAGGCAATGCAACTCCAATTACGCTCCCACTGGCTGAAAGAGGACCACTAAGTGATAAACTTCCACCATGTGAGTCTTGAATGCTCCCACTAATTCCTCGTCACGTTTCTTTGACAAGATATCAGTCTCTTGGTTGTCTTGTGGTTCTTGAATTTCTTCAAGTTCTATCATCTTACGGTCTTGGTCCTTGAAGACATAGTCTTCTTTGAGGAACCTGGCCTACCTAGAAACAATTATCGTTTATTTCTCAGGTAGATAGAAATAATATCCTCTCGTTTCCTTAGGATATCCCACAAGGTAACCCTTTTCACCTTTGGATTCCAACTTATCCGTGATCATCTTTTTCAAAATCGCGGGGCAACCTCACGTTTTGATATGTGAAAAAGTTGGCTTCTTGCCACACCATAGTTCATATGGCGTATGCTCAACTATGTTGGATGGAATCCTATTCAGAATGTAAATTGAGGTTTGTAACGCGTATCCCCATAAGAATGTAGGGAGAGAAGAAAAGCTCATCATGGACCTTACCATGTCTAACAAGGTTCGGTTTCTCCTCTCGGATACTCCGTTCATCTGCCGTGTTCTGGGAGGAGTCCATTGAGATTGGATTCCATGTAACTTCAAGTAATCCATGAACTCGTGTCTAAGGTATTCACCTCCTCGATCCGATCGAAGAGTCTTTATACTCTTACCAAGTTGCTTCTCTACTTCAGCTTTGAACTCCTTGAATTACTCAAAAGATTCGGATTTGTGTTTCATAAGATACACGTATCCATATCTTGAGAAATCATCAGTAAAAGTGATGAAGTAGGAGAAGTGACCCCTAGCTAGAGTGGGCAATGGTCCATAGACATCACTGTGGATCAACATTAGAACTTCTTTGGCACGAATCTCTTTCCCAGAAAGGGTTTGTTGGTCATCTTTCCCTTGAGATAGGATTCATAATTTCCATAAGACTCAAAGTCGAATGGGGTTAAGTAGTTTAACTTTCTTAACCTTGCAATCCTATTCTCATTTGCATGACCAAGCCTACAATGCCTCAAGTAAGTCGGGTTTTCATGATTACTAAGTTTGAGTCGTTTGTTTTGTATATTAAGAATATCATGTCCACAATGCAACAAATATAAACCATTCGATAAAGGAGCATTTCCATAAACATCACCATTAAGCGAAAAATAATAATAATTATTTGCAAAATGGAAGGAAAACCCTTCAATGGCTAACATAGGAATAAAAATAATGTTGTGAGTAATAGAGGGAACAAAATAACAATTATTTAGTTCAAGTCTAAAATCAGAGGGTAAGTCTAAAACATAAACGCCAGCACGTTCAGCAGCCACTCTTGCTCCATTCCCAACGTGTAAGGCGACTTCACCTGGCCTAACTGTTCTGCTATGCTTGAAACCCTGCACATTAGTACAAATGTGTGAGCCACAACCGGTATCCAATACCCAGCAGCTAGTATCATTTGTGGACATGTTTATCTCAATAACAAACATACTTTTCAGCTGCTAGAACCTTGCAGTCCTTCTTCCAATGCCCCTTCTACTTGCATTAGAGGCATGCATCCTTGTCCACCTTGTCCTTCTTTTGAATTCCACCTTTGGGCTTAAGGAAGATTGGCTTGGAGCCTTTCTTTGCCTTGCCCATTCGCTTCTTCTTTCCTTTCGGAGCAGAAGAAGTAGAGACACTCACCATGAGCATGGGCTTCTCCTTAGCAGTGGAAGACTCAAAGGTCTTTAGCATGTTATGCAGCTCGGGTATAGTCGATTCCATCTTATTCATATTAAAGTTTACTACAAAACTCGAATATGAATCGGGAAGTAACTGAAGAATGGCATAAACAACAACATTGGTCTTGAGCTCAATTCCCAATCGACCAAGTTTCTCAATTAGCCCAATCATCTTCAATACATGAGGAGAAACCTTCCCTTCCTCAGATAGTCGGCACCTAAACAGATCTCTCATCACTTCGTAAATCTCGGAACGAGATTTAGAATCAAAGAGATCCTTCAGATGCTTAATCATCTCAAAGGGAAGCATCTTCTCATGCTGCCTTTGCAATTCGGGAGTCATCCCGGGTAGCATAACACACTGAGCCTGGGAAGCATCATCTTGATGCTTCTTCTGAGCTTCGGCGTCAAACACCTCAGCTTCTTCAGTACCAGTCTCCGGGGTAGCAGGGATTGGCGTGTCCAACACGTACTCAATCTTTTCTTGCCTAAGCACCAAACTCACGTTTCGGTGCCAGTCGAGAAAATTTGGCCCATCCAATTTGATCGTTTCCAAAATACTTCTCAGTGATAAGTTATTCATTTCAACAATCTAGAGAAATAAAATAAAACGGGAATTAAAACACATAATTCCTATGATCAATATTCAGCAATCAAAATAATCATGGTCTTTCAAATTTATTTTGTCTCCATTATTTTTACATATTCAACGACCTCATCGGAAGAATACGAATTTATATCTAATATAAATCATAATGGACTAGGATCCACATTCCTACTATTATAATATCTGCTTGGGTTGATTACTATAATAGCAGAACTGGTAGGTCTCCAAACCAATTGCAATACTGCAATTCCTAGTTGACTGAACCTAGTTCAATCGGATGCCCCTTGACTCTCGTTTCCCTGCTTGGGCTGGTGCAATAGAATCAGGTTGATATACAACCATCAAACGGCAACACTACGTGTCCTTATAATAGTCTCGTTAGATGTAGATCCAAGCAAAAGACTTGGGCCTTAAATACTCATTGGAATGAAATCTCTAGTTTACTATTAACTTTGATGGAAGGCATCGTTCAATTTAATGAAAAATCATATTTTAGTGAGGATCTTTTAAAGGCGGGGTATTAATCGCTTAATCGAGATCCGAACATGTTAATCTACGTCACGTTTGAGCGTTTATTGGGCGCCGCCTACCCAAACAGTTATGATGCGGACGTAAAAAGAGTTAACGAATTTAAATTAATAAACAAGTTAAACGAGTGGAATTTAATAATTCCTTCTCAACCGAATTTCAAAATCCAATTTTAAATTCGATTTCAAATTATTAAAATTAATAATTAATCAAATTAACTATTATTAAAAGTCAAACTTTTATTTTCTTATCATAATTTAATTGTTTTATTATTAAGGGCTCAGATGCAATTTCCAAATATTGCATTGGAGGGCCTATTCCAAAACTATTTGCAGAATAGTCCTCCGCCATCACCACCCAAAATTCGACAGCATCCAATCTGTAATTTGGGACAACCGTTTCCAAATACAAACCCGAACCATTATCAATTTCAGAATTAATCCAATCAATTCATCAAATTCGTCAAATATTGTAATCGAAATCGAACCAAACAAGAACGAAATCGAACGAAATTAAGCAACACATCGAGAACCCCAGAACTGGAATTCCATAAAGATCAAGCGAAGAACCAGAGTAGACTGGAACTCGCAGAAAGCCATCGGAAATCAGAAAAGGGGGCGGAGCTCGAGGCCGGAGCTTGACGCGAGCCACCACCACCGCCTAGGCGCGCGGGTGGCTCATCGTCGAAAGCACCGTAATTTCTTGTGAGTCAAGACACCCAACCACCGCGGAGGTTCGAAACCAGGCGGAGGAGATCAAATTGAGCGAGACGACCGAATCAGCAGCGCGCCGCCATCGAATCATCTCGATTCTGGTGGCGCGTCGCCTCGACCCGAGTCGAGAGGAGCACCGCCAAGAAAAGAGACGACAAATCGACAACGGTGTGATGAAGATGACGGGGATGCGAGGCTCGAAGCCTGGGATAGGAAGAGCACTTTCGGAGCTGCCATGAAGCCCTCAAGACGTTCGCGAGGCCCACGATGCCCAAGCGGCCTCAAGCAACATGGCGTAAAGCGTCGCGACGAAGGGATCGAGGGGTGAAAAATAAAACAATGGGGTGCGGTTGAAATTATCAAATAATTCGGTCGTGCCCCTTGTGTCAAATAATTTTTTTTTTATTCAAAACACAATTATGCAATTAATCAAAGAGCCTGAGCTCTGATACCACAGTTGGAATATAGAGGCACGTAAAACACGCAATCACATGCGCAACGGAAATTAAAGTTCACCAACAACGAACAATTAATTGCATACAAATTACAATAATCATAACGAGAAATCTTACAGTAACTCGAGACCAAATTTCTCTACTACGGTATCCACGTAATCCCCAATTACCGACTTGCACGGATCTGCCAGCGTTGAATCCCGAGACAGATTTGCCAGGAAAACCCAAACTCTAGATCTTATGGAGAAAATATGAAGTAACGTTGTTTGTGAATTCCCAAGAGTTTGTATATATAGGGAGGCTCAGCTTAAAACTTAAGCTAGCCCCATTAGGGAAATAAAAACCCTAATCTTGAATTAAATTAATTTCTTTTAATTTAATTCCCTAAATATAAATCTCTACAGATTTAAATTTCTTATATGAAAATCTCTACGATTTATTTTTATATACATTAAATCCTACAATTATATTCCAAATATAATTATTGGGAGTTCTTATTTAATTAAATCCAATTTAATTAAACATTAATAATAATTAATTCTAAATTAATCTATTATTAATTACTTCTCCATAAATTAAATATTAAATCCAATTTAACATTTAATCAACCAACTATAATCCGTAAAAGGGAACTACTTGTTGTGTGACCCATAGGCCCTCATATACCGAGTGATTAGTAAAATTAACGGTCTTAATTGAACCCTAGTCAATAAATCAGACATTCTCAATATATGAGGTACGTTGCGAGAAACATGCAACTACCTGTAAAAAATGTGGGCATTTGCGATTTCCTCCTTTCATTCACGAATGCTCGATTAGTCTTGAACATGATGAAGTGTCTATTCAAATAACTTAATCAGTTTATCTCAAATCACTAATTGATCATTAGTGTCACACTTAGTCACATAGTCTAAGCTGACGTGCATTGGCCAATGACTTAGATCCAATTATGATGAGAAGATGAGTATTCTCTCTAAATCCACTTTGAGGAATGAATCCTTTTTCTTGGCTCAACTACCACGCACATGCACTTCGTGATGAACCCAATCCAAGTCATATCTACCCATAGACGGGTACAAGCGTCGGTCATGGTCAAAGTTTATCACTCCACACATGTCATGCGTATTGACCTCAAGTCAAAGGAGTATCGCATCGCTCCCATTAACCGAGACACCCGTAGACACATATAGTGGAACTACATCAAAGGGTTTCTCGGATGGGTATACCAATACCCTCTAAGGTATTTGTGCATCCATCATGAGTTACCTAGTATCTCGTAGTAAGTGAGATCTTACTACACTCTCTAAGAGTATGATGCAGATCGCACACCAATCTCCATTGCATCATCTATATCCCTTTCTTGATGATCCTCGATTGGGGCTATTTAAGAATCATGCTTAAGTCATCTGAGTTCTCACTCACTCAATGACAACAGTGACTCAAGGGAACACATATAAGAATAAATGCAAACAATCAAACATAATATTCTAATGAGTGTAACGCCATACATTTAATATTAAACAAATAATAATATTAAACTAATACTGAATATTATTTGAGTATTATGTCCTTACAAAGGATTGTCTCTAGGACACTAACACTAACAATATAATCATAGAAAACACAAAACAACACTATTTAAAAGACTAAAATTTACAATAGGGATGATAGAAATTAGGATTAAGTTTAAAATTAATAAATAATAACAAATTTTTAATATATAAATAAAAATTAACAAAAATAAGTTCTACCGATTTTTTTTTTTTCAATTTTTTTCGATTTTGATCGATATTTTTTGTTTCAACCGTAAAACAGGTTTTTAGAGGTAACTAGAGCGGTTTTATGATTGGTCAATCAACCGGTTCAATTTCGTTTTGAAAACACTAGGAGGGAGTACATATTGATTATGTGAACTTTATTTTTCATAGAATAGCCAAATAGGTGAAAAATAATGTTTGATAACAAATACAAAATACTATCTTGTCCTCGACAATTGATTTGAAATTGGATTATATATGTTGTTAAACGTATGACACCGATTTAAATATGATATATAAAACGAAACTGAGATTTAGGATCATTTTGGTATAGCTAGGTTTTGAATGAGAATGTTAATAGCATCTATCGTTAAGGGGTAAATTACTATGGAGTTGTCATTGCATCCTCATTATTCCCAATTAAACGAACCCTTAATAATGATGCAAGAATAAATCCAAAGGATTAAAAGGTATGTAATTAAACAAGGAAAGATTAGAAATTTTGAGAAAGGGAAGAATATTAAAGGAAAGTATTGATTATTTCAAATTCATTATAATTAGTCTAGAATATTCTTTTGTTTTTACTCTTTGATTTGGTTTTCTTAATTTGTGGAATCAATTGTTGTAAATATCACGTATATAATAGTGAATTTCTCTCAATGTCTGTTCTCACATGGTATCACGCCAAACTCACAAAAAACCCAAACTCTCTTCTTCCTCACGGCCACTCACAACGCAGAAACCCTACTTGTGCTTTTCTTCCCTCCCACAGCCAATCCCACGCAGAACCCTAATTATTTGTCTCTCTCGCATGGTCTCAAACTCCAACTGGTCTCCTCCACCGCCATGATTCATCTCATGCCACATACCAGATGTGGAAGAGACTTTTTATTCGAGATGATCGACATCGTCACTGGCGCGTCTGTTGCGCCATCACCACTGAGGATGTCAATGACTTCGGTACCTCCGTTTTGGGATCTTCTTCATCAGGCAATACAGTTTGATCTTATGAATAATTTCTTCCCCGGCGGCGTTTGTTACTTCAAATTCTAATGATGGTAGGGCACGAAATTCTTGTCAGCAATCACGAAATGGTCGTGGAGGGCAGAAATCTAGGAATGGCTGAAATCAGAATGGTGGCGGGCGTGGGGGTCGTAGGACCTATATCCCGCGTTGTCAGATTTGTCGGAGGGAACACTGTGCTGATAAGTGTCCCCAGTTTTTGCATGGTCCTTCGAACGGTTCTTCTTCTCGTGCACCGAGTCCTTCAGCTAATCTTGCTCAGGCTTTCCGTGTAGCTTGTAATATCTCGAACACCAACTCTGCTCCTGATTGGTATGTGGATTCTGGGGCATCTACTCATATGACTTCCCAGACGTCAGCTTTGGATTTGTTTGAGCCCTATTCTGGTAATGGTTCGGTCATTGTTGGTAATGGCAATGCACTTTCTATATCTCATATTGGTTCTAGTCGTATTACTTATGATGTTAATTTATTGGATGTGTTGGTGGTGCCCCATATTACTAAGAACCTCTTATCTATTAGCAAGTTGACGTCAGATTATAATGTTGATGTTGTGTTTTCTTACAAATATTTTACCAGATAGAATCGGGTGACAAAAGCAATACTGGCCCAGGACAGGTGTGAGAGGGGACTTTATATTCTGGACAAAGGTAGCTCGGCTTTGATTGCTGCTTTACGTTCCAAAGATTTACAAGTTAGTTTTGAGTTATGGCACTCACGCCTTGGTCATATTTCTTTTTCTGTTATTTCGTTGTTTAATAAGTTAGGACATTTATCTATTAGGTCCTTCTTACCCAACCTTGATGTTTGTTCGCCTTGCCAGTTGACTAAGAGCAAGAAATTACATTTTCTGTTGAATGATAAACGTGCTTTATATGTTCTTGATATGGTGCATTGTGATTTATGGGGACCGGCCCCTATTACTGCATCTACTGGTTATCGATATTATGTTGTTTTTGTTGATGATTATTCACACTTTTCATGGATTTACCCTATGCATGCAAAATCTTAATTCTTTGATATTTTGGTGTGCTTTCATACCTTCGTTTGTAATCAATTTTCAACAACTATGAAAGTCTTTTAGTCATATGGGGTTTCCGAATTTGTAAATTAATGTGTTAATGAGTTTATGATTCAGCATGACATTCTTCATCGTATCTCTTGTCTGTATACTCCACAGCAAAACGGACGGGCATAACGTTAGCATAGACACATTTCAAAAATTGGTCTTTTTATGTTATTTCATGCTTTTGCACCAGCTTCTTTGTGGTTTGATGCCTTTACTATAGCAGTGTATGTTATAAATCGGCTTATGTCTTCTGTATTGGAGTACAAATCACCTTATCAGTTGTTGTTTAAATGTGCACCAAATTATATTATTTTCAAACCTTTTGGTTGCCGGGGTTTTTCCATATCTTCGAGACTATGCAGAAAATAAATTATCACCTCGTAGTCGTCCATCCATTTTTTTTGGGGTACAGCAGTGGCCATAAGGGTTTTTGGTGTTTCGACCCTGTTTCCGCTAAGGTTTTCATTACTCGTTATGCTCAGTTTGATGAACATGTGTTTCCGTTTTCTGGCCACGCTGATTATCTGTCAAACGAGTTGAGTGTTTCAAGTTTTCTGGATAAGAGTTCACCACCTGACAAGTCGATTTCTGTTGCTCGTGACTCGCCTCCTCACTTTCATCATTCTCCATCCTCTCTGTGTCGTCTCTGCCTTGACATGAACTCACCAGCGTTTGTCCTTGCGCCGACTGTGCCTGTCCACCTCGCTCCAGTCGGGCCAGCGCCCATGCTGCCTACGCCCATGCCGCCTCTGCCCATAGCGCCCATCCAGCATGCTCCGCCTGCCATCCAGGCCGAGCCGCATCCAGTGCCACCCACCCCTCAGCCCACTCACCCGATGGTCACTTGGACTAGGGCCGGGATTTTTAAGCCAAGGAATCCGGTCGACATTGCCTCTACTGGCCTTCTTTCGGCTCTCGACGCAGCTTCCGAGCCTAAGGGATTCAAGTCTGCCTCTAAATTTTCTCATTAGGCCAGTGCTATGCAGGAGGAAATCCATGCTCTTAAGGATAATCATACCTGGGATTTGGTGCCTTGTCCGCCTAACACCAACATTGTCAGGTCCAAATGGGTATTTCGAACCAAGTTTCATTTCGATGGTTCAATTGAGCGACACAAGGCTCGTCTCGTAGCTCAGGGCTTTACTTAGATTCCTGGTTCGAACTTTTATCACACTTTCAGTCCTGTTGTCAAGGCTGCTACAATTCAGATTATCTTGGCACTCTCTGTTCTTCACAAATGGCCTCTTCATTAGCTGGATGTGAAGAATACTTTTCTAAATGTTGTGCTCACGAAGCCCGTATTCATGGCTGAACAAGATATTGAGTTTGCCTCCACCCATGATATGCGTGGGATGAAAATAAGATATTGAGTTGATCAGTTGGAGGTTTTGAATTATCCTTCTTCACGTTGAACTCGAGTTCTGAAAAACTAAGCTCAATTGCGCTCGAGCTGAGTTTTGGCTTTGAGTTTTATGATTGACTTGGCATAATTCTACTCTACTCATTTACACTCCTAATAATAATTAACCTATAAAATTGGTTTTTTTGTTCAGAATTCAGATTATAAAAAGCAACGATTTGGATCTCCCAAGTCCTAACAACCAGTTGATGACTTCATGACTTGGTCTGATTTTATTACCTAACGAAGAAAAGACTAATCAGATATATGACAAAACTACATTAGATAGACTATTTGCAACTAGTTGTGGTTCATGAGTCTAATTTAATATAAAAAATATCTAATCAATGGATTCTAATTATTATCGCAAGTCTACACATTCATTAAGTCATACTATTACTATCATATAAACTAATACCATAACATTTACACACATAAATTATATAATATTAGCTTATAAGTGTAATGGTATAAATTAATTTATAAGTGTAACGATATCAATTTAATACAATGAATCAGTTTTACCGACTCTTAATGAATGATGAACATTTTCCATATTCTCTGAACATAATTAGGCTGGTAAGTTGTTCAAAGCAAGCAGCTAAGAACATAACATAAGATCTTCAAACACTATATATAACCACTTTTAATTATAAGTAGGGGGGTTTTTTGAAACACTTAAAACAGCTTTCAGAAGCACTTATTTTCAAAAGTTGTGAGAGGAACTTTGAAAATAAGTGCTTTTGAAAGCTGTTTTAAGTGTTTCAAAACACCCCCGTAGTTTGATCACAATCTCTAATTTAATCACTTTTCAAAAAGTAAAAGCAAATGCAAACACCGTATATATATATAAATATAGATTCTGATTTTTCAGCTATTTTCCTTGTGAAGAACTGTAGAAGTAGCATAGACAGATGATGCCTTCTTAGCTAACTTGTCTCTGTTAAATGTTCCACTCAAGTTGCAAGAAAATGTTCTGTCTGAAAGTGGAGTTCTCATAGAAGCCGCACCTCTAACAGATGCTGGATTTTTCAGCTGGTTTTCTTGTTTCAAGACTGAGAAAACTGGCACACCGCATTTTCTACGTCGATTTTGCTGTGTTTCAAGGGCCGATTTACGCGTTTCTCTTGATTCAAATCAATGGCCTCAAAGTATCGGCTTAGATTCTCAAGCCAATCAAAAGAATAAGACGGTTTCTTCATCTCATGATTCGATCTGTTGGAAGATTCGATCTTTGGCCTCTTGATGTTCTTAGGCATATCTGAGCATGGTATTTTGAGCTTCTTACATTCTGAACCGTAATCGTTGCTGCTTTTTTTCGAATCTGAACCAAATGTTGTTCCTTTAGATATAACTTTTTGAGGCAGTTTTCTGGTTCTTGTTTCACCATGATAAATAGGGGCAGAGTTCTGCATTTGGCAAAATCAAGAAATTCAGAAACAGGACAGGCAGAAAGAGAAATTAACAGCCAAAAGAAGAAAGATTCATTAAAAGCAACCTCAAGAGAGAATCTGGTGTGAGACGATGGTGGACGGATTCCAGACGGCCTTAGCGTTTGAGTCGATAAACTAGTTCCTAGTGATGCACGTGAAATGTTTGCAGAGTTCAACGAACTCTGCAAACTGCCCTTCAAAGCCGATGCTCGTCTAGCATCTTTTGCCTCGACAGATATTCGCTTGGAAGACGAGAGAGAGAGCGAACGAGTTGAAGCATTAATATCATTCCTCAACCCATTATTCCTCCCTGCATATCTCCAAATCTTGGGGGACATTGGAATCGAAGCAGAAAGTCGAATCTTTCCAGAATCTGTTTCTCGTTTCGAAAAGGTAGTAGCTTGAACAGATGAAGAAGGACTCGGCTTGTTGATTGAGGGAGGAACAGATGAAACTTTTGGTGAAACTACATATGAGAGAGAGAGCCATACTTAGATCACATTTCAATTTAATTTCAACTACAAGTGTAAAATTGTTCTTACTAAAACAATTTGTAGCAGATCTTTTATCCACTTTAAGGTAAGATTTCCCAGATGAGTTTTCCTTATTGTTCGATTTTGTTGAGATGTTCGTTGCGCTGCCTATCGCCTTCTGTGGCAGCGGTGGAGGTGTAGTCCCGTTTCTCCTTCTCGAAGTTGGCTAGAAAGATCAAAATCACACAGAACCAGCAAATTAGAAGCTTCATTTTATCCATGCCATATGCTAGGAAGAAGTTAAAATTTATTTTGGTCCCGCAACTTTTACCTTTTTTTGCAAAAAAGGTCTCACGAAAAAAATAATTTTTTGAATTTAATATCGTAACTTCTTGGTTTGCTTTTAATCCTAAAGTCAGTTAAATTTGAAGTACGGCGTCGTTTTGGGCACATTTTGGTACCAAACTTGTCTTTCTCGCAAAAGGTCCCAAAAAGTGCCATAACGAAGTTATACTTCAATTAATGCGACTTAAGGACTAAAACTAGACCAATTAAAGAGTTCTATGATTAAATTGAAAATTTCAACTTTTTTTAGACGTTCCGTAGAAAAAGCAAAAGTTATGGGACCAAAATTTTAACTCGTAGGAAGCGTCGAAGAACAAATATACACAACGAACCTCCTTTTTCGTCTTCCCTTCGCTCTGAACATTGATGCTTCTCCCAATTGAAGTTTGATAAGATTTCATCTACAAAAAGCAATCAAAGAAACAAAATTCTATTCAATTTGGATACAACAATTCTTCATATAAAATCTAGATCACTTCCACTCACCTTGCTTCGAGACGATTCATCGACTTTCTTTAAAGCTTCATAGGACCAAAACATTGTCAGATTCACTTCATCTTAGAATAAAGTGATGTATAAAATTACATCACTATGCTTACCTTGAACATCTTGCATGCCTTTTTCAGTTACTCCTGGTTCAGGATTTTTATCAAACACATTCAAAGCATAATTACAGGACATGGAATAATTATAGATTGATTGTTCAAACTCAAAACATTCTGCAGAAAAATCATGAGCATCTGGTGTTGATTCTGCATCATTAGTACCTTAGAGAAGATGGGACTCAATTTTTCTGAATCCCCTGTTCATTAATGACAACTCATCTGGATCTAACACACCTATTCATGTAACAGTATATTTGAGAATTGTTCAGAGTTTAAAATCTAAGCAAAAACATCATTAATATTACGAGTAAGCCTCCCGTAAAACTTATTGATATGAAATTTATACCATTATATTTATAAATTAATACCACTACACCAATCAACCGATATTATTACATTTATAAACTAAGATCAGAGGATTATGAGTTTACAAGAGTAGTAGTATCAGTCAATTTTATACTATGAACAAATTTCACAAGATAATATTTTAGGGTTAATATCAATATGCAACATGTACTGTGACCCTTTTATCAATTTGAATTCTGTACAACCTTTTTAATCTCATTGCAACTTATATATACGAAATTATGTAATCGGATAAAAAAAATGTACAGGTTACAAAATTGATAAAAGAACACATTACAGGTTGCAGATTGATAAACATAACATAAAAATATCAGCACTATTGAAAAAGGCTCTGTCCCATGCTAAGCTTTTCCGCGGAAGATTCTGTTCTTTTTGTTCGATAATTCCAACTTCTGTAGAATTTCCATCAAAGCGAAACAAAAATTAAAAATCATGTATTTTAAGAAACTTATGAAAGTGCACAAATTTCAAGACCTATAATATTGAAGAAAGCATTAATGCAGAAAAGACGAAAAGAACCTGGAAATGAGTGTTGAGAAAAATGTGAATTAGCAAGAAAAAAGTCATCATTCTCTGATTGTATATCGATCAGTTTCATCTTTTCATCAGCAATATTGAATCCAAAAGTATTATTCTTCTTCTTTTGATCACTAATACTCCCACACTCCATTGTTTTTTTGGAATGCATAAAACAATTTTGCAACTGATTCTTTGTGTTTTAGAGAGAAATGAAGTAGGCAGAGATTTTTTTTTTGAATTTGGAAAGTAAGTTTTTGCGCTTAAATATATTTGAGCAAGTACTACCTTCAAATATTTGTATTTGAAAATCTCAATATTAGAAGAGAAACATGTAAATCAGGTCCAAGTGGGTCTCATATGCATCGTGCACTTATAGTACATTTTAGAAGCGTGAAACTATATAAAACAAAAATATGCAACTAGTCCAAACAGAAGCATGCAATTATGTTCTCATATTAACAGTTGCACTTTCTTGTATAAATAAGTCACACTTTTCAGCATAATAAGTTGCACACTTCTAAAATGAAATATGAGTGCATGGTGCACCAGGGTGCATATAAGACCTAGTCATACACGAACTCTATCACTATTATATATTAATAATATTACTATTTTAAACATATATATCTCTTCTTTTTTCATCACAAACATATCTTTCACTTTGCATTTAAATTGATTATAAATTGATAATTTTTTAGATCAGGAGATTTGATTTATTTGTATCTTGTGTATATATATAGAGGCGCATTTGCATGAGACGGTTTCACGGTGAGACGGAACATAAGTTCGGCATTGGCGCTTTAACATTGAAAGGCAAAATGCATTTTCAGGCCCCTAAACTATTATTTTTTGTTTCGAAAGGTCCTTAAACTATTTTTTTGTTTTAATAAATTCATAAACTATCAAATTTTGTTTCGAAAGGTCCCTAAACTATTTTTTTGTTTAATGAAGTCCCTAAACTATTGATTTTCGTTTCAAGCAGTCATTTTTTACGGAATTTTCTAACTAATCTAACGAACCATTAAGTAAAACAATGATCAATATTGACAATTTTGAGAATCATGATGTGCGTATTTACTTAACGGTTCTGTTAGATGATTAAAAAAATAGTCAAGAAGGACTGTGTCAAACAAAAATCAATAGTTTAAGGACTTCATTAAACAAAAGAATAGTTTAAGGACCTTTCGAAACAAAAATTAATAGTTCAAGGACTTCTTAAACAAAAAAAAATAGTTTAGGGACCTAAGAATGCATTTTGCCCTTTAACATTTTAATAGAGGTGGATTTAATTTGTGTTAAGTTGTACCCCGTCTCATATATTCGTTATTATTGTAAATGTAGCATAAATTTATTTATTTAAAGACTAGCAATAAATTGGAGAAACAATACTATAACGGGGTGTTTACAGAAAAAATATGTTATAAGGAAAAACAATTTAATTTAGTGATGGTAAGAAAAATGAAAAAGTGATAATGATGAGTGTTTGTAAAATTTATATAAAGTAGATTGATATTGGTGTTTGGTAAAATATTTTAATAAAATAAATTATTAGTGAGAGAATAAAAATCATCCTAGAAACATGTCATCCTAAACTTTTAAATTATAGTTTCTAAATAATTAATTTGAGTAGAAATTTGAAACACTCACAATTATTTCAACACATAATTCTAAATAATTTAAATTATTCATTTTTTCTATTTTAAAAATACCTCCAACATCTGTTAAAAAACTACTCCTTCACTCTATAACTTTCTCCACTCACGAAATGGATCATGCCAAATAGGCTCGGAATTGTTGGGCCTATATTGTTTAAATTCAATCCATATCTATTTTGGGCTTGAGTAGGCTAGCTCATTAGGATGGATCTAAATGGTTGGCTCTAGTCCTATATTATGCTTTTAAAAAATGATAAAAATTTGTGTGAACATAAATTCATGGTAAATTTTAATTTTTTTAATACTGGATAAAAATTATTATTATTATGTAAAAAATTATTACTATTTAAAAAATATTTTATATATTTAAATAGTAGATTTAGTTCATATAAGTGTTGCTAGAAAAATATGAGTAGGGGTTAAAATAGATAGGATATTTCTCGAGCTATCTGGAACCGTATTCGATCGGTATCGAATTCGATATAAAAAATTAGTATTCGGGCGAATACGGATAGTTGACTTTGGATTCGGAATCGGATTCGGAATACATAATATCCGACCGTATTCGAGTTTTTCCATATTTTATCGGATATTATCCGGATAATAAATCCGGATATCCGGAATTTTTAATTTTTTTAAAAATTTTTATTCGGGACAAAGGATAGTTGATTTTGGATTCTTCCGAATCGGATTCGAATACATAATATCCACCTTATAACTCCCATTTTCCATATTTTATCGATATTATCCGGATAATAAATCCGGATATCCGGATTTTTTATTTTATTTTTTTAATATATATAAATAATAATATAATTGTTAGTAGTTAATACTTGTTAGATAGAGTATATTTGAGTCTAGGGTTATTAGATTTACAGCAAATAACTATTAGCTCTGTTTTTTATTCAGTTTAGAAACTGTTAGATTGTTAATAGTTTGTTAGGCTAATCAAATTAGAAGGTTAGTTCACATAAGAACTTATTTTATATTTTCTATTAATATATATATATATATATCAAACTCATAATAATAGTATAATGCTTGTTAGAATATATTTCCAGTCTAGGTACATTAGATTGGTTCTTTGACAGTGGACAACCCAGCTCTGTTTTTATTCACTTTAGAAACTGTTAGATTGTTAATAGTTTGTTAGGCTAATCAGTTAGAAGGTTAGTTCACCGGAAGAACGATGAGTATTTTCTTCAGATGCGAGCAGTTGCCGATGGATTGCACTCTGCTGGTCACACAATTGGTGATGCACATACTTAGTGGTCTTGGTGGAGAGTATGATGCGGTGGTTGTCACTCTTACTTCTCGAGGTGATATGCCTTCTCTTACTGAGGTGCAGGCTATCCTTCAAACTCATGAGATGAGGCACTCTTAAGGATGGACTTTATCAGCTGGATTTGAGACATCTCCCTTCAAATTCACGGTGTGCTCCGATTTCCCAGTGTAATTCTGTTTCTTGTAATAATGATGGTGTAGAGAATAAACTTGTATTGTGACATAATAGACTTGGACATCCTTGCTCAGCTACTTTGTCTAAGGTGTTTAGGACTCTAAAACTTCCTCATGATGATAATGTCTTGGGGTTTTGTGAGTCATGTCGATTAGGCAAAATGCATCAGAAGCATTTCTCCCTTACAACAGCTCAAAACTGCAATTTCGATCCTCCAAATGTATATTTCTTGGGTATAGTCCTTCACATAAGGGTTATACTTGCCTCCATCCATCTGGTAGAATTTATATCTCCAATACAGTTGACTTCAATGAGAATGACTTCCCTTTTGCATCTCTGATGGATCCATCATCTGCTTCCTCTCATTCTGGTTCACTTATAACTTCATCCATGATCCCTCCTCTTTCACATCCTATTTTTCCCGGGGTTTCTACACCTCCCACACACTCCTCTGATACATCTTCTAGTTCTTCTCCTACTGATCTCTCTTCTCATCAGTCCCCTGCTTATCCACCTACTCAAAGTCCCTCTCCTCCTATCCTAAATGCTCACCCCATGGTAACCAGAGGCAAATCTGGTATTACTAAGCCTAAACTCTATTTTTCCTCTTCTCCTACTCCTATTGTTGAACCTCATACTGTCTCAGAGGCTCTTCTTGTTCCAGCTTGGAAAGCTGCTATGCAACAAGATTATGATTTCTTAATTAGTAATGGTACTTGGTCTTTGGTCCCTTATTCTGGTGACTTGAACATTATTTCCACTAAGTGGATCTTCAGAATTAAGTATTGCAAGGATGGATCTGTTGAGAGGTACAAGGCTAGACTTGTAGCTAAAGGTTTTCAACAACATGCTGGAATTGATTACGTTCAGTCCAGTCATCAAGCCATTAACATTACGAATTATTTTCTCTATTGCTGTGACCAAGGGGTGGAAAATTCAACAAGTTGATATAAACAATGCTTTTCTGAAAGGTACGCTTAATGGAACAGTGTATATTGAGCAGCCTGAAGGTTTTCAGGATCAGTCCAAACCTACACATGTTTGTAAGCTGGTGAAAGCTTTATATGGTTTGAAATAATACTTGCCTTTAACCCTGCTTTTCACTCTCGCACCAAGTACATTGAGGTTGATGTTCATTTTCTCCGGGAAAAGGTCCAAAGTCAGGTTCTTGACATACGATACATCTCCACGGAAGATCAAGTTGCTGATTTGCTCACTAAACCCTTGTCTCCTGCTCAATTCCAGCTTCTGTGCTCTAAGATTGGTGTTCATACATCCCCGCAGTTTGAAACCTTCGGGAGCATGTTAGAGTATATTTGAGTCTAGGGTATTAGATCTTACAGCAAACAGTATTAGCTCTGTTTTTATTCAATTTAGAAACTGTTAGATTGTTAATAGTTTGTTAGGCTAATCAGTTAGAAGGTTAGTTCACCGGAAGAACCGGTTGCACTCTGATTGAGGTATAGCACTTGTATATATATATAGCGTGTAACTAGCTTTGTTAAAGTTATCCAAAAACATATTTTTTTTTACCAGTTTAAAAATTCAACAATACTTATGTAATTTTATTAAGAAAAAAGTCGAAAACTAAATGTATTTTTCCTATTTGCTTCTTAATTATGAAACCATAAGATCGAGAATTTCTGCTTGCTCTTCTCTCTTCTTTATTCTAACATCTCAGTTAGGTGCAATAGGTTTAAGTCGTATTTATACTTAGTTAAATTCTAATTCGAGATTCATAGTTAATGGCTTGTTGAAAAGCGTGGTGTTGTAGTCTCAACTTGAAATTTAAGTATAATGTTATATATGTCTTCTTAGACGTTATATTGTGCTGGAGTGATGATGATTACGAAGGATATAGCTTTTAGTTTCATATTATTAGCAGTAGATATAATTTTTATAATTTACATTAGAACTTCTTTGAAATATTGCATAGGTAATTTTTTTTTATGTGTTTCAATCACATTTTGATGATTTTCATTTGAAATATATTATACGATTATAGTTATTCGAATCTGGTCTGGATTCATCCGATATCCGTTCCGTATCCGTATACCGAATATTCCGAATTCGTATCCGAATCAGGCTTTTCCGTATCCGACTTCGAATTGAAAAAAAAAAAGATTTAGAATACGGTATAAACATTATCCGTCTGTATCCGATCTGTTTTCACCCCTAAATATGAGTCCCATAACCCGTATTTTCGTAATTCTTCTTATATTGGTTCGTGTGTTTTTGTTATCAGTGTGTAAAATGATTTTTATAATCATCTGGAATTACGTGCCCATCATTATATGCGCCGGCTGGGTGTTGTGGGCGGCCCAAATCAATATCGCTAGTACTCTACAAATGTATAATAGAATGGCCCATAATTTACTTTTGGGCCAGATGAAGATATTATTAAAACGGGCTGACTAAGTTGTTAGGCCTTCATTATTTGATCCCTTATCAAATGGATATACTACAACTCTAGAACGAGCAATTATTAAATGAGGTATATTTGCGTTCATGGTGAGACGGAGCATAAATAGCATAACACTTTAATATTTTGTAAATGGTAGATTTTA
This sequence comes from Stenogyne calaminthoides, assembly GCA_037126765.1. NCBI lineage: Eukaryota > Viridiplantae > Streptophyta > Magnoliopsida > Lamiales > Lamiaceae > Stenogyne > Stenogyne calaminthoides. The sequence continues at coordinate 211,330 of JBBCBC010000024.1, read as the reverse complement.
ATTTATATTCATTTATTTTTCGTCTTATATATGGGACCTTCTCATAATCATACGAGTTTTTATTTCACACGAGGTGGAACCCACCACGCCTTTTATCTCTCACCTTTTCCTATCTCTAGGGAATTGAAAGAATTCAATGAAGTATTCCACCTTGGCACTAAGCGAGCTAATGCAGCTCGCGTGAAAGGAAGTGACGAGGTCGATCGGCTCGGTCTAGCAAAGAGACGAACTTTGACCATTATGTGACATGTGTCAAAGATCTCATTAGGAGATCTTTCTTAACTGTGTCAAAATAAGAGAATATCGACAATTTGATAGATTTAGGTACCTACTTTGAGCAGTCTTCGCAGAGATCCAGCGCAAATCCGGGGATTTACTCAGAAAGTCGACAAGCGAGCAAGTCGAGGTGGATCGAGCTCGATCGAGCTCCTCTGATCAACCGGATTTCGTGATCTTTAGCATTTAATGGTTCTACAGGCATTAAATGCACTATGTACTATCAGCTAGGAGAGTGAGATACACTCTCTCAATTGTATTTTAAATAGAGGTCATTTAAGACCAAATAACACAAAAATTCTAAACCTCTCTTGAATTGTTTTCTTGCATTTATTAAGAACATTCATACCAACACCTAAATCATAAGTATTTATTGTTATCTACTACATTTAATTACTTATTTGTATTATCAAAAACTAAGCCACAAACAATCTCTTTGATCCCGATATTTTGGTATACAGCCATAATAGAGTAGCTCTTATATTAGACCTGACTAGCTCGATTAGAGAGGACGGTTATAATTCAAATCTTCATCATTTTGTTTTTTCAGAAGAAAAAAAACTCTACTTAATAATGATAATAATAAATGCTTAATCGTACCAAAAAGACTTTTACTGACTATTTAGAAATGCTACATCTACACATTGCATAAGATTACACATCTTTCTTTAAAAAAAAAAAAGGATTACATATCCAATAAAATTTTGTAAAGAATTATAAAATAAAGAGAGACACTTAAAACAATAACATTCATTCTCCTCTTAGTGGTTTAAGGGTGGTATATTATTCTACCAATTAAAAGTCTTTTCCACTTATTCTAGAAAAAATAGACAAAATTATGAAGTCATAGACGACATCATGTACCCTGAAATTTTGGGCAAAACCATACTATTATTTTCCTCTGAATTTACTTGGAAGAAGCAATAATTTCAAGTAAACCATGTTAGAAGATGACTGAGGTAACACAGCACAAGTCATTTATCGGATTCTCTAATTCTACACACGACTTCTACAACCTTTTTTTCGATTAAGTTTGGGCCCATGTCTGATATCACACTTCATTTTCAACAGTGATCAACATTACTAACCAGAATTTAACTTATTTCACTATTCTTGATACATAACTTTAATACATAAAACTCGTATGAGACGGTCTCTTGCATGAAACGGGATACAACTTAATATAGTTAAGATTCATTCCTCCCAAAGTGTTAAAGCAACAATGTTCAACAGGGCCGTTTGGGAGAATTTGGTGGCCTGGTGCGAACTCTCAAATGAGGCCTTAAGTGAGGCCCAAGTAAATGAATATGAAACAATTTAGTTTTTATAGAAGCAATATAGTAATATTAAAAAAAACATCCTAAACATGGTATTGAAGTTATTTTCTAATTTGGGATACATATTTATATGCACAAACTGACTGACAGAAGATCAACGGTAATTTTATTGGAAAATAGAGAAATTGATGGAAAATTAATAGAGGTTGAGAAAATTAAGGATGGATTTTATTGGAAAATAGAGAAATTGATGGAAGATTAATGGAGGTTGAGAAAATTAAGGATGATAAGAAGAATTGAAGATTTTTTGTCGGTTGTTGTATATTCTTAGCATCAGATTTATGATTTTAATTTTTTTTAAACCTAGTAATGGGCCTCGAAAATTTGGGTCTGGGGGCCCTGGAAAAAGTGAGGCCCGGTGCGGGTGAGCTTAGTGAACACCCTTATAACCGGCCCTGATGTTCAAGTTACACTCAGTCTCACTGTGGGACGGTGTCACTCAAGTGTGCCTCGTTATCACAAAAACTCGTATGAGACGGTAAGACGAAGTACAATTTAATACAATTAATATACTTCTTCTCAAAAATATTAAAACGTCAATGTCCAAATTACACTCTGTTTTACTGTGGGAGGAACTTACGCAAGTTTGTTTCATCAATTATTGGGTATCTATTTATTAAGAAATAAATCAGAGTATGGTCCTCAGAGAATGTTTATTAATACGTATCATCATCTCAATTATGCCGAACCTGTGACGCGGGCTTAGTTTGTTTCTTACATAAGTCAACTCTTCGATATATATATATACATACTCCTATCTATGTGTGTGCGCGACTGTGTGTCACGTGGGTGTGGGCCGTTCAAGCACGTGTGTAAGATATGTGTGTCTACAAAATGCTTACCAGGTAATTAATACTGACCCACCTCTTCCTTCTTAGGTTGGCCCAATGTGTTTGTTTCTCATCTAATTTACTCAATTTTTCTATCCGAAATGTACATCTTTCATTCCCCACTTTTTTCATTCAAATTGAGAATGAAGAGGTTAAAGAAACTTTTTTTGAAAAAAAAGTTAAAGAATTAAATACTTAAATTAATCTTATTTAATTTTATCTACACATAGTAGTATATACGAATACAATAAAACTAGAGATTGATTGAATCAGTATATAAATGGGCAAAAAGAATGGAACATAAATATTATTGGTAAACGCAATCATGACTTCATGAAATATTTTAACTAGTTAACTAAGATTAGGCACTACACTAGTCCACCAAACTAAGTACCTGTTTGCAAGTGCTACTAATACTTTAGAAGCACTTTTTTTTTTGAAAATTGTGTCTACCAATTTTTTTTTTTTAAAAAGTGTTTATAGAGCACATAGTAGAGATCTAAAACACACTCTAAGAGTTATGGTTTGTAGAAGAGATATAACTTTATATTTTATATATATTTCTTCAGTAGTGAAAAGTAATTGAGATTACATATTGCCTGTATGATTTTATTGAAAGGCAAAATTTTATAAAATATTTTACAATTTAAGATCCGTGAAATATGATTTGCTATCCAGAATGAGACACATAATAAAAACTTCATGAATCCTAGGTGAATCGAATCTATCAAATATATTTTTTAATAAAATTTGAGCAATGGTAGAACAACAAATTTCGTTCCGAAATTTTTGTTCATTGAAATAATTTCATCTCATCTAAAAGTCTGAACGTGTAGAGAGGGTGAGAATCAATTCATTTATTTAATTTTCCTCAACACTCCACCTCACTCGTGGACCGAAACATTGCCCTCTGGGAGGAGGCCCAACGAGTGGACACTTTTAAATGGGTGGAGTGCTTTCCACATGAATCGAACCCAGGATCTGGGTCAGCCTAAGCTCTGATACCATGAAAGAATTCCGTCTCATCTAAAAGTCCGAAGTTGTAGAGAGGGTGAGAATCAATTCATTTATTTAACTTCCCTCAACATTAATATAAGGATAAACATGTATAACTGTAAATATATATATGTGTTATTGTAAAAATGATCCATGAAACATAACCGGTGGGTCAGAAAGAGAAGTGCATAAACATAGAATGAAAAATTTGCAGATCCTATGCAGGTTGAATTGGATCAAATTGATTTTTCTATAAAATTCGAGCAAAGACAAAATCATAGAACTCGCTTCAAAAAAATCACCTTGATATGGTTCGATCCACGAAGGGATCTGCGGATTTTCAGCTCCTGTCCATTTAAACTAATTAATATTTGTTGATAGCCAAATAATTGAGCTAAATATATTTGGAGTGGCTTAAGGGTTTGGCTAATCAAACAAGTAATTAATTTGTATCTTGAACAATGATTGAAAAACACAATGAATGTTCTTTAATAAATGTTGAAGAGTGAATTTAAGAGAGATTTAGAGTGTAAAAATTCGAATCTTTTATTGTGGCTTAAGTGTCTATATTTAAAGTACAACTTTTGGAGAGTGGATTTCACTCTCCAGCTAGCTATAGTTCGCGCATTAAATGTTTGCGACACTATTTCTCATCGGAAACCTTAGTTGTCACGTCTCCAGCGGAAGGTCGCCGCAGCTCGACCGTCGGATGAGTGACACCTGGACAAAACTCAAGATCCTCGTCTGGCTTCTCTGAATCTTGAAACTGTCACTTCACCAATTACACCGATATATATCCTAGCCTTTTAAGAAAAATATCCTACTTTGCACCTCTGTCATGTGTCCTATCCTATTTAATTCTTATTGTCATTCCTCATCAACCTCGCTTACAGATGGAATTTCTCACACAACGAGCAATCTTGATCACTCTTAGCTCGAAAAGGGTCTTACCTCGCTCCGAACATGGTATTCTTGTCTAACAGTTATAGACAAGTACTACTTTTTATTTAAACAAGTACTACTTTTCTATTTAAATAAATAATACTTTTCATTTAACAAGTAATACTTTTCATTTCAACAAATAATACCTTTCATTTAAATAAATAATACTTTTCATTTAAACAAGTACTGCTTTTCTATTTAAACAAGTACTACTTTTTATTTAATTAAGTACTACTTTTCTATTTAAAAAAAGAATTACTTTTCATTTAAACAAGTACTACTTTTCTATTTAAATAACTACTACTTTTCTATTTAAACAAGTAATATTGTTTTTTTAACAAGTAATACTTTTCATTTAAACAAGTAATACCTTTCATTTAAATAAGTAATATTTTTTATTATTTAAACAATACTTTTAATTTAACCAAGTACTACTTTTTATTTAAACAAGTACTATTTTTCTGTTTAAACAAGTAATTTTTTCTATTTATACAAGTAATACTTTTCATTTAAACAAGTACTACTTTTCATTTAAACAAGTACTACTTTTCTATTTAAACAAGTAATACTTTTCATTTAACAAGTAATACTTTTCATTTAAACAAGTAATACCTTTCATTTAAACAAGTAATACTTTCTATTATTTAAATAATACTTTTAATTTAAACAAGTTATACTTTTCATTTAACCAAATACTACTTTTCTATTTAAACGAGTACTACTTTTCTATTTAAACAAGTAATATTTTTCTATTTAAACAAGTAATACTTTCCATTTAAACAAGTACTACTTTTCATTTAAACAAGTACTACTTTTCTATTTAAATAAGTACTACTTTTCTATTTAAACTTAAGTAATATTTTTCATTTAACATGTAATACTTTCATTTAAACAAGTACTACTTTTCTATTTAAACAAGTACTACTTTTCTATTTAAACAAGTACTACTTTTAGTCAATATATATATATATTTAAATATACTATGAATTAAATTTTATACCGTAAATTCTTCGAAATAGATCTGACTACGGTCACATGGAACTCTTCTCCAAGTGATTATAAATTAAATACCCGGTAAGGTGCATTAACAATAATTAAAAAACCTAATATAATCCTGAAACAATAAAAAAAATGATACATAAGTAATATTCACTAATACACATTTGAGTTTGGACATCTGTGAAAAATGGCTTTGGAGAGCGGTTATAACCGCTCTCCAAGTAACAGTTGTCCAAGCTTGGACAGCTGATAAAAAACCGATGTCCAAGAAATCGCACTTGGACAGCGGTTTTCAAATTTTGTGCTTGAAGTTAATAACCGATGTCCAAGCCAAAGGCTTGATAAATTTGGACAACGATTAATAACCGATGTCCAAGCCAAAAAACTTGGACGTGATTGTTAACCGGCCGCCTAACTTATTTTTATATAATTTAAGTTTATTATGTTACATAGGCAATGATTTATTAACATTTGTCCAATATCTTTTTTTTTTAATTTTTAATTTATATTTTAAAAATCCTATAATAAAACTATAAACCAAAACTTATATATACGTCCAATACCAAAAACCATAAACCAAAAATTCTATAATAAAATCATAAACCAAAACTTATACCACATATATATATACCAAAACATCAAATAAATTAATAAACATACACATCATGAAATAAATAAACATACAATCATAAACATATGTCCAATACACCAAAAATATGAAATATATATCATCACAAATATATAATTTAATTACATGCTACCAAAATTTCAAACAACGATCACTCAATATCGTATGAATATAAGAATCGATTGTAAAGGTACCCCGTCCAATCGTTTTTCCATTTCTCCAGCCTTTTCTTAGAGTAAGAATTGAGTTCACGTTCATAGACAAACTGCAAACAACGAATCAATCAATATAGTATGAATTTTTATTCAATCAATAATAATTTTAATAAATCGATAAATTGACTTACATTGAGAGGAATGCTCGTTGGAGAAGCGCGGATAACCACTTAAATACAGCAACACACAAAATGTCCACAATGTTCATTATCTCATTGCCTCGGAACCTGTTGATCCAGTTCACTTTATTTAATAAAGCAAAAGAAACAACATTTAATATAGCAGAAGAAACAACATTCAATAAAGTCGTACATTTCTTTTTAGCACTTGTTTTTCTTTTTCGTTTTTTGGTTGACCTTTCTCGTTCATGACCATAAATGTTAACAAGATCCGGATTGCCATATTCATCCTCATCTCTAATTATTCTCTGGTATGGGCGTGGATTTGCAGGATCATCGAAAGATGGTACAGAATTAGTGAAGTTCTGAAAATGATCATCAATTGTGTCAACATCTTCATCGACATGGTCGCTAATCTGGAAACTATTGTTAAATTTGTTTGACAGAACCACAATGGACTATTTCTTATTAACTGGGTCGGGGACATAGAAAATTTGTTGAGCTTGACTGGCCATTATGTAAGGGTCATCTCTGTATCCCACATTCTTCAAATCAACGCGTACGAACCCAAAACTTTCAACTTGGACCCCGTTAGGGATCCTCACCCAACTACACTCGAAGATTGGTTGACGGTGAACAATATAGTCGAGTTCCCAAATGTTGACAATATGTCCAAAGTAAGTAGTATTTGATTGATCCACTGCAGTTGCAGTAATGTACACTCCACTATTCTGCATAGTACTTGTGGCATCATGATCTCTGGTATAAAATGTGTATCCGTTGTTAAGATAACACTTGTATGAATATGCATGTCTATCAGGCATTCTGAATAACCACTTAACTCTTTCATTCACAGATTCTGTTTCCCGTGACAACATATTTGCTACATAACCATTGAACCAGTCAACAAATGTGCGATTGTGCTCAACTTCAATCCATGATCTATCTCTGATGGGATTTCTCTCAGCTAGTGATCGCATGTGCAGGTCAATAAAAGGAAGCACGTCGACCGTGTTGTGAAGTACGCACAAGTGCATCCGTGTTAGTTCCTCCATGCTAACACTTACAGGTTGACCACCGGTAATGCCTTCACCATCCATCCTATTGGTGTACCGGGTAACTGGAAGTCCAATTGCATAGACATTTGGAATAAATTCAGACCAGTACTCGACTGCTTCTTCTACTAAATAGCGTCCTGCAATGCATCCCTCCGGCCTAGACTTATTCATCACATATCCTTTGAGCGCTTTCATATATCTCTCTACACCATACATCCATCGCATACGAGAAGGACCACACATCCTTGTCTCGTGTACCAAATGAATTGTTAGGTGAACCATTATATCAAAAAATGATGGAGGGAAATACATCTCAAGCTCACAGAGAGTCCCCACAATCTGCCTCTGAAAACCAAGCAATTTTCTAGGATCTATGACCTTGCTACTCATTGCCTTGAAGAACCAACATAACTTTGTTATGGTTATCGCATTTTTTCGGGCAAGATAGAACGATTGGAATGGGCAAGAAAGTCTCCATGATGACATGATAGTCATGCGATTTCAGATTCATCAGTCTCACGCCATCATCTGATACAAGTCTCTGTATGTTGGAGGAATAACCCTCTGGTACTTTCACATCCTTTAGCAGCTGAAGTAACTCTTTTCTCTCATTCTTGGACAAGGTGTGTGCAGCAGGAGGTAAGAACGGTTGACCCTTTCTCTGGCAGCACGGGTTTTAATTTCGCTCTTATTCCCATATCAATCATATCCATTCTTGCATTGTAACCATCCTTGGACTTCTTATCAGCTAGGAGAGTGTTGAGCAAGTTGGCACAAACGTTCTTCTCAACGTGCATTAGATCAATGAAGTGTCTAACATACAACTCTTTCCAATAGGGCAATTGAAAGAAAATTGATTCCTTCTTCCAACCGCTAGTGGGGACACTCTTTGCGAAGATCTTTCCGTACTGTGTGTCGATATTCTTCATCTCATTCAATACATCCGAACCTGATAATAAACGTGGTGCTTCACCTGTCTCAATTGTGCCATCGAATGCATCGGCCATTGTTACAGACTTATGGGTTGGGTCCAACCACCTCCTGTCCCCATATAAACGGTCTTCCTACAATGACTCAAGCGAATGTGATGTGTCTTCTTGGTACAACAAGGACATGCATCGGCCCTTTTCACACTATGTCGGATAGATTCCCGTGGCGGGGAAAGTCAATGATAGTTCCAAACAACATGGCCTTCAACTTGAAATTCTCCTTTCTACAAGCATCATACACATCGACACCCTCATCCCACATGAGCTTCAAGTCCTCTATCAAAGGAGCCAGATATACATCTATGTCGTTACCAGGTTGTTTGGGTCCTGATATCAACATAGACAACATCATGTAAGTGCGCTTCATGCACAACTCGGGTGAAAGGTTATAAACCAATGTAATCATCGCCATGTACTATGGTTGGTACTTTGGATACCGAACGTATTCATTCCGTCAGTTAAGAGTGAAAGACGCAAGTGACGTGGCTCGTTGCCAAATTCTGGATGCCTGACATCGAATGTCTTCCACTGGAGTGAATCAGCAGGGTGTCTTAGCATTCCATCTTTGATCCAATCATCATGATGCCAAGTTAAATTTCTAGCATCCACAACGCTACTATACATTCTCCTGAATCTTGGTGTTATTGGAAAGTACCACAACACCTTCGTGGGAGATTTATTTTTCTTATATCGCTTCTCCCCATACTTGGGACATTCATCGAGGTCTGCATACTCCTTCCGAAATAAGATACAATCACCCGGACAAGCATGAATTTTCTGATGTGTTAACCCGATGGACTTGAGCATTTGTTTAGCATCATATACTCTCTTAGGCAGTACATTTCCATCAGGCAATAGACCACTAACTGTTTCCAGCATACTTGTGAAGCACTCATCGGAAAACTGGTGAGCTGCTTTTAGGTTGAACAATATCAACACAGCTGACAGTTTTGTTGTCTTCTTACACCCGGGCCACAGTGGTAATCCAACAGAATCCCTTAACTTCTCTGAGATATAAGGGTGATCTCCCAGATCATCGTCATCCCCACTCAATGTATCAACAGTCGGTACATCATCAAAAATATCCGCATCCACTGTATCTTCAAACCTAAAGTCAGTTTCTAGGTTGCTTGAGCTACATCCATCTCTTCTCTCACCATGATATGTCCAAACGGTATATGTTTTATCAATACCGTGAATCATCAAGTGGTCAAACAGACTTTCTCGACCACTAATGGTTTTTCCATTCATACATTTCCAACACGAACATGGAATGTACCGAGGGTCGGTGCAGTGTCTAATTGCATGATTACAAAATTCTTTCACCCCATTACTATACTCATCTGATAATCGATCTGCTCGAACCCACTTTCGATCCATATAGAACTAGAGAAGCCTATAGAAAAGGCAATATGAAGTGTTTCTCAAGATAATGTATCCTAATGTATTAAACCTAAAAGTATTAAACCTAAAAGTATTACAATCCTAATGTATAAAACTTGCATATAGAATGTGGTAGTACCTAAGGTTTGTATATTGCATGTATCTAAGGATTTGTTGCATCTCAAAACAATGTATATAACCTAATGTACCATCATTAATCATCTAAAGCAACACACTACTATCCATTCACCAAATCATCAAATTAATATAACCAAAATATATCCTAATGTATTAATCCTAATTTATGCTTAAATCCTCACATAAGCATATTATCAAACACCTTGAGTGCATCAATTGTTCATATCTAAGTTAGCATAAAAAATCAAGTCAAGCCACACAATATATATTCATCTCTAACAAGTTGTTCATCTCTAACACTAACAACATTAATCCTAATAAATTAACACTAATTTATGCTTAAATCCTCACACAAGCATACTATCAAACACCTTGAGTGCATCAAACACCAATATATATACACCAATATACATACACCAATATACATACACAAATACATACAACATGATATATATACACCAATATACATATATATACACATTAATTCAATATATATATATACATTAATTAATATATATATATATATATATATACATTAATTCAACATATATATACATATACATTAATTAATATGTATATATATATATATATATATATATATATATATATATATATATATATATATATATATATAAAAGAATAATTTCCTATGGAAGGAGAAAGGCGGCGACGGCGGCGCGGTAGGGGAGGTTGGCGGCAAGGCGACGGCGGCGGCGGTAGGGGAGCACGTGCGGCGGATGGTTCGATTTGGGGGAGAGGGAGGAGGAGGCTAGGGCTTCTGGTTCGCGATTTGGGGAAATAAGAGCTAATGGGAAGACGATTTACGGGGGCGGAAGGGGAGGACACGCGATGGAGTTCGATTTAGGGTAGAGGAAGGAGGAGGCCCGGTCTAGGTTCGCGATTTAATTTGGGGAAAATATAAGTCTGGTTCGCGATTTGGGTCGTATTTAATTATCTGAACACTTGGACATCGGTTTAGAACCGTTGTCCAAACTATATCTTAGACACGGTTCAAAATCATTGTCTAAACATTCTGCACAAATGTTCTCAACCGCTTTCTAAAAAGAAACTTGGACAATGGTTTTGAACCGCCGTCTATTCTTTTTTTTTTTAATTAAAACCGCTCTCCAAGCTATAGCTTGGAGAGCTGTTTGAAAAAAGGGTTGTCCAAGTGCAGCTGTGCAAGCTCAAATGTGTAGTAGTGATTAAAAAAAATTATAAAAAAATTATAAAAAATATTTAAAATTAAAAAAAAAACTGTCTCTCATCCGTTGCTAAAATCGTCGCTAAATCCGTCGCAAAAACCGTCGCTAATCCGTCGCTAATACAGTCGCTAAAGGTGTTAGTCCAAAACGTCGCTAAAATCGTCGCTATTTGCGACGGTTCTCTAAATCGTCGCTAAAACTGTTTACTTTGACCATTTGACCGTAACCGTCGTAAAAACCGTTGCTATTTGCGACGGTTCTTGTAACCGTTGCTAATTTCCGTCGGTAAAACACGTGTTTTTTGTAGTGAACAACGATAATTTTTTACACATAACAGTGATATTAAAAAAATCGAGTTCACCGTAAATTTGGGTCCACAAATATTTTTGTCAATCCAAAAACTTGAAATGAAAATATTTCTTTTTCATCTAAATGTCTGAACTTTTATATAGAGATGTGAAATTAATTAATTTATTGAATTTTCAAACACTCATTTTTACTCGTGGACCAAACTAGATCTCTACTATATATCCTTGTGGAAAAGAGATCTATCGAAGGGACAATTTAATATGGACAGGGTTATTTTTAGTTGGATTTGAACCCAAGACACAGGGGTGAATCAAAGATTCTGATACCATGAAATACTTTCATATGATCATCTAAAAAATCGAAACTTGTAGGAGGTATGAAATCAATTTATTTACTTAACACAAACACTGATATAGAATATCCGTGAAATATGACATAGTCAGAGGAAGAAGCGGATAAAAATAGAGGAGGAAGTGGATGAACAGAGCGAAAGTCATTTTGTTCATACATTAACAAAAAAATTACTTAAAAGTATCATTTGTAAAGGAGTCTTACTCTAAGGTGCATGCACTTTTAGGTATTACTTTAAGATGCCATTTATACTAAATTTTCCCTCATTAATTTCCCTTTTATTTCCTCAATTCAATTTCATTTAGGAATGGACACTTTTTATGTAATTTGTTATAGATGTATTTTAATGTTTGAGCACATTTAATATGGTACTCCCTCCTTTTTTATTCACATGTCGTTTTAGCCTTTTGAATTATTTGTGAAATAGATGTCGTTCTGGTATTTTATCCCCTTTTATCTCATATTTACCCTTAATATTTGTAATTTCAAATTTCCTACAAATGTGTTGTGTGTTTAATTTTTCAACCAATAGTATTTATTGTTAAGAATATTTAAATAACATTAATTAAGGTTAATTTTGGAAAATAAATATATCCTTAATTTGTCTTAAAAACCCCAGAATGACATCTATTAAAAAAAAGGAGGGAGTATTATTTTGATTTTTTAGGGGCGATGCTGCTGTAATGTCGAGTGTGAAGATTTTCTTTTACGGATGTGCATATTTTTTTTACGGCTGTGCAAAATTATTTACTTATGTGCATAATTTATTTTTTACGAGTGTGCAAATTTTTTAAATATAAAGGACATATGATTAAAAAGAAATGGGGGATGTGTAGAATTCTTTTTTTTTTGTGCATAATTTTTTTGGGCTAATATTTTATTAATGAAAAAAAATTAATTAATAAAAGGACAGATGATTAAAAAATAATTAGGGTGTGCATAATTTTTTACGGGTGTGCAAAATTTTTTCCGAGTGTGCAGAATTTTAAAGAAAATGACAGATAATTAAAAAAATGGGTGTGCAGAATTTTTTACGAGTGTGTATAACTTTTTGGCTAATACTAAAAAAAATCAATTAAATAAAATTACAGATAATTAAAAAATTAGTAAAATTTAAAATCTAAAATATGCAAATTAAATAAAAGGACAGATATGAAGAGTAAATTTGAAATCTGAAATATGCATATTAAAAAAGTTCAGTAAAATTCAAACTTTAAAATCTACCATTTTTAAAATTTTAAAATATAAAATTATTAAAAATATGGGGTGCAGAAAAGGCAGATTTTAAATCTGAATATGGGCCCATTTTGGTTGTTAGAGCATTTAAGGGCATTTAAGTATTTCATATCTATTTTTTGAACCTAGGAGTAAGAGTTAAAAAGGTGGTACTTAAGAGTAAGAACACCCTATAAATGACACTCCATTGTAATTGCCCCTACATTAATAGACTTTTATCTTTACACTGTTGGGGAATGATTTGCACAGATCTATTCGGGGTGAATATTTAAATACAAATTTAATTCATTAATTATTACTAGCATGAATTAATCCTATATTAATTCAAATAATAATTGCAACAACATATCATGCATATAAAAGCCACGTAAAACCTACGCATGCGGAATCTACGGGTTTACGTGAGTGTACCTCTCGGGATGGCAGTGACTTCGGTCGGACGGACTAACCAAAAGGACTTCCCAAGTATTCCCTTAGCCCTTGCTCAACTATCCGGTGGAAGGACACTCGTCGAACAATTAACAAAAGGAAAAAATAAACTTTGTTGCACCACCTTTGTGGATTTGCTAATATTTCCAGCACATGGAATTGTACTTGGGAATGAACTAATCATCCCCTATTTATAGGAGAGGGGTGGTCGAAAATTTTAGTAGAAAATCAATGTGAGAAAAGACTTTTCTTGGTCACCAAGAAATCTTGAATATATCTACTATATTCTTTTTCCCATAATTAAAATATTCCACAAAAATTCCACCTACTCTATAATATGGTATTTTCGAAAATTTAGTGTTCAAGAATCCAAGATTTGGATCTTCTTGAATTTATGAGATATTCTTGTATTTCAAGAAATACATATCTTCCATAATATCTTTTCAAGAAAATCAAGAAAATCTTTCTTGCCCACTATATTTCCAAAATTTCGAAATATTCTATATAGATAACCAAGTGGGAGATTTCTTGAATTTAATGAGATAATCTTGTATTCCAAGAATACATATCTTCATTCCATAACAAAATTCAAAGAAAATCTTTCTCCCTCTTTTATCCATAAATTTCAAAATAAGAGGAAAAATTAAGCAACAATATTTATTTTATTTTAATCACCTTTTTTTTTGTTATTGGACTATTTGTTGGGCTACTCAGGGGGCCTTTAGGAGAATTAAGATTGGACCTTCTAATGGATCTTGAATATCTAATATTGAGCCACAATATAATTCAAGCCCATAAATATTAATTAATCTCACTACATAATTAATATTGCACTATCCATCTTAACCCATATTACGATCAATATGGCTTCCTGGTCATTATTTCGTGTTTAAGATTATCTAGCCCATTAATTAATTCAAGCCAAAAATAGCTTTCCTTTAATTAATATCTTTTGTCCTTGGTCGAGGAACGGTTCAACATTATTATCCATACCGAAACTAATTCCACTTGCAAGATTTGGTATGATAAAACTTATGAACCTCCCAAGGGGGCAAATCAAACAAAACGTGCTTTGCACCGATTCTTCGTATTAAATCTTAGCAATCACATGTGACCAATAATATTGCCCAAGATAAAAAGTATTGAATCTCTCGATTCGCTACCCATGATAAGTCAAAGCAATAGTTACCAATCCCACGTGATCCTATTTAAGGGACGAAGGTTAAGAAACAACGAACCACCGAGGTCTAATTCTTCCTTGTTCGATTCTCAAGAATTTATCCTCCTGAGGTCCTATTCAAATATCGATCATGCACTAGTGTAACCTCTTGGTCAAGACAAACCAATCCGAGCCTTACACCTCAACCTTTCGATGGTTGTTCATTTCCATCTAGGTCGTGAATGGCGTACTTTTCGATTCCACAAGGGACCGTAATTTAATCTTCGTGATCCGGTATCACTAAATTAACTCTGATGAACACGCATTTAATTATTGAACAGTTATGCAAGAAATACATATAACATTCAATCATATTTAAAGCATCGATGATAAACAATTTATTTCAAGAAATAAGTCCGAAATTCGGTTTAGATTATACAAAGTAAAAAGCATACTTTTCAAAGATAATCCCAACAATCTCCCACTTATACTCAAAGTCCGCTTTTAAGTATACTACAACACGCCTCTCGCGTAGTCCATAACATCTAATGTCACCTACACGAACCTAATAATTTCTCCCAGTTATACTCAAAGCAGATTGGCAACGGTCTTGACACCCATTCCACTCACATGTCCCTCGAATGTATTCAGAGGCAGACGCTTTGTGAATGGATCTGCTAGGCTGTCCTCAGACGCTATCTTTTGCCACATCTATATCTCCTCTCTTAACGATTTCTCGTATAAGATGTCTTTTCCTTTAATGTGTTTGTTTGACTTCGTGGACTCTTGGTTCTCTTGAATTTGCAAATCGCCCCTAGCGCGATATTGCTAGACAAATTCGAACACCATCCAAGTCCACTAAGAAGATCTAGAGCCCAATCGGTTCTTTCACCGCTTCTGGCGCCTACTTACCCGAGTCCCATGGTTGAGTCAGTGATGCATTTCTGCTTCACACTCGTCCATTTGATGGCTACACTTCCCAAATGGAAACACACTAACTGAGGCAGATAATTTCTGGAATCTATATCTGATTGGAAATCCGAGTCCGTGTAGCCGATGGGGATTGGAGTATCTGACTGATAAATCAACATTCTATCCCGAGTTCTTTTCAGACACTTCAGAATGTTTTTAACTGTCGTCCAATGCGCTTTCCCTGGGTTACTTTGATATCTTGCTACCATGCCTATGGCAAAAAATAGATATCCAGTCTCATTCACAGCATTGCATACATAAGGTTTCCGACAGCCGAAGCACACGGAATGCCTTTCATGTCATCTATCTCCTTTTTCGTCTTAGGGGACATTTTCTTGGATAGATGGATTCCAAGTCTGAAAGGTACGAATCCTTTCTTGGAATCTTGCATACTGAAGCGTTTCAAGACAGTGTCTATGTATGAAACTTGCGATAACCCGATCATCCTTTTCTTGCGACCTCGAGTGATCTTGATCCCAAAGATGTGTCCAGCTTTCCCTAAGTCTTTCATATCAAACTGTTTTGAAACCAAGCCCTTACGTCTGATAACACCTTCACATCATTCCCGATGATCAGAATGTCGTCTACGTATAGTACTAAGAATACCAATGCAGTTCCGACACGCTTTTTATACACACAACTTTCAAACTTGTTTTGATCAGACCCATAAGACTTTATAACATGATCAAAACATTGGTTCCAAGCTCTGGATGCCTATTTGAGTCCGTAAATGGACTTCTTGAGCTTACAAACAAGATGTTCTTGGCCTGTTTCAATGAAACCTTGGGGTTGTTGCATATAGATCTCTTCATCAAGACTTCCGTTAAGGAAAGCTGTCTTGACATCTATCTGACAGATTTCAAAGTCGAAATGCGCAGCAATCGATAAGAGAATACGGATGGACTTAAGCATGGCTATGGGCGAAAAAGTTTTCTCATAATCGATCCCTTCTTTCTGAGTATAACCTTTCGCCACTAGTCTTGCTTTAAAGGTTTCAACCTTCCCGTCCGGTCTTCTTTTCCTCTTATATACCCACTTGCATCTAATGGGTTTGACCCCATTAAGTGGTTCGACTAGCTCCCACACTCTATTATGAAACATAGAACCCATTTTGACTTTCATTGCTGTTTGCCAAGAACCTGCATCCTTATCTTGGAGTGCCTTGTCATATGTCCATGGGTCTGATTCCGGGAATCAAATCCGAGGACTCTCCTATTCCCATGAATCTCTCGGGCTATCTAACAACCCTCCCACTATGACGAGGTTCCAATTGTGAAAACATATCGTTTGGTATATCATCTAGTACAGTTGGCACTGAGGTTTGCCCTTTAAGCACATTTAAGGTAATCTCACTTCTGGGTTTTCTTTGGTTCATATAGTCTCCTTCCAAAAATCTAAAGTGGGTGTGGATGACCACCTTTTGATCTTCGGGACTATAGAACATACACCCTTTTGTTCCCTAGGGGTATCCTACAAACAGCCTTAATTCTGATCGAGGATCAAATTTACCGATTTCCTTGTCCAACACGTAGGCCGGACACCCCAAAATTCTCACGTGTCTCATACTAGGCTTGCGCCCGGTCCACAAATCTTTGGGGTTTTTGGGAACCGATTTGGATAGCACCAAGTTCAGAATGTAAGTCGCTGTTTCCAAGGTATGACCCCAGAACGACTCGGGAAGATCCGCATAACTCATCATTGATCTAACCATTTCCAAAAGAATTATGTTTCTTCGCTCTGCAACCCCGTTTTGTTGAGGGGTTCCGGGTGCAGTGAGCTGGGATACAATCCCTTCATCAGATAAGTAGTTCAAAAACTCATTGCTGAGGTATTCGCCTCCACGATCAGATCGTAGAGACTTGATACGTTTTTCCTTGTGATTCTCTGTTTGAGCCTTAAATTCTTAGAATTTCTCAAAGGTCTCAGATTCATGCTTCATAAGGAAAATGTACCTTGAGTAATCATCAATAAAATTACTCATAACCTCCTCTTGCTTTGGTTGACATTGAACTACACACATCTTTGTAAACGATCTCTAACACTTCTTTAGCCCTATTCCCCTTGGCTCCAAATGCCCTCTCGGTCATATTACTCTCCAAACATGATTCGCAGGTTGGAATCGGTTCAACTTGAAGAAGCCCTAGTGAACCGTCTCTCACCAACCTTTGGATCCTCTTTGGATTTATATGACCCAATCTTAGATGCCAAAGAAGTGTCTCGTTCACGTCTGATGAACGTTTTTATTTTATCGGAAACAGTTGATGTGTTATAGGATACATTTCGTGAGTGGTGTGCACAGTTAATTGTATAGAGATCATTCAACAACGTTCCATGACAGATAAATTTATCAAAAGAAAAATGGTAAAAACTTTAAAAAGTAACCAAATATCCATCATTAAAGTTTAGAAACTGAAAACGAATTCTTTCTAAAATCCGGAACGTAAAGAATATCTCAAAAATTAAAACACTGTCTTCAAAAGACAGGTGCACTTCTCCCACTGCTTCAGCTGCCACTCTCGTAGCATCGCCCAGTGTGATGAGGACCTCACTCCCACTAAGTTGCTAGGTCCGCTTGAACCGCTGTAATGTGAAACAAACATGATTAGTGGATCCCGTATCCACCACCCACAAAATGGGAGGCATACACCGCTAAACAAGTTTCAACAACTAGTGCGTGAGAATTACCTTTCTTTCCATCCCTCTTAGGTCTGGAACAGGCTGACCTCCAATGTCCTTTCTCACCGCAGTTGAAGCACTTCCCCTTAGCTGGCTTGTTCACTCCACCACCCTTCTTCACCTTATCTTTGCCATTGGCAACACTTGAGTTCACTTGCTTGTGGCCTTTGTTCTTTTTCTTGTTCTTACCACACCTTGGTCTAGAAGAAGAAGAAGGTCCGTTTGCCACCAAGGCTTGGCTTTTACGCTTAATATAGCCTCTGCCGAGACTAAAGCTTGCAACAGATCAGGCATCGAGAACTTCTGATTATTCATCTGGTAGTTCAACCTGAATTGTTCAAAGCTTTTCGGCAGAGAATGGAGCACGAAATCAATTTGGGTCTTGATATCGTATTCAGCGCCAAGTACCTCAAGTTTATTAAGGTGAGCCATCATCTGGAGAACGTGCTCCCTTACGGGCTTTCCCTCCACCATTTTCATAGAGAGCAAGTCCCTCACGGTGATCTGACGAGCCACACGATTTTGATGTTGGAACATCGCTTTAAGACTAGTCATGATTTCCGCAGCGGTCTCAACGTTCTGGTGTTGGTGTTGCAACACATCTGACATAGAAGCCAAGATGGTACACTTAGCCATTTTTCGTTAGACCGCTCCCGGTCGAGATACTCTTTCTTAACCGCTTTAGTGGACTCATCTGATGGTTTATCCGGTTTAGGTGTGGTCAGAACCCAGTTATGGCTTTGTGCAGTGAGGACAATAGTGAGTGTTCGATTCCAATCAACAAAATTTTCTCCAGTGAGCAAATTGTCTTTCGAGATATTGAACGATGGATTAAAAGGTTGCGACATGATGATGAATCGAAATAAATAATAATATGCATAAGCACAAATATATCACAAGGTTTGATCACATGCATCATATTAAAATCTCAAAAAAATATGAACATGCATCAGCCAACATCTCAAAACAGTTTAAATAAGCCACGTTGGGTGAGTCATTATTTAAACACATTCAAAGCGTTACAAACAAGAACGATTACAAACCTTTAATATCCAGATTAATAGTTGGCTCCCACTTGACCAATATAAAATTGACAGGGGACTTCGAGAAGTATATGCATATCAATTTTATACCTAAGTAATAACCATGATTAAATACTGAGGATTACTATTTAAGCTTTGATCGAGCCTCGTTGGGAGGGTCATAAATGCCACTAGTAATAACCCACAATCATCCGTTTGGAATTCATTCATGTGAAACCTATCTTTTGACCGTCCCGTTTGAAATTTCTCCAAAAGAATTCACAAATAAATAAATCATGGAGGTCAAAAAAATTAATTCAATTTTATTATCCAAATAAAATTGTCAATTAATTATTTAAAACATACTTAGTAATTTTGAAGTTGAAATTTTTCAATTTGGCAACCCTCATGCAAACACATTTAAACAAATTAAATAAAGCATAAGATAGCACAAATAAATCAAGCAAAAGCAAAAAAATAAACATATTGGGCACAAATTATCCAATTGTCATGGTTTGAATTTTCTTGGCTTGATCTTGAAGAAAACACGTCTCGAATTTCTCCCACTCGCTCGTCTCGAAAAAATACTTCGTCTCGAACCGCCACGCTAAATGGCCAGGATGGACGCCGGCCAAGATCCCGCAAATGCTTGGGACGGCTCGGCATTTCAAGCCTTGCCCAAAGCACGCCTCGATAGGTATCGTCACGCCTCGGCGAGTCGGCAGAGTCGGCCGTTCTTGGCGGCGGCAGCGCGTCATCTTGTAGCCTTCGCCACCTCCATACCGCCAGCGTCCTCCGGCGGCCACCGTATCATGCGCCTTCTTGTCTGCCGCCTGCCCATCTGCCCCATCCATTTCGGCTTTGGAAAGCGCGACCGCCCGTCTTGCGACCCTTCTCCTCAAGGCGTTCGGCCCGCACCTCGCCCTGCGCCCGTGCGTGCCGGCCTTCGCCAGCGCGCTGGTTCTGGATTTCGTCCTTTAATTCTTCGTTTCTTCGTTCCCGATCCGGTTATAATTTATTTACAAAAAATAAATAAACCTAGATTTAGACTAGTCTATTACATTGATCAAATCAAACAAATCCTAGTCTACTCATGGATTTTCTCACGAGGCAAAACAAATCCGAACGAATCGAATTAAAAAACCACAGTTTATATGCATGCAAAAATAAACATTAAAATCTATGACAATTGGATACCCAAAAACAAATCTAATTGATTCTACTATCCAATTTCAAATTTAATGTCCATGAATTAAATTACAATTTAAAAAATTCAGAGCCCGAAACCGTGGCTCTGATACCAGTTGTTGGGGAATGATTTGCACAGATCTATTCGGGGTGAATATTTAAATACAAATTTAATTCATTAATTACTACTAGCATGAATTAATCCTATATTAATTCAAATAATAATTGCAACAACATATCATGCATATAAAAGCCACGTAAAACCTACGCATGCGGAATCTACGGGTTTACGTGAGCGTACCTCTCGGGATGGCAGTGACTTCGGTCGGACGGACTAACCAAAAGGACTTCCCAAGTATTCCCTTAGCCCTTGCTCAACTATCCGGTGGAAGGACACTCGTCGAACAATTAACAAAAGGAAAAAATATACTTTGTTGCACCACCTTTGTGGATTTGCTAATATTTCCAGCACATGGAATTGTACTTGGGAATGAACTAATCATCCCCTATTTATAGGAGAGGGGTGGTCGAAAATTTTAGTAGAAAATCAATGTGGGAAAAGACTTTTCTTGGTCACCAAGAAATCTTGAATATATCTACTATATTCTTTTTCCCATAATTAAAATATTCCACAAAAATCCCACCTACTCTATAATATGGTATTTTCGAAAATTTAGTGTTCAAGAATCCAAGATTTGGATCTTCTTGAATTTATGAGATATTCTTGTATTTCAAGAAATACATATCTTCCATAATATCTTTTCAAGAAAATCTTTCTTGCCCACTATATTTCCAAAATTTCAAAATATTCTATATAGATAACCAAGTGGGAGATTTCTTGAATTTAATGAGATAATCTTGTATTCCAAGAATACATATCTTCATTCCATAACAAAATTCAAAGAAAATCTTTCTCCCTCTTTTATCCATAAATTTCGAAAATAAGAGGAAAAATTAAGCAACAATATTTATTTTATTTTAATCACCTTTTTCAGTTATTGGACTATTTGTTGGGCTACTCAGGGGGCCTTTAGGAGAATTAAGATTGGACCTTCTAATGGATCTTGAATATCTAATATTGAGCCACAATATAATTCAAGCCCATAAATATTAATTAATCCCACTACATAATTAATATTGCACTATCCATCTTAACCCATATTACAGTCAATATGGCTCCCGGTCATTATTTCCCGTGTTTAAGATTATCTAGCCCATTAATTAATTCAAGCCACTGAAATAACTTTCCATTAATTAATATCTTTTGTCCTTGGTCGAGGAACGGTTCAACATTATTATCCATACCGGAAACTAATTCCACTTGCAAGATTTGGTATGATAAAACTTATGAACCTCCCAAGGGGGCAAATCAAGCAAGCGTACTTGCACACGATTCTTCGTATTAAATCTTAGCAATCACATGTGACCAATAATATTGCCCAAGATAAAAAGTATTGAATCTCTCTGATTCGCTACCCATGATAAGTCAAAGCAATAGTTACCAATCCCACGTGATCCTATTTAAGGGACGAAGGTTAAGAAACAACGAACCACTGAGGTCTAATTCTTCCTTGTTCAGTTCTGAAGAATTTATCCTCCTGTAGGTCCTATTCAGCGCATCAGTCATGCACTAGTGTAACCTCTTGGTCAAGACAAACCAATCTGAGCCTTACACGTCAACCTTTCGCCATGGTTGTTCATTTCCATCTAGGTCGTGAATGGCGTACTTTAAGTTACAAGGGACTGTTAATTTAATCTTCTATGATCTGGTATCACTAAATTAACTACAGTGTAACACGTACGAATTATTGAACAGTTATGCAGTAAATATATATAACATTCAATCATATTTAAAGCATCAGTGATAAACAATTTATTTCAGTAAATAAGTCTGGAAATTCAGTTTCGATTATACAAAGTAAAAAGCATACTTTTCAGTATAATCCCAACATACACTAGTAACATCATTGTGTTCATAATATTACGTAATTTTCAATATCTTATATGGTTACTATAAAGATAAATATATATAATGTAAAGGGCAATATGTGTTACTTGTTGTTTGCTCTTATAATAATATAAACATGAGAGTGAATTTTCCTGTTTTGCCTTTGCGTAATTTAAAAAAAAAATCTATTTAACCCGGTTCTCAAAGAATCAACGAGATTCACATTTGTTTCACGTAAAATATTTTACATGAATATCTCTCTTTATTTAATTCCCGACAAAAACATCTATAGACCTGGTTTATGGTGTGAATCCGGGTAAACTCTTACCCATATAGTGGAAACGGGTCATATATAAACATGTAGATTTCAACTTCTTCAACTCATTTCCTAATTCTTGCTTCTCTCTCTTCTCCCCTCACGTGAAATATCATCTCTCCTCTCATGAAGAAAAATTTTTGTGCTTTCTCTCCTCTCACGCAAAATCTCTTCTCCTTCAGCCATAGTGTAACACCCCCACACCTGAAAAAACGTCGCCGCCCCCGAGGAAATGTCATTGCCGCCTCAGGAAATCATCGTTGCACCTTCATGCTCCCCCTTTGGTTAAGCAAAACACTATCATTGTTAAGTTAAAAAACTATTAATCTTAAGCCAAATAGAAAACACTGTAAAGCCAAAAAGTTATCATTATAGGCACAAAAAACTATCACTGTTGAGCCAAAAGACTATCATTGTTAAACCAAAAATCTATCACAATACGCACAAAAAAATATTACTACTAAGCCAAAAAACTATCACTATTTGAGAAAGAGCATGAGTGTGAGACGTGAGAGAGGTCGAAAGCGTGGAAAGCGAGCGACATCAAGAGCGGGAGTGAGAGCGAAAATGTGAGACGTGAGAGTGAGGGGAAAACGTGAGGCGTGAGAGTGAGGGGAGGATGAACGCATTTGGTCATATGCCAGTGGGTGGGCTCAAACTTATGTATATATATATATGCCCACCACTTATGTGGCGCGCCACATATGCAAGGTCTCCACCATCATTTAAATAGTTTCTTTAATTAATTCAATCTCCAATTTATGGTCCGCTTAATTTATGGATATCAATATGTTTCACATTTACGAATTAATTAATATTCAAAAGCCTAATTAATAATTAATATTTCTTAAAAATTTCGGCAGAATTTTATTTTATTTTATCGTATTTCCCAATTAATCAAGATCCGTGCACCCTTTTCTGACTTAATCAATTAAAATTAGTCAAGTCGGAAAGCACATGTTCTACAACAACCAAAAAATATCTATCAACATCAATTCCTCCACTCAAACATAACTAATTCACATATATATTTATACATATATATATATATCACACACATGATAT
This sequence comes from Stenogyne calaminthoides, assembly GCA_037126765.1. Classification (NCBI taxonomy): domain Eukaryota; kingdom Viridiplantae; phylum Streptophyta; class Magnoliopsida; order Lamiales; family Lamiaceae; genus Stenogyne; species Stenogyne calaminthoides. The sequence goes on along the minus strand of JBBCBC010000024.1, from coordinate 187,544 downwards.
AATTAAACTTAATTATTATCCCAAAAAATATGATATATATTTTTAAAATATTATATATTATACTAAGTATTTGTTAGCTATCTATATAATATATATACACACAATATCACACACATGTATATAATAATTAATTTATTAATGTATAATTTATATACTAATGAATAAATTACAAATTAATCGTAATTAATACTAAAATTTTAAACAAAATATAGATAATACACTCTGTTGAAACCCTAAACGTCCCTCAATATTAACTAAACAACTAACACTAAATAATTAAACAACTAATACTAAATAATTAAACAAACAAGCATCTTGTAAACAAATAATTAAACATATATACATGTTCATATATATACATATATTGTAATTAAAATATAATTAAAATGAAAAAAAATTACCTTAGAAATATTACCTTGGACGTGTAAAGCAAAGTCCGACTAATGAAAAACTTATTTTTCGGTGGCGCCGGACGGTGAAAACAGCGGTGACTGCGTTGCTATGCTTGAGCTTGCAGAAATGAAATGGGAAGAATGAGGGAGGGGAGTGATTTTGGCAGGATATATCATATCTGTTGTTTGGCGAGGGCATTATCGAGGGTTAGAGCCCTCGTAAAATCTCTCTTTGAATTTGCCCAGGGGGTCAGGCTCTCGGGAAGTGGTCAACACAGGTTTTGGCGAGAGATAAAGCACTCGAGAATTTTGCGTGTGCACTTTTCCCTCGCTGAAACCCCCGTTAAGGCTTTTCCTCGATAAACCCCTCGTTATTTCACGAGGGTTTTCTTCCTCTCTTTAATCTCCCTCGTTAAATAGTGTTGATTTAATTAATAAAATTGGATAAAATATAGAATATATATAAATGTAAAGATTGAATTAATTAAGGAAACTAATTAAATAATATTGGAGAACTTGTATATGTGGCGCGCTATATAAACGGTGAACATATAAGTTTGTGCCCACCTACGGGCATATATATGACCTCCACAATTTTTTGTAGAGAATATAATTAAAATCTCATAGCTGCAACCGTTAAGTATTTAATTTCTAAATCTAATTAATTCTATTATTCTAAACTTTTATATTTTGCATGTAAGTTATATGTTCACAAAAAGCAACAATGTTAGAATTTTTTTGTCCAATTAATTGAATAGGTCTTTTTAAAAAAAATTAAATCTTTGGTGCCAATTTTTGGTGAGAATGATTCTAGCTAGGATATTAATCACTGCAGGAGTCCAGACCAGTTGCTCTTAATTTGAATAATTGCAGATTCAGTCCCTTAACTTCCACACTAGCTAAACATGTTGCCAAACCTATATAGTAGGAGTAGTGTATATATATATATATATATATATATATATATATATATATATATATATAGAAAATTAATAATACAAGACAAAAAAAGTGATACGGAATTATCTGATAAAAACGTCAAACAATAGCCAAACATACTATACAACAATCAATAACCCTAGTTTACCAATATATACGTATCTACTAATTGTTCGGTATAGATAGAGAAGTTATTTGTATTGGGAACACTTTTCTTTGTGGTCGTTTGAAATACCTGTTCAAGATTCAACTATATGTATATATTGTCCAATGAATCCTGACAATCAGATAAAAAAATTAGGTATGTTTCATTTCACTTTAGAATGTTACAAAACTAAAGAGACCTATATAATATACATTTGGTCGTTGTATCAGAAATTCACATGTACAATTATGAACAATTAATCATTTTTAATTAGTGAAACAGCTTACTTATTTTCGAATTATACAAAGTAATATTTTTAATTAAAAAAATTACTAAATTAAAAAAAAAAAACACACCAATTGCTCGGACAACTTATTTCCTCAATTCAATTTCATTTAGGAATGGACACTTTTTATGTAATTTGTTATAGATGTATTTTAATGTTTGAGCACATTTAATATGGTACTCCCTCTTTTTTTATTCACATGTCGTTTTAGCCTTTTGAATTATTTGTTAAATAGATGTCGTTATGGTATTTTATCCCCCTTTATCTCATATTTACCCTTAATATTTGTAATTTCAAATTTCCTACAAATGTGTTGTGTGTTTAATTTTTCAACCAATAGTATTTATTGTTAAGAATATTTAAATAACATTAATTAAGGTTAATTTTGGAAAATAAATATATCCTTAATTTGTCTTAAAAACTCCAGAATGACATCTATTAAAAAAAAGGAGGGAGTATTATTTTGATTTTTTAGGGAGATCTTCTTGTCGAAAAAAGATTTTCTTTTACGGATGTGCATATTTTTTTTTACGGATTATTTACTTATATTTATTTTTTACGAGTGTGCAAATTTTTTAAATATAAAGGACATATGATTAAAAAGAAATGGGGGATGTGTAGAATTTTTTTTTTGTGCATAGTTTTTTTGGGCTAATATTTTATTACTGAAAAAAATTAATTAATAAAAGGACAGATGATTAAAAAATAATTAGGGTGTGCAAAATTTTTTACGGGTGTGCATAATTTTTTACGAGTGTGCAGAATTTTTTTCGAGTGTGCAGAATTTTAAAGAAAATGACAGATAATTAAAAAAATGGGTGTGCAAAATTTTTTACGAGTGTGTAGAATTTTTTGGCTAATACTAAAAAAAATCAATTAAATAAAATTACAGATAATTAAAAAATTAGTAAAATTTAAAATCTAAAATATGCAAATTAAATAAAAGGACAGATATGAAAAGTAAATTTGAAATCTGAAATATGCAAATTAAAAAAGTTCAGTAAAATTCAAACTTTAAAATCTACCATTTTTAAAATTTTAAAATATAAAATTATTAAAAATATGGGGTGCAGAAAAGTCAGATTTTAAATCTGCATATGGGCCCATTTTGGTTGTTAGAGCATTTAAGGGCATTTAAGTCTTTCATATTTATTTTTTGAACCTAGGAGTAAGAGTTAAAAAATGTGGTACTTAAGAGTAAGAACACCCTATAAATGACACTCCATTGTAATTGCCCCTACATTAATAGACTTTTATCTTTACACTAGTAACATCACTATTCATAATATTACGTAATTTTCAATATCTTATATGTGTTACTATAAAGATAAATATATGTAATGTAAAGGGCAATATGTGTTACTTGTTGTTTGCTCTTATAATAATATAAACATGAGAGTGAATTTTCCTGTTTTGCCTTTGCGTAATTTAAAAAAAAAATCTATTTAACCCGGTTCTCAAAGAATCAACGAGATTCACATTTGTTTCACGTAAAATATTTTACATGAATATCTCTCTTTATTTAATTCCCGACAAAAACATTTATAGACCTGGTTTATGGTGTGAATCCGGGTATACTCTTACCCATACAATGGAAACGGGTCATATATAAACATGTAGATTTCAACTTCTTCAACTCATTTCCTAATTCTTGCTTCTCTCTCTTCTCCCCTCACGTGAAATATCGTCTATCCTCTCATGAAGAAAAACTGTTGTGTTTTCTCTCCTCTCACGCAAAATCTCTCCTCCTTCAGCCATAGTGTAACACCCCCACACCTGAAAAAACGTGGCCGCCCCCGAGGAAATGTCATTGCCGCCTCAGGAAATCATCGTTGCACCTTCATGCTCCCCCTTTGGTTAAGCAAAACACTATCATTGTTAAGTTAAAAAACTATCAATCTTAAGCCAAATAGAGCACTCGAGAAAAAGTTATCATTATAGCACTTTTTCCCTCAAACAAAAAAAAAAAAAACTATCTTTTTTGAGCGAAAACCCTATCATTATTTCACTAAAAAGGGTTTTCTTCCTCTCTTTAATCTCCCTACCACTAAAAAAAGTGTTGATTTAATTAATAAAATTGGATAAAATATAGAATATATATAAATGTAAAGATTGAATTAATTAAGGAAACTAATTAAATAATAGTGGAGATCTTGTATATGTGGCGCGCCATATAAACGGTGAACATATAAGTTTGGGTGGGCTCAAACTTATGTATATATATATGACCTCCACAATTTTTTGTAGAGAATATAATTAAAATCTCATAGCTTTAAATAACCGTTAATTATTTAATTTCTAAATCCAATTAATTTATTATTCTAAACTTTTATATTTTGCATGTAAGTTATATGTTCAAAAAAAAGCCTAATTATGTTAGAATTTTTTTTTAAATTAATTGAATAGGTCTTTTTTTTAAAAAATTAAATTAATCAAGATCCAAGTTTTGGTTTTAAATTCTAAGGATATTAAAATTGCAGGAGTCCAGACCAGTTGCTCTTAATTTGAATAATTGCAAATTCAGTCCCATCAATTCCACCTAGCTAAACATGTTAATTCACCTATATATTTAGTACACATATATATATATATATATATATATATATATATAAATTAATAATACAAGACAAAAAAAAACTGATACGGAATTATCTGATAAAAACGTCAAACAATGGCCAAAATATACTATACAACAATCAATAACCCTAGTTTACCAATATATATACCTATCTTTGTTCGGTATAGATAGAGATTATTTGTATTTAAACACTTTTTAATGTGGTCGTTTATATACCTGTTCAATTCAATTATAAATATATATTGTCCAATGAATCCTGAAAATCAGATAAAAAAAAATTAGGTATGTTTCATTTCACTTTGAATGTTAAAAAACTAAACGTCCTATATAATATAACATTTGGTCGTTGTAATTAAACAAATTCACATGTACAATTATTAAACAATTAATCATTTTTAATTAATAAAAACATATATACATTTCATATTATACAAATAATATTTAAATTAAAAAAATTACTAAAATAAAAAAAAAATGAAAAAAATTTTACAACTTATAAATATAATATTACTTGGTCCACATGTTATTTTACAAATACATTTGAATTAACCAAAAATCAATTGCATTAATAGTTTGAGTTGGACTCGCATGATGCAAACAACCTGATATATCTTTATGAACTTGATTATTTTTACCTATTTGAAATGGGAAACAATTTTTCTAAACTACTAAACTTGGCTTGGTTATATATTATATACTTTGGGTAAGGTCAAATGTCATGAATAAAAAACAAGGTTTATAGCATAAATCAAGTCTATACAAGTTTTTTGTCTAATAGTTTCGTATTTTAAGTTGATAAGTCCATTTAGTTTTTTCTTCTTTTAGTTCAATACTAGGTTATAACCCCATGTATTATCTCCCTAGAAAATAAAATTATATTTAATTATTAAAATTTTTTATAAAATAATGTATATATAAATTTAAAGATTGAATTAATTAAGAAACTAATTAAATATATATAATTTGGACAATTACGTTTTAGCACTTTAGAAAGAAAGGTGTTGATTTGTAATAAGGAGTCTCATACGATTTTTGTCTTTAAGAATACATATTATTTTAAAAAAAATATATATATTTATAATTAAATTGAATAAATCAAATTAAATAAAAATTTAAAATATTTAATTTAAAAAAAGATTAATCATGTATTAATATTGTATAATTTTTATCAAAAAAATTGTAAATAGGGTGAATAATTTTTTTAAAAAGAAAATCTGGAAGGTTAAGATCAACTTTTGGGGAGAATGATTCTATAGATATTAATCAATTTGCTTAGTTCACCTAGTCCTTAGCACACCCATATCATAATTTACTTATTTATAAATTTTACTTAGTATACCTGCTTTAAGTTTACGACTATATTCTTAATATATTATTTGAACCCACTTTTATTATATATATATATATATATATATATATAGAGTTAAACACTCGCCAATTATTTAATATATCACACCAATCAAATAATAATTGAAACTTACAAAATTGGATGCCCCGTGCTATTCAAATTTAAAAAACACGTATTCATCGAATCCTTCAATTTTCCCTTCTAATGTTTATTGTTCTGTTCGGTATAGATAACACAGTGTATTTGTGCATCAAATAGTATCAAATGTTTCTTTTTTTTCGTTTGAATAGTATATATTTTCATAATTTTATTATATTCTTATTTTTTGTTAATTTTCTTTTACAATCAGATAAATAAATTTATGTTGCATTAAAATTTTGATCTCAAATGTTACAAAATCTTGCTATTTTCTCACTATAATATACATTTCGTTCATCCATCATTTTTCTTGTACAATTATGAACAATTAATCATTTTTAATTAGTGAAACAGCTTTTGCGATTCTTACTTTTGCTTTCCGAATTTTACAAAGTTTTTTTTAAATTTAAAAATTACTAAATTAAAAAAAAAAAACACACCAATTGCTCGGACAACTTATATAATATAATAATTACTAGTCCACATGTTATTTTACAAATACATTTGAATTGACCAACAAATCAATTGCATTAATAGTTTGAAGTGGTCTCGACGCATATTAATTACATACTACATAACTAATTGAAAAGTTTTATTTTAAATATTGCACATTTTTAACACATTTTTCTAAACTAATAAACTAAAATTGTCTCTATATTATATACTTTGGGTAAGGTCAAATGTCATGAATAAAAAACAAGGTTTATAGCATAAATCATGTATTTATAGAAGGATATCTTTATTTAATATTATGTTGATAAGTCCATTTAGTTTTTTATTCTTTTAGTTCAATTAGGTTATAACCCAATTCCTATTATGGTAGAAAATTTTTTTATTTTTTATCAATTTTTTAATTTTATTACATCTATATATAAGTTATTACTACATTGTTATATTGAAAATTTCACATCTCACGAGGCACTTAATAAAATATATCATAACACATAATTATTTTAAAGTTTAGAAAAAGAAATTATTGTTTATATGGTAACAAGGAGTATTCACATAGTATTTTTGTCTTTAAGAATATTGCAAAAAAAAACATATTTTACTAAAAACAAAAAGTATATATGAAGAAAAAAATTATAATTAAAAAAAAAGCGAATAAATCAAAAAAAAAATAAAAATTTAAAATATTTAATTTAAAAAAAGATTAATCATGTATTAATATTGAACAAAATTTTATTATCAAAAATTGTAAAAGAGGGTTAATAATTTTTTAAAAACCTAGAAAAACGCGAAAAAAATCTTTAAAATCAACTCTAATATGGGGATGTGTTATCTACACCCACCAAAATGCTTAGTTACCATATGTCCTTAGCACTACATGAACAAAAACCATAATTTACTTATTTATAAATTTTAGTCCAAAATATACCTGATTTAAGTTTAACGAAAATATTCTTAATATATTATTTGAACACACTTTTTATTATATATATATATATATATATATATATATATATATATATATAGAGATCCAAATTCGCCAATTATTTAATCCATATCACAGAATGGAAAAAAAAATTAAAACTTACAAAAATTGGATGCCCCGTGCTATTCAAATTTAAAAACACGTATTCATCGAATCCTTCAATTTTCCTTCTAATGTTTATTGTTCTGTAAAAGGTATCACAGAAACACAGTGTTTGAAACGTGCATCAAATAGTATCAAATGTTTCTTTTTTTTAAATAGTATATATTTTTATAATTTTAAAAAATTCTTATTTTTTACTAATTTTCTTTTATTTTATAATAATAGAATTTATGTTGCATTAAAATTTTTGTCTAACTAATTATAATATAGAATAAGAAATGAACAAAAATATATATTCACATACAATATCAGAAAGTAATTTACGTCCTATATATTAAATTAATCAAACTAATTAAATAGTTCAAGTATTTAATGAAAAATTAATAATATAAATACTATTTTCAATCAAGATGTGTGTTAGTATTAAGTATAATTTACAACAGATGAATGAGGTAGATTAAAAAATTAAGCAATTGATGATTTAGATGTAAGTTAAAATCATGAATTATTTGATTGACCAACATTATTCTTAAAAAATAAATGGTTATTTAAATATTAAAATAACATAAATAACTCATCATAATATTCTTAAAATTTAAAATAGACACTATATAGAGATAGAGGCATTGACACTTTAACACATTGGGCGAGGTGAGTGTTGATTTTTTCTAGGATACGAGTTTTTGTCATATATTAAATGTTCGTGGACAAATTTTTCTGTAAAATTTATTCACCATATGAAATTGAATCCATAATAATACCAGGTTATTCGCTCGCTGATAATGTTAATTTTATAAATTAATATCATAACATTTTCACACACACAAATAATATAATATTAATTTATAAGTGCAATAATATAAATTGATAAGTGTTATGATATTAGTTTCACCAGAGACCAACTCTTATTTAGAAGTGAAGAAGACAATAAAACCTTTTTTTTTTATTATTTATATAAACTAATACCATTTGGTTACATTAGATGACATATTTAATTAAATTAAGCTATTGTGTCATGTTTCATTATACGCAATTAATATTTTTCAAGTTATATTGTTCAAGTGAAGAAGACGACAAAATCTACTTTGTGATTATATAGTTTTGTCACATTAGTTGATACATTTCAATTAAAGTTAGCATCACATTTCATTATACACCACCAATATCTTTCATTGGACCAGGGTGGGGATTAGATCCGTAAACTTGATGTTTTTGAGACCTGGTGTTTCTTGTTAGGCATATATAACAGGGAGGTGCTAAAGGGGCAGATTTTGCCCGGGGCAGAATCATGAAAAAGTCTTTGCCCTCAATCAAGCCCAGCCAAGAATCTGTCATCAATCAAGTCCATCAAGTCTAAAATAGTCTTTTCTGTCCAGGGCAGAATCCGCCCACCAAGAATTACCCTATATAGAATAAGGACTCAAAGTTGAGGGATAGAATATAAAATGGGATTAAATCCAAAATGGTCCCATAACTTATCACCTTTTTTTAAATGGTCCCAAGAAAGTTTGACTAACACAATTAGTCCCAATTTTTTTTTAATTGTACAATTTTAACACCAAAATTCGTCGGAGATTCGGAACGACAGGAAATAACGTCGTTTCATGTAATGCGTCGGGCACGTGCGCCTATTTCTCCAGCGGAATTGCTGTTTGTGTTAATAATAATTATTATTATTTATTTTTAAAGACAAATACAAAATTTTAATTTCCACGTCACTAATTCAACTAAAAACGAAATCAATAATTATTAATTAAAAGAAAACCCCCCAATACGTTTTCTTCTCCAAATCAATTTCATATTCTCCTTTCCACGAATTGGGGATGAGCCCGAAGTTCGTGTCGTCAAAACTCGGGCTTTTGAGTCATAAGCCCGTATCAAGAATTCCAACTATAACCTCCATTTTGAAATCAGATTCGGGAAACATCGCCGCATTCTGGTCAAGACCTAAGAACAAAGGGCTCGGGTAATGTGGAGCTCGTATTTCAAATCGGGCCAAACAGATATGACACCAGGTGTTAATTTGGGAAAGAAAATGTTTTGGGGGTTTTCTTTTAATTAAGAATTATTGATTTAGTTTTTTAGTTGAATTAGGAACGTGGAAATATTTAAAAATTGTATTTGTCTTTAAAAATAAATATAAATTATTATTATTAACACAGTTAGCAATTCCGCTGGAGAAACAGGCGAACGTGCCCGACACATGACACGAAACGACGTCATTTCTTGTTGTTTCGAGTTTTCGACGAATTTTGGGAATAAAATTGTACAATTCGAAAAAAAATGGGACTAGTTGTGTTAGTCAAACTTTCTTGGGACCATTTCATAAAATGTGATAAGTTATGTGACCATTTTGGATTTAATTCCAATATAAAATTGTTCCATAATTTTTCACATTTTTCAAAATAGTCCAAAAATGTTTGATGTACGCGAAGTGTACCACTTTCGTCTCAAGTTCGCTGAAAATGATGAAACAATGTTGTTTTTTATCATGCATTTCTGCCGAAAATCTCCAAATTGAATGCTCACATGTAAGATGTATGACCAAAAACGATACCGATTTGTCAATTTGGGACGAAAATAGCACAATTTACGTAAAATTGGGATCGCTTTCGTACATTAATTTTTTTTTGGGATAATTTTTAAAAAAATTAAAAAGTTATGAGACTGTTTTGGAGTAAATCCCGAAGACGGGAAAAGAAAAGGAAAAAAGAAAATTATTGAAAGAGAAGCCTTTTCTCAAACAATTTTCCAATTCCGTCCCATCCATACTTAACCATTTTTTTCAATGCAAAGTAGAAAAATAACACCATTTATGCATTGAACAAAAGCAATTACTTTCCCATAAAGAAACAAAAAAAAAAAAAAAAGAAGAAATCAAGATAAACCTTTTTTTTAATTATTATTTTTTCTATGTATGTGAGACTTCAAACAGTAGTCGCATTCTCGACTAACACGAGCTCCAGCGGTTCCTAACTACCTTATTATACATCGACACGTAATAATCGTTAGTTCAGATAACGCGCTTTTTCCCGATGGTGGCTCTCAGGTGGTTCAAGGTCGGCACCGGAGAAGACGCTTCCGTCGGCCGGAACTAAGCCACGTGTAATTCTATTGGACTGATTTTGCATTGAATAATATAGGTATACTACCAATTTAGCTGTGCCATTTAATAAGCATCATTTATTATTATGGGCTTCGGAATGGGCATTGTTATGAGTCTTTTCACCACGTTCTTATTAGCAAAATAAATAAATAGAATTTGAGTTCGCAAATAAAATATGAAACACTATTTTCATCGTATATTATTATTATTATTTGTAATGATCGATATTGTATTTATATGCTATGCACGAGTGCGTCGTGCTTTCATATATTATATATATAAAAAAACTTACAAATTATTGCACTAAAATTTATATGTAATATTCCAGAAGAAGAAGAGAGAAAAGTGTATAGGCATGGAAAGACTTCACGCATATTCACATTTTGAAGAAACAGAATTCCAAAATTGTAGAAGGATTCAATTTAGGAATGAAAATTCTATAAACTATGGAAATAATAATGATACACGTCTGTGGAAAATAAAGTCATTGAAAGCTATATTTAGTGGCAAAATACTTCTTTTATTTATTCCAGTCTCTTGATAACTTTGACGCATTAACTTGTACCATGGAGCACACTTCAATTCCATTCCAAGGGGTAATTAGAGACCATAAAGAAATTCACGATCAAATTTGAGATTTCACATTGTACGTATGTGTAAAAATAAAAATATAATTGTAATTCAAAATACTTGATTTGATGGAACAAGAGTACGGTAATTAGAGACCATAACAGAAAAGGTAATTCACATAAATTACCCGATGTGACAAACTAACAAACTCGTCTTTATATATTATAGACATAATTTGAATTTTGCAACCCATCATCAACTCAAACACCTTAATTAATAATAATGAATAAAATAAATGAAAAATAATTTGAATTTTAGATGATTTGAGAGGAGAGAGAGGGAATCTTCTATATAATAATGAATAAAATAAATGAAAAAGAAGATTAAGGGTAGTTTTGATATAAATTATAGTGGAGAATAATAACATAAAATGTTTGTGCCTTAGAGTAATAATTGTGTTCATATTGTATCTGAAAGAATTTTATCTTATCAAAAAGTCCGAACTTAATTATAAAGAGAAAATGAAATTAATTCGTTTATTTAATTTTCCTAACACTCTCTCTCACTCGTAGACTTAATTCTCTTACTTCATTATTAGGGAGACCCATCAAGTGAATAATTTAATATAAATGAAATTGTTTTCAACAAAAATCGAACTCAAAATGTGGACATGAGCCTGAAAACTCTAATGCCATAAAATAATTTCGTCTCATTTAATTTTCTAAACTTATAGAAAATTATAAAATTAATTCATTTATTTAACTTTCCTAACAATATCTCCAAATACTGTATGCTAAAAATGAAAGTAGTAGCAATATCAGAGGTGTTTACGTCATCAAGTGATTGATGACGTAGTATCAATTTTAGATGTCCATTTTCTTGATATTACCGTGTAAAAAGATAAGTTAATTAAAAAAGACAACTCACACACTAGCAACTAGACACCCACCCACACGTTTGCGGGATTTTATTTTTGGCTCCCCCTATAAATATACATGTTTTGTCTCCCCATATTAACTCCTATCAAAGTTAAACCCCAAAGATCTTATAATAATTAATTTCACTATTAATGCAATACAGCGGCAACACCACAATCACGACGGCGGAGGGCTCTTCGCCGTCGCCGCCCTCCTCTCCTCCGCCGGTGATTCTGAGCCCCTGCGCCGCCTGCAAGACCCTCCGGCGCCGGTGCGTGGAGAAGTGTGTGTTGGCCCCATACTTTCCGCCGGCGGAGCCTCTCAAGTTCACCATTGCCCATAGGGTTTTTGGCGCTAGTAACATTATCAAATTGTTGCAGGTAATTAATTATATACCAAACATTGAACCTAGCTTATAGCGTAGGATGATTTTTATCTAAACAACATAATTTGAATCTTGTATTTTACAAAACCGTATTGTGCAGTAAATTCATATGGATCACATGATCCAAATTCATATGAAACCGTCCCACATGAGTTTTTATCCTTTTTTTTTTTTTTTTTTTTTTTTTCACACGTAACTCGAGATCTTAAGTACATACCATTAAATCATTTCTGAGAAAAAGAAAGAAGAAAAGTTAATTGATCATTTTCCACAATTTTAATTTCTTGAATAATTTAGTAGGGATATAGGCAATTAAAATTATGATATAATGAAAACTCTAGATTTTCTTTTTAAAACAACTAGTGTGAAACGAGCTTAATTTGTAAATTAGGAAAAGAGAGAAAAGAGAATATACTTTACATGCATTATTTGTCGATGAAGTGGGAATTCATTTCATGATCCACTCATCAAGTCTCTGTAGTTAGTCACCCATAAATTTAAGAAAATTACGTATTTGATAAAATTTTAATATACTTTCATTGACTTCAAACTATTATTATTGTTTGTTGTATATAAATCTTTTGTTTATGCAATTAGTCTTTTCACTAATAGACCACAATACCGGTCCTGATCATAACTGAAAAGGACTATTGTAAGGTCAATAGGAGTAGGCACCTATTAAAATGACACTTCAAGAAAACTTATATATTAGTAAATTTGTATAAAAATATCTTTATTAGTCATACAAGTAAAATATTTATTAAAATTTCTAGTTCCGTCCCTGATTATAACAAAAAAAATTTATTTAAAAAAAAAAATTGTTCTGTCCTGAATATAAAATTCTAAATATTTATTTTCAATTCGTTACAGGAACTGCCCGATGATCAAAGAGCAGATGCTGTGAATAGCATGGTTTACGAAGCGAACGCAAGATTGAGGGACCCAGTGTATGGCTGCGCGGGCGCGATTTGCCAGCTTCAGAAGCAAATCAACGAGCTCCAAGCTGAACTGGCAAAAGCACAGGCTGAAATTATGAACATTCAGTGCCAGAATTCCAACTTATTTGACTTAATCTGCAAAGATGATCAAAATTTGGTACAACCAATATTGCCATATCAGGAAAATTCGACTTTCTTAATGGATGAGAGCATTTTGGGAGTGGCATGGGAGCCTCTTTGGACATGAATTAATATATATACTTAGAAAAAAAATTAATTACCGAGAATAATGAAGGTTCATGATATTTTAACTGATTTAAAGAGTTATTGTTTTTCTTAATTTGATTAGAAGTACACGTAGTCAAGAGCATATGTACTTTGATGTGATTTTCTTTGGAAGCATCACCCCATATATATGCATGCCTTAAATATCAAAATGAAATTAAACGTATTTACTTTATCATCATTTCTTTTTTTTTTTTTTTTTTTTTTTTTTCCCGAAAGCATTTCATTTTTATTTCTTAATATTCAAGTTTCGATATATGGCCCAGCTTATTCACACTGACATAAAATTTGGCTTTTATCAAAAAAAAAAAAGAGAAAAAGAGTTTCCAGATTTAAGATATTAGCATGATTATAGTACCACTTTAAATATGGTGGCTGCATATGTTGTTTTCTATCCACACTTTTAGGTCAAAGTTGGAAGTCTTACGTACGTGTGAATTCAAAAATTTACTAACCTAGCTCTCTTTTTAGATCATCATCATGTGAGTGAGGATGCCTGGTTTAATCGGTCGGTGGGACCTCAAACATCCATTGATAAAATTTAATGAGCTTTTAGCCGTTTTTGATATAAAAAGAAGCATCATTTATTTTTGGTAGTTAATATGTATAACTGTTAATGTCGGCAAACTATACGAGTTCATACACAATTTTCTCTTCTTTTTATTTTTCAAATTGGACACACGTTTATATGAGACGGTGAGCATAATTTGTACATACAGTATTTTGAGAAGAGGTGAGTGTATGAGATCGTCTCATAAGAATTTTTGTCTTAATTATGTCATGTTTGCACAGTAAGATATTTATATGTTCTAGAATAGTAGAACTAGTCTCCAATATAGTGGCATTATTATTATTATATATATATATATATATATACATATTGATGAAATAAAATACTGAAATAAACAATGTTTACCTTAGCAAGTGACAAACTCATAAGTTTAGTATGATAATTAAAGAATATTAATTTGTACATCAAAGTCCAAAGTCAGATGTAATATTATATATTAAAATGAAGTGAGTCTCCTGTGCACCAAGTGCATCAATTCAAATTGGTGCACTCTACACCCTAATCCCTAAATAGTGAACCTTAAATTACATATGAACCATTTGGGCCGGGTGAATCATGAACCACTTGGGCCGAGTGAACCATGAACCACTCGGGCCGGGTTTCGGGTTGGGTTGGGTTTTTAAAAAAAAAATTAAAAAAAAAAAAACTTTAAAACTTAAATTAAAGTTAAAACAAAATCGAAATTGAAAAAATAAATAAATTATAACACGAATTTAAATAAATTGGGTAAGATAGAAGCGAATTTAAATAAATTGGATTCTATAGAGACGTATTGCATGGATTCTTTCCATTAAGACCTTAATTTAAGTACTATACGTACGTCGTAGAATTAATATAAAGACCTACGTACCTAAATGTCTTGTCATATAAAATATTCCCGACCAAGCAGATCGAACCAAATTCTGCCAACCATAATTAATTGAGTAGAGATTAATTAATTCGACCAATTAAATTTCGAAACTCTTTTTACACATTGACTTCCTGCCTTCAATTTACTATTATGAAATCAAAAGAAGAAATCTAGACCGATGGCTTGATAGATATATCAAAATATATGCTTGGATACACAGTAACCAACTACCAGTCTACCATGATTTCCAACTTAGTAGCACACCCTTTTTGGCTAGGTATACTCATGTAGAAAATAATATAAGTGAATTACACATTTTTATATATAAAAAAAAAGATAAAGAAATAAGTTTGGACATTGAGATGGAAATGAAGTTTTTATGGTATAAGAGCATTTCGCCCATATTTATATTCTGAATTTGATTCCCACATAAAACAATACTACCTATATTAAATTATCTACTACTTTGGCCTAGCTCCTACCCAGAGTGTTGAGAATCCAGCCCAAAGTGTGAAACTATAAGTAGGCCCGAGAATACGATAAGCTACCGGACAGGGACCTATGGTCCGACCTACTAAAGCCCGGTGACCTGGCTCCTTTAATGAATAAGTCAGCTCAGACTTTTTAAAAAGCTCATTTACGTTAGGCTTGAGCTTTTAAGCTCAATAGATCGACCTTTTTTTTTCTTCAGAAAAACATATTCATTAAAGAATATTTGGGTATAAGAAATACCCGAAACAATTTGTACACTGTACATAAGAGAGTTCAACAAGGCTCAAGGAAGTCTCTAGGCCTAGAAAGCTACTCACAAAAGGGAAAATTACAAAACGAGGTGAATTTCACTAAACACCAGCTCCACAATCTCTCTTTTATTTCCTCCACTATCTTTTTCCCTTTAAAATGAGAACCATCAAAAATCAATTTATTCCTATTCTTTCAGATGATCCAAACAATACATATCCAGAAGCCAATAGCAAAAGTACGCCCTATCTTTCCCCCCAAAATACCTAAGTTTCCTTTGAAGTGTTCCAGGATTCCAATGTGAGAAATTGTTGATACCCCAAGCCAAGCATAGGTTTTATCCTAAATTATCGCCATTTTACAACAACAAAAAAAGAGATGAGAAGCATTCTCCATTTCATCATTGCATAAAGGGCAGTTAAGATCGGAATTCTGGGATAAAATCTTCCTCCTTAAGAGATTGAATTTTGTTGGAAGACGATCCCATAAGAGTCTCCACGCCATTGCCGCCACCTTGATTAAATGACTTTGTTCCAAACTTATTTGAAGCACGCTGAAACCCGGTTTGGTTAGGAGGGGGCATCAGTTGAATCAATTCATACGCCTTGTTCGTTTTGAAACATCCATCCAAGAACATCTTTTATTTCCAAGAATTTTCATAATTTTCTTTAAGAGGGAACCTGCTAATAAGATATTCAAGTTCATTAACAATGAATAAGTCACGATAAAACAAAGCTCTCCTTTATCTCCTTCTATATATAAATATATAGCACACGAATATAGAGTAAAATGATATTAATCTACATATTGATAAAAATAAAATTCACTCCGTCTTAAAATTTGAGTCAACATTTATCATTTGCACGGAGTTTAAAATGAAAGTTGTTTATTGATGTTTAATGCGATAAAAAGTGGTTTTTGGATGAGGATTGAATAGTAAAATAATGATATGTGGTATAAATTATAGGAGATAAAATTAAACTTTGAGTAGGAAAAATAATGACATACGATGAGATATTTGAAGGGTGTAGTTTAAAGTTAAAATGTTGATTTATTATAATTTCAGAAATTATTGAATATAATTTGAGACACGCCTTTTAAGCAAATGTTGAATCAAACTTGAAACGAAAGGAATATATTTTATTATAAGAGTCTAATACAATTAAAAGTATCCAATAGTATAATACAATAATACCTTTAATCCTTTATGTATACTAATAAAATATTATATAATAAATTAATAATTGTTGAATACAAAAACAAAAAGAACAAAATTAAAAAGCCATAATAGATAGGTCTTTAAAAGATTTTCAAGTCTGGCCAAGATATTAAAAAAGTCACACTGAGCTAAAAAATCTATAAAAGATAATACGTTAGGTTTGAGCCCAAAAATTAAACATCAGGCTTAGACTTTCTTATGAGATTTCTTGCTTGGTCCTTTTCCACCTCTAAATATAAAGAAAAAAAAATCATTCTATAAATTTAGAATTTTAGATGAAATGGAAACCTTCGACTTTTATGAAAGACCTCCTCGATAAAAGTTGAAATCATGTTTGAATTTCGATAAAATAAAAATTATCAATGTTTCTCATCATGCCCTATTCAATTTTCGTATTTTTTATGTTTAATTGTCTTTTAACATACATGTTAGGAAATTTAGAGTTTTGATGAATGTTCTAAAACACATGTAATAAGACCAGTCAGACCTGTTAGCTAACTGATGTTTTTATTACCAGTTATAGAATACCAGTTGATAATTATTGTATAGAACAACTGATGTAGAAGATAGGTCACATATTGAGGGGGAACCTCAATATGTATAGGTCAGATCTGAAGATCTAAAGAACAGCTGATATCCGACAGGCCAGAAGGCAAGAGAAGGATAGAAGATCAGATCGATCTGATAAAGTCAAATATCTCAGCTGAAGTCATGAAGTTCAAATTCAGAATACTTGAAAATCAGATGACTTCCAGAAGATCAGACCAGAAGACCTACATCGGTAGTCTCGCTAGTTGAAGCTAAGACAATCGGCACCGAAGACTCTATCGTAGATTGATCGATTGTGGTGATCGATCAAAGTCACCACCATTGAAAAAACTGATGTTTCACCTAATCATACGTCGATGATCTGAACAAGAAGAATGTCAACCTTAGTTGGTAGAACAACACTGAAAAGTGCTTCAGTTAACCAATAAGAACAAGACACGTATGATCGAGCCCGGCAATTACGAATTTGGTCTTTTAACTCTACTTATAAAAGACACTATTCACGCTTTTCGGCCATGCCGTTTAAAGACGCCACATCAATCCTGCAAGTCTACCAAATATAGCCGGAAATTCAAATTGCTCTCCAACGGCTCTTTGATTTCGAGGTCTATATATATGGGATTACTCTTCAGAGTGAAGACACGGAAATTATCAAGAAGCTCAAGCTATAATCAAATTTCCGCACGAAGAACACAAACTTGAAGATTACTTTCTAAGTGTTCATCCCATAGTTCTTAGCACAGAAATATCTTTTCATCTAGCTGATAGGCTACTTAAAAACTAGGAAAGATTTCAAAGTTGGAACCAAAACAATCTTTCCCAAAACCCAAAGTTAGGTTAAGTTGTTTAAGCAAGATTTCAGACTAGGGTTTCTAGTTCTGATTTCTGGGATCGGTTGAGTGAGAACTCTTTAAATATCTCGTTGGTGTCTTGTGTTGGACTAACACAATAATCTAAGTCCGATTGGTTTAGTTGGTGCCTTTGGATAGGGAAGAGTGGGCGTGAGGATCGGTTTTGTCCGAACCACTATAAAATCTTGTGTGCATTTACCGCTTTGATTAATCTGCTTACACAATCGCATTACAACTTAATTAAAGTTTGCATACATATTCTAAGTTAAGATCAGCTAGCACCAAGCTTCTGATCTGATCAAGTTTGACACTTTAGTCAACTGGTTGAAAGACTGACTTTGGAATCTGATTTATTAAAACCGGTTTTTCACGGGTAAAACTTAGCTTCTCACAATCCGTTAAACCGATAGATACCGAACCGATCTCGCCTTGAGCGACGATAAGTTAGATATCGATCCAAACCGATTCACTTGCACTCTGATCGGGCTAACGCAATCACACGATGCGCAAAAAGTTTTCGGTCTATTCACCCCCCTCTAGACTTACGCCCTCACAAACCCGTTCGGGACCTACAAGTGGTATCGAGCGGTGGTTCTCTGCACTAACGGCTTTGAGTATCATCGATTCTTGAGGAAGAATCTTTGTGGTCATTTGAACAGATCTTGAAAAACCGTTTTTAAAACTCATTCGTTTTTCCAAAATCACTCAGCATGGATAATACCTCGTATGTATCATGATTTGCTTAGAAGTTCTCAATTGATGAGTATCTGATTGGGCCATATATATGTGCAACCATCTAGGTTCGATAAGCGGCGAGAATGATGGAAGTCATTGAAAGAGGACCCATCATCATATATCACGACAACCCCGCAGTTGGAGGAGATCCGGATTTTGCCACGAAGTCTTGTGCGAAAAAGCCCATACGATGGATGCAGAGGAAAGAAAAGTCAGATACTCTAGATACAATCGCCAGGCATATAATCATGAAGACGATGGATAAAGTCACCAAGGAGAAGATAAAATATCTCAAAATCAAAGCAATGTGGGATACTCTGGTGAGATATGAAGGAAATGATCGATCAAAAGACAAATGACCACAAGTTTAACCGGTGAAGTTCGAAAAATCAAGATGCCGCCCAACGAGACAATCAACGAGCTCGATGGAAGGATTACTATGTCAAGAATAAGCTACGAGAACTTGGTAGAGAGATGTCGATAAAGATATCAACTACAAGATCTTAAGATCTCTCACCAAGAATGGGACATGAAAGTCACGGTAATCAAGGATTGCCAAGACATTTCAAAGATGAAGCCGAGTAGCTTGTTCCTAAACCTTAAGGCTCACGAAGTTCGACTTAATCGAAAAGGACAAGCAGATGAAGACGAGACGCTTGGTCAAGCCTCAACGCCTAAATCGGTTATGTTTAAAAGCAACTAGCAGCAGATCGGCGGCCAATTTAACCCATTGGAAACATAATAAGTCAGTGGTATCAGACGCTCGCTACTGCGAAACTTGAAAAATCAAATATTCAACTTGGTAAGTATCGAAGATTCTATAAAGATTATCAACATAGCGAGAGGAAGAGATAGGAGATCAAATTTACGGATCTCCGTGAAGAACCGGATCCGATGATCGAAGAGATCACAGAGAAGAAAAGAAAAGAGATAATCTGACCGATGAGAGAAGAGATAACAGATCGGCGAAGGAGTTGGGACACTATCGAAAAAGAAGTCACCGATAGATCCTATGACGGAGTGACTCACCCGGAAGAAAAGGTTCCGTGGATCGTGGAGCGTGTTTCAACCGTGGAGAAACCAGGTCACTACAAAGGCATTGCCTTTAACTGGACGCCAAAAGAAAGAGAAGAAAAAGTGGAACAAAAGAGAGCAACGTTATAGGGACAGGAAAGCCATGGTCTCTGACACATCTGGAATTGATGATTCCTATCTGCCCTCTGAGGATTCTGGGTACTCATCTGTAGAAGACTTCTATCTGATAAGCAGTGCTGTTGACTTCTATGAGAATGAAGATCTGATATTCTCTTCGATGACGATGAAATCGCACGATGGCGAGGAGGACCAATCGAGGTAACCTCCAAACCTTCGCTTTTGTGCGCTTTCACACTGCTATTATTAGCACACCCTTTGAAGAGATTGACCTGCACTCTACTCGAAAGCAATTGCTTGATGATCTCTAATGCAAAGAGACACTTATGTTATAGTGGAAGGTGAGAATGACAAAGCTAAGGATCAGAAATAATCAGCTTGTTGAAGAGAACGCTCTCAGTAAAACTATTGAACTGAAATCAGCTGAAACTGCTCAGAAGGTAACATAGGAACTTAACATTCTGAAAGTTAAATCTTCTGATAAGGAGAAGCAGATCAAAGATCAGCTAGCAATCAACAAACAACAAAGGCGATGACTTCAAAATCCTTCAAGCTAAATTTGATGAGCTATTCGACTACTACATGAGAGTCTAAAATCTTCCGAGGATAGTTTTGCGCAAGAAAATAGAGGTTTTCACAAAGTCATCTAAAACCGTTCAAGATATGAACGCCTATTTTCGAACACCGACTAACAAGAAGGGAATTGGGTATGAGAACCCTTCCACATCCTCAAAAGTCCCGTTTGATTCACTTCAAAAAGGTGTAATCAAACGAGTTGCTGACAAAGATACACTAAAAGTTAAACTTGTATCTGATAAGGGAAAAAAGACACATTGAGCAAGTAAAGGCGTGCCTAATCGAAAAAGGGAACAGAATTGGACCCCAACTGGTAAAGCATCAGCCGAGGAATCAACAGAAGAACCCAGTTCTTCTGAAGAAACCTCAACCTGATCAACAGATTAGGTATCAGAAAAGACAACCTGTCAAAGGGAAGTCTAATCTGAGACCCAATCAAGGTCAGCTGCCTAATAAGCAAGCTATAGGTAAACTGCAAAAACCACCTATGCCAAAAAGGTATGAATCTTTTGATGGTAGCAGTCGTACCTACCCCTATAATCAGAAACCTAGGGCTGCTGCACCTGAGCCACACTAGATTAAAAGAAGACAAACAACAAAGATAAATCCCAAGTCTTCTAAGTCACCCAAGGCTCACACGAATAATCATACTAATCAGAAAGCATATAAAGAGACGTATGATTATGTTGATATGTATGGGAGACAAATCAGGCCTTCTGATCTAACTGATTTCAATAGAAGTGCCCTGTTAGTATGGATCCCCAAAATCAACCCTAACCCCTCAGGACCCAATCCAAAAGGGGTACCTAAAGCCTGATTTGATTGCAGGTTCGCGTGGGTCTGGCCAACAAAGGAGGTGTGCAAGCAACTATCTGGTACATCGATAGTGGATGCTCAAGGCACATGACCGAAGCAAACATCTCCTAAGCTCTTACATAGAACAAAAGGCCCGTGTACTCTTCGGTGATGATAACTTTGGTTTTACCAGAGGATTCGAACCTTAGAGAATGATGATGTACTGAGTTCTTTGGAGTCTCAGATGTCGAAGGTCTAAAAGCATAACCTCATTATCGGTTTCACAATTCTGCGACAATCGGATTCGGTGTTGAGTTCTCGATTGATCAATGCACTATCAAAAATCGAGCCACTCAATGGATCTTGCTAAGCGGTTCAAGGAAAGGGACGATCTACAATGATTGGAACAGTTGCCCAAGAAATGCATGCACGATTGTTAAGAGTTCCAAAAGTAGCAGTTGGCTCTGGCACAAAAGAATGAGTCATCTGAACTTTAAAACTCTTAACAAGATAGCAAGGATGTCTTTAGTGGAAGGACTTCCGAATGAGGTATTTTCTAAGGATCAGACATGTGTCGCATGTCAGAAGGGAAAACAGGTCAAAGCTTCATTCAAGGAAATCCTGACCGGCATCCAAAGTGAGTATTGCGGTACTGCTTCATATGGATCTATTTGGACCCGATTACACCGGTCGGTCTCGTGACGAAATATACTCTGGTAATCGTGGATGACTATTCCAAGTTTACCTGGGTTATATTCTTACAAAAAAAGAATGAGACGACAACAAAGATACCCGAGCTGCTCAAAAGATTACAAAATGAAAATTTATCGATGTAGTAAAAAATCGATAAGATAAAGGTGCAATTTACGAACTCTTTTATTACCGATTTTTGCTCTAAGTTTGGTATCTGACATGAGACATCACCGCAAGAACGCCCTTTTAATGGAGTAGCGAATCGGAGAAACAGAACACTCAAAGAAGTTCGCCGCGATGTTAAATTGAACATGCAATACCAAAGCCGTTTAAAAGTAGTTTATCAATATTGCATGCCACACTCGGAAATGGATGTCTTCGACTAAGGCTCACTACAAAACACCACATATGAACTGTGGAAGGGCGAAAAACCTCGTGTTTCTTACTTCCATGTTTTTGGGTGTAAGTGTTTCATACACAACAATGGGAAGAGTCACCAAGACCTTTGAAGCCAAGTCGATGAGGTATATTCTTTGGATATTCCTCATCTAGCAAAAAACTTTCGGGGTTTACAACAAGCGAACCCTAGTTGTGGAAGAAACACCCCATGTAGTCTTTGATGAAACATCTTACGAACAAGAGAAATCATTTCGAACAAAAAGTACCAGATCAACCAAGACTTGATGCTCGAGAAAATGGATTAGCTAACGATCAAGAAAAAGGGATCGAATCGTAATAAAGATACATTCCAGATCTAGGTGATTCACCAGTCAATCGATCCTAAGGTACGAACAACCGTCGATGAAGAAAGGCATTGTTGGGGAATGATTTGCATGAGATCTATTCGGGGTGAATATTTAAATACAAATTTAATTAATAATTATTACTAGCATGAATTAATCCTATATTAATTCAAATAATAATTGAAACAACATATCATGCATATAAAAAGCCACGTAAAACCTACGACGCGAAATCTATGGGTTTACGTGAACGCATTCTCTCGGGATGGCAAAGGGGTTTGGTCGGACGGACTAACCAAAAAAGGACTTCCCAAGTATTCCTTTAGCCCTTGCTCGACAATCCGGTGGAAGGACACTCATGAACAATTAACAAAAGAAAAAAAAAATAAACTTTGTTGCACCACTTATGTGGATTTGCTAATATTTCCAGCACATGGAATTGTACTTGGGAATGAACTAATCATCCCCTATTTATAAGAGGGGGGGTGGTCGAAATTTTAGTGATTTTTCAATGTGGGAAAAGACTTTTCTTGGTCACCAAGAAATCTTGAATATATCCCATATATTCTTTTTTTCCCATAATTAAAATATTCACAAAAATTCCACCTCCTCTATTTTATGGCATTATTTTCGAAAATTTGATGATGCAAGAATCCAAGATTTGGATCTTCTTGAATTTATGAGATATTCTTGTATTTCAAGAAATACATATCTTCCATAATATCTTTTCAAGAAAATCAAGAAAATCTTTCTTGCCCACTATATTTTCAAAAATTCGAAATTTACTATATAGATAACCAAGTGGGAGATTTCTTGAATTTAATGAGATAATCTTGTATTCCAAGAATACATATCTTCATTCCATAACAAAATTCAAAGAAAATCTTTCTCCCTCTTTTATCCATAATTTTCGAAAATTTTAGAGGAAATATAAGCAACAATATTTATTTTAATTTTAATCACTTTTTAGGTTATTGGACTATATGTTGGGCTACTCGGGGGGCCTTTAGGAGAATTAAGATTGGACCTTCTAATGGATCTTGAATATCTAATATTGAGCCACAATATAATTCAAGCCCATAAATATTAATTAATCCCACTACATAATTAATATTGCACCATCCATCTTAACCCATATTACAGTCAATATAGCTCCCGGTCATTATTTCCCGTGTTTAAGATTATCTAGCCCATTAATTAATTCAAGCCAATTTGAAATAGCTTTCCGTTAATTAATATCTTTTGTCCTTAGTCGAGAACGGTTCAACATTATTATCCATACCTAAAACTAATTCCACTTGCAAGATTTGGTATGATAAAACTTATGAACCTCCCAAGGGGCAAATCAAGCAAGCGTACTTGCACACGATTCTTCGATTAAATCTTAGCAATCACATGTGACCAATAATAATGCTCAAGATAAAAAGTATTGAATCTCTCTCGATTCGCTACCCATGATAAGTCAAAGCAATAGTTACCAATCCCACGATCCTATTTAAGGGACGAAGGTTAAGAAACAACGAACCAATCGAGGTCTAATTCTTCCTTGTTCGGTTTCAAGAACTTATCCTCCTCAGAGGTCCTATTCAACAAGATCACCATGCACTAGTGTAATCTCTTGGTCAAGACAAACCAATCTGAGCCTTACACCTCAACCTTTCGCGATGGTTGTTCATTTCCATCTAGGTCGTGAATGGCGTACTTTTAGTTACAAGGGACTGTTAATTTAATCTTTTGTGATCTGGTATCACTAAATTAACTACAGTGTAACACGTCACAATTATTGAAACAGTTATGCAAAAAAAATATATATAACATTCAATCATATTTAAAGCATCGATTGATAAACAATTTATTTCAAAAATAAGTCCGAAAAATTCAGTTTCGATTATACAAAGTAAAAAGCATATTTTTTCGATTATAATCCCAACAATCTCCCACTTATACTCAAAGTCTGCTTTTAAGTATACTACAACACGTCTCGAGTAGTCCGTGACATCTAATGTCACCTACACGAACCTAATAATTTCTCCCACTTATACTCAAAGCAGATTGACAACGGTCTTGACACCCATTCCACTCACATGTCTCTCGAATGTATTCAGAGGCAGACGCTTTGTGAATGGATCTGCTAGGATGTCCTCAGACGCTATCTTTGCCACATCTATATCTCCTCTCTTAACGATTTCTCGTATAAGATGTCTTTCCTTTAATGTACTTGTTTGACTCGTGGACTCTTGGTTCTCTTGAATTTGCAAAACGCCTTTAGCGATATTGCTAGACAAATTCAGAACACCATCCAAGTCCACTAAGAAGATCTAGAGCCCAATCGGTTCTTTCACTGCTTCACAAGCAGTTACTTACCCCAGTCCCATGGTTGAGTCAGTGATGCATTTCTGCTTCACACTCGTCCATTTGATGGCTACACTTCCCAAATGGAAAACACACTAACTGAGGCAGATAATTTATGGAATCTATATCTGATTGGAAATCCGAGTCCGTGTAGCCGATGGGGATTGGAGTATCTGACTGATAAATCAACATTCTATCCCGAGTTCTTTTTAGACACTTCAGAATGTTTTTAACTGTCGTCCAATGCCCTTTCCCTGGGTTACTTTGATATCTTGCTACCATGCCTATGGCAAAAAATAGATATCCAGTCTCATTCACAGCATTGCATACATAAGGTTTCCGACAGCCGAAGCACACGGAATGCATTTCATGTCATCTATCTCCTTTTGCGTCTTAGGGGACATTTTCTTGGATAGATGGATTCCAAATCTGAAAGGTACGAATCCTTTCTTGGAATCTTGCATACTGAAACGTTTCAAGACAGTGTCTATGTATGAAGCTTGCGATAAGCCTAACATCCTTTTCTTGCGATCTCGAGTGATCTTGATCCCAAGGACGTGTCCGCTTCCCTAAGTCCTTCATATCAAACCTGCTTTTGAAAAGCCATGCCCTTACGCCCGATAACACCTTCACATTGTTCCCGATGATCAGAATGTCGTCTACGTATAGTACTAAGAATAACAATGCAGTTCCGACACGCTTTTATACACACAACTTTCAAACTCATTTTGATCAAACCCATAAGACTTTATAACATGATCAAAACATTGGTTCCAAGCTCTGGATGCCTGTTTGAGTCCGTAAATGGACCTCTTGAGCTTACAAACTATGTGTTCTTGGCACTTTCAATGAAACCTTGGGGTTGTTGC
The DNA here is from genome assembly GCA_037126765.1 of Stenogyne calaminthoides. Taxonomy (NCBI): domain Eukaryota; kingdom Viridiplantae; phylum Streptophyta; class Magnoliopsida; order Lamiales; family Lamiaceae; genus Stenogyne; species Stenogyne calaminthoides. The sequence goes on along the minus strand of JBBCBC010000024.1, from coordinate 161,284 downwards.
ATATAGATCTCTTTATCAAGACTTCCGTTAAGGAAAGCCGTCTTGACATCCATTTGCCGATTTCAAAGTCGAAATGTAAGCATCAATCGATAAGAGAATACGGATGGACTTAAGCATGGCTCTTTGGCGAAAAAGTTTCCTCATAATCGATCCTTTTTTTCTGAGTATAACCTTTCGCCACTAGTCTTGCTTTGAAGGTTTCAACCTTCCCGTCCGGTCCTCTTTTCCTCTTATATACCCACTTGCATCCAATGAGTTTGACCCCATTAAGTGGTTCGACTTAGCTCCCACACTCTATTATGAAACATAGAACCCATTTAAAACTTTCATTCTTTGTTTGCCAAGAATCTGCATCCTTATCTTGGAGTGCCTCGTCATATGTCCATGGGTTTGATTCCGGGAATCAAGTCCGAGGACTCTCCTATTCCCATGAATCTCTCGAGCTGTCTAACAACCCTCCCACTATAACGAGGCTCCTGTTGTGAAAACGTATCGTTTGGTATATCATCTCTAGTACAATCGGACTTTGAGGTTTGCCCTCTAAGCTCATTTAAGGTAATCTCACTTCTGGGTTTTCTTTGGTTCTATAGTTTTCTTCCAAAATCTAAAGTGGGTGCGGATGTCCACCTTTTGATCTTCGAACTATAGAACATTCACCCTTTTGTTCCCTGGTATCCTACAAAAACAAACCTTAATTACGATCGAGGATCCAATTCTTTGGTTTCCTTGTCCAACACGTAGTCGGACACCCCAAAGTTCTCATGTGTCTCATACTAGACTTGCGCCCGGTCCACAACTCTTTGGGGTTAAGGGAACCGATTTGGATAGCACCAAGTTCGAATGTAAGTCATTTGTTTTCCAAGGCATGACCCCGAAATCGACTTTCGGGAAGATCCGTGATAACTCATCATTGATCTAACCATTTCCAAAAGAATTTTGTTGCTTCGCTCTGCAATCCCCATTTTTTGTTGAGGGGTTAAAGATGCGGTGGTGGGATACAATCCCTTCATCGGATAAGTAGTTCAAAAACTCATTCTTTGAGGTATTCGCCTCCACGATCGATTAGAGACTTGATACGTTTTTCACATGATTCTCTGCTTGAGCCTTAAATTCTTAGAATTTCTCAAAAGGTCTCAGATTCATGCTTCATAAGGAAAATGTACCTTGAGTAATCATCAATAAAATTACTCATAACCTCCTCTTTGCTTTGGTTGACATTGGACTACATGCATCTGTGTGAACGATCTCTAACACTTCTTTGGCCCTATTCCCTTGGCTCCAAATGCCCTCTTGGTCATATTACCCTCCAAACATGATTCGCGAGGTTGGAATCGATTCAACTTGGAGACGCCTCGGTGAACCATCTTTCACCAACCTTTGGATCCTCTTTGGATTTATATGACCTAATCTTAGATGCCAAAAGAAGTGTCTCGCTTCACATCGATGAACGTTTTTTTTTCTCGAAAAAGTTTGATGTGTTATAGGATACATTTAAAGTGAGTGGTGAGCACAAATTAATTGTATAGAGATTTTCCATCAATGTCCCATAATAGATACACATTCATCATTTCAAAAATGATGTCATTCTTATTAAAGAAAACTTAGTGTCCTTTAATCGAATTTTAGAAACCGAAAGTGAATTCTTTCTAAAAATTCGGAACATAAAGATAATCTCAAAAAAAACTTTATCTTCAAAAGATAGGTGCACTTCTCCCATTTGCTTTAATCTACTACTCGTATGTAGCATTGCAATGTATCTTTACTTTGCGTAGTATTGCAATAATCGTTACTACCGTAGTAGCATTGCAATATCTGCCACTTACGTAACATTGCAATGTCTTCTACTTTAAATAACGTTGCCCACCCACAAAATGAGGATCTCACTCCCACTACGTTGCGGGATCATTTAGAACCCGTGAAGCCAACATGATTAGTGGATCTCGTATCAACCACCCACGAATGAGAAGTATCTGCCCTTAAACAAGTTTCAACAACTGATGTGAGAATTACCTTTCTTTCCGTCCCTTTTGGGGTTGGAGCCTTAACCTCCATTGTCCTCTCTCACCGCAGCTTAAGCACTTCCTCTTTGGATTTTCCTTTTCACAACAAGCATTCCTCATCTTACCATTGCCCTTGTATAACAAGTTGAGTTTTATTGTTTATGGCCTTTGGCCCTCTTCTTTATCTTGCCTACCCTTGGCCTAGAAGATGAAGATTTTACCCACTTGTCGTCAAAGCTTGAGTTTGGTGCCTTATCACCATTTCTCACGAGTCCAAAAGTTTGCAACAAATTAGCTAGCGAGGCCCAAAATGCTCAAAAACCTTTTAAGGCGAGAATGAAGTACCAAATTCATCCGAGTCTCGGATCATAATCTGCGACTTTTCGAGAATCTCAAGTTTGTTCGAGATGGGCCATCTATTTTGAGGGCGTAATCCCTTACGGGTTTTCCTCCACCATTTTCAAATGGCGACATCTCTCGCATCTGATCCGACGAGTCCCGCATGTTTTGATTCGTCAATTGGCTCATCGATTTTTGTGTGTCAAAATCCACTTGTGCTTTTTAAATTAGGACAATTATAATTTTCCAATCAATATAGTTTCCATACATATTGTATTGACTTTAAGTATAATAACAAAGGATTAAAAGGTAACGACATGTTGAACCAAATAAACAACTATATGCAATAGCACAAATATATCACAAGGTTCGATCACATTCATCATATTTAAAATCTCAAAAAAATATGAACATGCATCACCCAACATCTCAAAAACAGTTTAAATAAGTCACGTGGGGTGGGTCATTATTTAAACACATTCAAGCAGTTACAAACAAGAACGATTCTACAAACCTTTAATATCCAGACAATAGTTGGCTCCCAAATTGACCAATATAAAATTGACAGGGGACTTGAAGAAGTATATGAATATCAATTTTATACCTAAGTAATAACCATGATTAAATACAGATTACTATTTAAGCTTTGATCGAGCCTCGTGGGGAGGGTCATCGTCGCCACTAGTAATAACCCACAATCATCCGCTTTTGGATTCATTCATGTGAAACCTATCTTTTGACCGGGCCAAGTGGAGAATTTCTCCAAAAGAATTCACAAATAAATAAATCATGGAGGTCAAAATTAATTCAATTTTATTATCCTAATAAAATTGTCAATTAATTATTTAAAACATACTTAGTAATTTTGAAGTTGAGATTTTTTCATTTGGCAACCCTCATGCAAACACATTTAAACAAATTAAATAAAGCATAAGATAGCACAAATAAATCAAGCAAAATAGAAAAAATAAACATATTGGGCAAGAATTATCCAATCACATGGTTTGATTTTTCTTGACTTGATCTTGAAGAAACACGTCTCGAATTTCTCCCACTTGTTCGCCTTGAAAAAATATTTCGCCTCGAACCGCCACGCCGCCTTCCTTGCAAATGATGCACGCCATCCGTCCGCCACCGCCTGGCCTAGAACGGCCTCGGCGACCCTCGGCACCGCCCGGCATCATGCCCGCCAGACGCCTTGACACTCCTCAGGCGGTGTCGGTGGCGTCAGCCGATCTCGAGAAGGCGACGCAGTCGCATCCGATTCCACGTTCGCGCCGCGCCTCGCCCGCCCATGTCGGCGGCCCGCGTTTCACAGATCTTGTAGGCCAGGCAAGATCCACCTCCGCCGCTTCGGCTTTGGAGCCAACGCCCGTGTCGCGGGTTTCATCTCGCCGCTCGGCCGCCTGGCCTCGCCCTGCGCCAAGCGTGCCGGCAACAAGACGCCAAGGCCGCCTACGCGTCGTTTCGATTTAGTCCTTTAATTCTTTTTGCTCTTCGTTTCGATCCGGTTACAATTTATTTACAAAAATAAATAAACCTAGATCTAGACTAGTCTATTACATTGATCAAATCAAACAAATCTAGTCTACTCGTGGATTTTCTCACAAAAGGTAAAAACAAATCCGAATCGAATCGAATTAAAAAAAACACGGTTTATATGCATGCAAAATAAAACATTAAAATCCATGACAATTGGATACCCGCAAAACAGATCTAAATAGTTCTACTATCCAATTTCAAATTTAATGTCCACGAATTAAATTACAATTTAAAAAATTTAGAGTCTTAAACGAAGGCTCGATACGATTGTTGGGGAATGATTTGCATAGATCTATTCGTAGAATATTTAAATACAAATTTAATTCATTAATTATTACTAGCATGAATTAATCCTATATTAATTCAAATAATAATTGCAACAACATATCATGCATATAAAAAAGCCACGTAAAACCTACGCATGAAGAATCTACGGGTTTACGTGAACGCATTCTCTCTGGGATGTCGATGGCTTTGGTCGGACGACTAACCAAAAGGACTTCCCAAGTATTCCCTTAGCCCTTGCTCGACAATCCGGTGGAAGGATACTCATGACGATTAACAAAAGGAAAAAATAAACTTTGTTGCACCACTTATGTGGATTTGCTAATATTTCCAAAGACATGGAATTGTACTTGGGAATGAACTAATCATCCCTATTTATAAGAGGGAGGGTGGTCGAAATTTTAGTGATTTTTCAATGTGGGAAAAAGACTTTTCTTGGTCACCAAGAAATCTTGAATATATCACATATATTCTTTTTTTCCCATAATTAAAATATTCCACAAAATTCCACCTCCTCTATTTTATGGCATTATTTTTGAAAATTTGATGATGCAAGAATCCAAGATTTGGATCTTCTTGAATTTATGAGATATTCTTGTATTTCAAGAAATACATATCTTCCATAAAATCTTTTCAAGAAAATCAAGAAAATCTTTCTTGCCCACTATATTTTCAAAAAATTTAAAAATACTATATAGATAACCAAATGGGAGATTTCTTGAATTTAATGAGATAATCTTGTATTCCAAGAATACATATCTTCATTCCATAACAAAATTCAAAGAAAATCTTTCTCCTCTTTTTATCCATAATTTTTGAAAATTTTAGAGAAAATATAAGCAACAATATTTATTTTATTTTAATCACCTTTTTTTCATATTGGACTATATGTTGGGCTACTCGGGGCCTTTAGGAGAATTAAGATTGGACCTTCTAATGGATCTTGAATATCTAATATTGAGCCACAATATAATTCAAGCCCATAAATATTAATTAATCCCACTACATAATTAATATTGCACCATCCATCTTAACCCATATTACAAATCAATATGGCTCCCCGGTCATTATTTCCGTGTTTAAGATTATCTAGCCCATTAATTAATTCAAGCCACCGAAATAGCTTTCCGTTAATTAATATCTTTTTGTCCTTGGTCGAGAAACGGTTCAACATTATTATCCATACCTAAACTAATTCCACTTGCAAGATTTGGTATGATAAAACTTATGAACCTCCCAAGGGGCAAATCAAACAAGCGTACTTGCACACGATTCTTAAAGATTAAATCTTAGCAATCATATGTGACCAATAATATTGCTCAAGATAAAAAGTATTGAATCTCTCTCGATTAAGCTACCCATGATAAGTCAAAGCAATAGTTACCAATCCCACATGATCCTATTTAAGGGGCGAAGGTTAAGAAACAACGAACCACCGAGGTCTAATTCTTCCTTGTTCGGGCTCAAGAACATATCCTCCTCAGAGTCCTATTCAACGATCACCATGCACTAGTGTAATCTCTTGGTCAAGACAAACCAATCTCGAGCCTTACACCTCAACCTTTCGCGATGGTTGTTCATTTCCATCTAGGTGAATGGCGTACTTTTTAGTTACAAGGACCTTAATTTAATCTTCGTGATCTGGTATCACTAAATTAACTACTGATGTAACACGCATCACGAATTATTGAACAGATTATGCAAAAAAATATATAAACATTCAATCATATTTAAAGCATCGATGATAAACAATTTATTTCAAGAATAAGTCCGGAAAATTCAGTTTTACAAAGTAATTATATAAAGTAAAAAGCATACTTTTCAAGATAATCCCAACAAAGTGCATACATTCTTAGATATTCCTCGATATCAAGCCCATATATCCAAACTCTAGGAAGAAAGAACATCTGAAGTTCCCACGAAATCAACACATCAACCAAGACATGATGAGTCCAACATCAAAAGTGAGACATGTTCTTATCAAGTGGATCATAAATCCGCACCACTCCCAATCGCTAGTAATGAACTATTATCGAAATGGATGATGTTCTCCAAACCAACATCACCGAGACATGTTCTCACGCAAATCGAGGATGATGTAAGGACACGGATAACCGATAAATCCATCCAACCGATCGATCATCGAGACCCATCGATAGAGTTAAAACTAGACATCGACATTGGTGAAAGTGTATAAATGTATTGTTGTTATCTCTGTCATGAAGGAACCAACAACAATAGAGGAAGCTCTACAAGACCTTGTTTGGATTCTAGCCATGCGAGGAGGCGAACATTCGAGAGAAATCAAGTTTGGGAATTGGTGACGCACCAACTCATCAAGACTTAATTTGCACAAAGTGGGTATTCAAGAACAAGAGAGATGAGAAAAATGTCATAACTAGGAATAAGGCAAGACTTGTTGCTAAGGGGTATTCACAATCAGAAGGAATTGATTATGATGAGATCTTTGCACCAGTCGCTCGCCTAGAAGCCATTCGGCTGTTTCTGGCATATGCTTCCCACAGAGGGTTCACAGTGTATCCGATGGACGTAAAGAGTGCATTCTTAAACGGGGTACTAGCAGAGGAAGTTTATGTCGAACAACCTCCAGGCTTTGAAAAGAGCAACCAAGTGTATCGTTTAAGAAAAGCTCTTTATGGCCTGAAACAAGCCCATCGAGCTTGGTATGATACACTCTCTCAGTTCTTGATAGACAGTGGTTTCACTAAAGGAACAGTGGATAGAACCTTATTCAGAATAGAAGATGGAGAAGATATTCTGATGGTTCAGATTTACGTGGACGACATCATCTTCGGATCTCCCAACAAGAGTCTGTGTGAAAGATTCAGAAAGCTGATGCAAGGGAAGTTCGAGATGTCCATGATGGGTCAGATGAGTTACTTTCTCGGTCTACAAGTTAAACAAAGTACAGAAGGGATATTCATCTACCAAGCAAAGTACACTAGGAGTTTATTGGCTAAGTTTGGAGTTCAAAACTGTAAGGAAGGCAGAATTCCTATGTTGACTGGATTCAAGATGGATCCAGATGAGGATGGTCAGAAAACAAATCAGAAAGAATATAGGGCTCTCATTGGATCTTTACTATACATTGCCAAAGATACTAGATATCACTTTTGCAGTAGGTGTATGTGCGAGATTTCTGGCAAATCCAATGCAAAGTCACCTAGAAGCGATAAAGCGGATTCTTAAGTATCTGAAGGGACAATAAACCTTGGTTTATTTTACCCATCGATGATGATAATCTAGAGCTTAGTGGGTATTCGATTCGATTATGGAGGTTGCAAAATTGATGTGAAAGTCAACCTCGGGAACATGTTAGTTTTTAGGAAAGAAAAGCGATCTGGTGGTTTTCAAAAAGCGGACATCGGTTGTGACATCTACTATCAAGCGAATATATATGGGCTGCGGGAAGTCGCAATTGCTCCCAAGCTGCTTTCTCGCTTAGTCGGCATCCGATGGATTATAACATTGTAGCTAAGAATGTACCTATATTCTGTGACAGTAATAGTGCTATTGCAATCACTCAAAATCTTGTTCTACATACAAGATGCAAGCATGTGGATGTCAGACACCATTTTATAAGAGATCATGTTGAAAAGAAGAATATCAGAATGGAAAAGATTCATTTTGATATACGAAAAAGTTTGATATTCTAACCAAGCCACTAGTGAGATCAAATTCGAGAATTATGCAATGAGCTAGGGCTTACGGATCTTGGAGAAAAAGCACCTAAAATGTTTGATGGATCGATCTCGAGAACCGGTTTGGTTAAGAGACTAACCAAAGCGTTAGGAATCATTGAGTTTGGTATCTCAATCGATCGGAAGATCGATCAAGGAACCGATATGAAAAAGCGATCGATTCTGGATTATCAGATATAAGGAACTGATCAGAATTACGGATTATCAGATTAAAGGAACTGATCAGATTAAAGGATTATCTGATTAAATCAGTTTGGTTATTTCATTCTTTGTAAGTCGATTAAGATGATATTCAACAAGCAAGATTCACAAGATTAAAGCTTACATCGCATAAGAAAACAGGAAAGTTACACAACAATGGAATAATAGAAATTTTCATTGATAAAGACCCAAAGGTCAGATTTACATTACAAGTTACAAGTACAAAAGGACCCGGAGGTTAGTACATAAACCCTAAACCCTAAACCTAATCCTAGAAGAGGGGGAGAGAGAGAGATTTTAAGATCTGATGCTCCCATTTTCCCCCACTTAACAAGGCTTTAAAATAATCCTAAAGCCACCCTCAGAGCTTCGGAGTTAGGAGCGAGAGCGGCGTTGAAAGGATTTCTAAGCCAAGAGCCCTTAGACACGAAATCAATGGGCTCTCCAACACACACAAGTGCCAAGAAAGTGATCAAAAGATCATATGGGCACATGTGTCACATGCAAAAATTGAGTTTGATATACGAAGATCAGCTATTGTCTGATCAAGACCGTATATCAAACTCATGTTCTATTTCAGACTGAGTCTGTTGATGCTAATTCCGTCATCTCGATAGACACACAAGGTGCATACGGTTAGGAGAAGTGTCTTCTCATTTGCGATAGCTGATCCGCCGCCTCGGTGGTAGAGAAGCTTGGCAATAATTGTATGTGTAATCTTTGATGACGACGAAAGCAGTAATAAGGGACACACAGGGTTGATTTGAGAAGCTGAAATCATTGAAAAATGGGTAAAGGTTTTTGCCGGAAGTTTCACCGGAAATAAGGGTTCACCAGAATACATGATTTACAAAGAAGATAAGTATGGTGAATGGGTTATGTTGTGTAAATCATTGGTCCAATTTATAGAGGTCAAGCAAGGGTGCAAATGCAAATTTGATTTCTCAAAGCCTTTTAGAGAAATTTGCATCACAAGGACAGCGTGTAGGAAACACGCGACTGATAATTGGATAAATTTACGATGATTTGACATTACGAAGTATCCAGACTATTATTACACATGTCAAATCGTGTCAACTTAGGGAATCGAGACTACTATTCAATTCTTCAAGAACTAAGTTTTGGCGGTAACACTTATCCCAAGAATTGGCTTGATCTGAGTACAATCAGATTAGATCAACTGAAATCTGATTAGATAAGAGACTGATCAGATGAGGAAGATCAGTTGAGTATGATACCTCAACAAATCAGATATATCAGTCAATAAGAAATCAGAAATAACAGTTGAAGGGGGAACTTCAACTGACCGAGGAGGATCAGAAAAGGAAAAATCAGACGCAAAGTGAAGGGGATCAGTTGAAAAGGACAGTTGGGAAATTATAAGGATTAGGCAGAAAACTAAGATCAACAAGTGGAATCAACATCTACGAGTGGTATTGACTGATTACAATATCAGTCAACCAGATAAGCTTTTCTATTTCCTTGTTTACCGCTTACTTATCTGATATTATCTGATAATATTTGTCTTTACTGTACACACTACTTTTGTGACGTATATCCTGCAAAATATTTAATGCGGACGTGGGGTACTTGTATTAATTGCCACAAAATGTGCTTTTAAATCCAAAAGGCAATCGTACGTGCTTTTCCTGACCACACGATCAAAACCGCTCAATCTGGATCGTTTAACCTTTTCAAACGGTTGATCTTCTAATCTCGATTTTCCCTCCCCCACCTTATAAGTTTCATCAAAACCCTACCAGAGTTTTCTTCTTCTCAAAATTCTTGCGATTTATTCTCTGAAAACTCAAAATTACTTTTCTGCGATTCAAAGTGTTTTTCTTGCGATTCAAACTTATCTTTCCGAAAAACAGAATCTGGTAATTTCTGGTTATTTGATGAATTTCTTTTCTAAAATCCATTGATCATAGATTATGTCTATATATGTTATCCTGCGATATGCCTTATCTTTTCTTGGTATCCGTATGTGTTTATCGATTACTAGGCCTGAGAATAGGTCTGATAATCAATATATGATATCGTTATGATTATGCACAATTTTAATCGAGTCTATCTTGTTGTAGATGGCCACTCACGGTATGGGAAAAATCATGTGCAACTATGCGGATCTAGCAACAAAAATTGTCGTTGACAAATTTGTACAGTTTGGTGTTACGCGGGATCCAGAGTCAATGGAGGTGGAACAAATTCTGAAGAAGGGAGGTCTTGAAAAATACTGTGTTGCTCACTGCAATCCGGTAATGCAGTATGAAGCACTGGAATTCTTCAGAAATTTGAAGGTGGATACGGACAATCCTGGAGATGAACTGATTTCTTCAGTTAACGGAGAGGAGATCGATCGTCGAATCTTGACATAACTCGCCTATTCGGCTTACCCAAAGGAAGAATCTCTCCCCTCCACTACATGGGAGAATGAAGATGAGCTGATCGTAATCGAACTCTTGGAGAGGGTCGACAAACACCGGACCGCGAGTTTTTGTCGGACTATGTTAAAAAGGAAATACCATTGTTGTTTGACATAATTGTCAAAAATAATCATGGGTATTTCGCTCAGCCCATCTGCTCTAACATCCAGTAAAAATGTACAAAGATGGTGCGATAATCGATGAAGCCAAGAATATCAATTGGCATGGCTTAGCTCAAGGCCATTCTGCTCCAAGAACATGAAAATTTTGGAGTTAATGATCGAGGCGTGTCTATCCCGAAGAAGAGAATCGGCCAATCTCAACAAGGTTGCGGTTATCTCGGCGACAAAATGCCAAATGCCGAATGGGATCGGAATGGACCGAAGTCCTACAAGGCCTTTCTCACAACCACATTCTATATATGGGCCACCGATGATGATATGCCCCCACCTCCAAAGGTGAAGAAAGGAAAGAACAAGGAGGCAGCCCACTTCTACACCGGATGCTCCCCAAAAGAAAAAGAGAAAACCGGTAAAGGCTCGGGAGAAGAGGTCAAGAAGGCAAAACAGCCTCCATGACTCGCTTCTAGAAGACGAAGTCGATGAAGAAGGAGTGCCAGAGCAACCTAATGCCCAACATAAATCGGCCAAAATCGACAGCATGCTTCTCAAGTTGAGAGCTCGCCAGAACATTCTGAAGGAAGAGCCAGAGACGAACGATCTCCTTCTCCTCAATCTCGAGCTGATTCACCACTTAGAATTTCGTCAGCCGAGAACATTTCTCCTTCTCCTTCACACCGCTTGAACTCGAAAGTTCATCACCTCGTGAACGGAAAAAAATCACCTTCTGCAGAGCTTCGACGAATTGCTTCGACAATGTAACCTCTGCAGATTCAGCCAATCAGCCAACTTCCGCCTATTCAGACACCACCAGAACCCTCTACATCTCATCAACCGGAATCTGGACGATCTGAACAGATAATTCCTAAGTCCAAATCATCCAAGACCATCACCGGGAAAATGGTCAGAATCCAAATTGAAAGAGATATTGATGAGTTGTATCCAGAGCTGGTAGCCCATCCTGTTATTCGAGAGGAAGTAATGGAGATCCTCACCGAAAAAAATCTCCTAAGAAAGAGCTTCTCGATTTTATGATGATTATAGAACAGATGGGAGGTGCTGATGAATTCGCAGATTTTGATTTCGACATGAAGAAATCTGCTCAAGTAGGATCACCAAATTGCCGATAATTCTTTGAATCGATCAAAGCTCGATCCACGGAAAAGTCGGGATTATTGAACAAGGTGAACCGGAGCTCCGCCAAGAAACTCCTAAAGCGATGATCCTATGAAGGATGTGGGAGCTGCCGATGATAGTGGAACTGGTGTTGCAGTTCATGACCAGCCACTGGAGGCGCAAACAACTGAAAATGATCAGGTGACGCCAAATATTCCTACAACTAACATCACCGCTGATCAACTTCAGGAGATCAGATCGTGTTTTAAAGATCTCCTGAAAGAAGAAGTCGAGGGAGTGTTGGCTAATCAACTTAGCAACACAATAGCTGATCAAAGGCAGATTGGCCTCAAAGAAATAACGGATCAACGGGAATTGGCTATTTCCCAGATTGAGGCAATTAAAGATCAGTTCTCTCAAACTGTGACCAACCTGACTGCTGAGTTTAAAAAAACAGTTGATGACAAGCTAGTCCAGGTTGATAAACAACAAGTTTCTATTCTGATGGTCACTGAAAAGCTAGAAATGACTGAAGAGAAACTTGACAAACTAATTCTTACCATCTCTATTGTCGTGGAATCTGTCAAGAATGAGCTGATCTCGAAGATTCAAAGTCTATCTGCTCAAGCTCAAGGTTTATCTGTTGAAGATCTCAACAAGGCCATATCAGTCAGCTTTGGATCTCTGACTTCCCACCTCAAAGCTCTTTTTGATCAAACCAAAAAGGGGGAAGGACAGATTGAGAAACCAACTGACGCTATCAGAACAACAGAAGACCTGATTCAAACAGTTGAATTCTATGGACAAAGACTAGACCATCTGGATCTTTTTTCTAACGAAATTTATGAGAAGATGGAAAAGTCAAAGGCAAGAAAGGTAGTCTGGGTGCCGGGACATCACAACTTGTACCGATCCTCTCGGACTAAGAAAAGTCACAAGAAGCACAAATTAGCCAAATCTGGGGCCGATAAGAAACTGGCTGAGAAACTGTCCAAAGAGCAGATTGCTGAAGAAGCCCGAATAAGTGAAGAAGAAAGAAGGGCAGAAAAATTGGCAGAGGCAGAAGATCTGAAAAAGAAATACAGATCGAGGGCAAAGAAAGGAAAAGTTGGAAAATCTGGACCAGAACCTCAGCTGCCAAAGAAGAGTTGATGAGATCATTCCAAAAACTGCTGCACATGCTGATAGGTTTGAGGAATGGAATAAGATCAGAAGTGAATGGCTTCTGGATGCTTTTGTTCTAGATCTTGTTCCACAAGAAGAATCTCCGATCTTGCGAATTCCTCAACTGGTTGGAAAACAAATATCCAGATTTTCTGAAGTATCTGAAAAATGAGGCCAAAATAATCAATGTAAAAATATCTCGCCAAGAGTATGATGTGATGGATTACTCGAAGAAGGCAGATGGCTCATTTGACAGATTGGCGTTTCAAAGGTTCTATTTTGACATCCTGAGCAAAAGCGCCGCATAATCGATCCTCGTGCAGATCAATGATGTCAAATGGAAACTATACGATTTTCAACATCCTCAAGATCAAAGAGAAATGCCGGAAGGATACAAGCCTAGAGACTGAAGAATCAGAAGACTACTTAGGATTAGCTGTTTTAAATTCAAACTTTTCTGATGTAATATGTAATAGACAAATCTAATGAAAGAAAAGTTTATTTTCTGATCCTAAGACAAAATCTCATTGTCTTACGATTATGTGCTCTTTACTCGCTTTATATTTTATCAACTGTGGTTGGTTTTCTCAAGTGTTTTGGTTTCATCAAAAAAAATTGTTGGGAAATTTAGAGTTTTGATGAATGTTCTAAAACACATGTAATAGGACCAAATCGGACACATTAATTATCGATGTTTTTATTACCGTTATAGAATACCAGTTGATAATTATTGTATAGAACAACCGATGTAGAAGATAGGTCACATATTGAGGGAACCTCAATATGTATAGGTCGATCCAAGATCTAAAGAACGGTGATATCCGGCGGGCCGAAAGCAAGAGAAGGATGAAGATCGATCGATCGATAAAGTCGAATATCTCAAATTTGAAGTCATGAAGTTCAAATTCGAAATACTTGAAAATCGGATGACTTCCGAGGAAGATCGCACCGGAAGACCTACATCGGTAAAGTCCGCTGGTTGAAGCTAAGACAACCGCACCGAAGACTTTATCGGTAGATTGATTGATTGTGGTATCGACGAAAGTCACTAGGTGAAAATTGATGTTTCACCAATCATACGTCGATGATCTGAACAAGAAGAATGTCAACCTTAGTTGGTAGAACAACACCGAAAAGTGCTTACATTAACCAATAAGAACAAGACACGATGATCGGGCCGTGATTATGGGATTTGGTCTTGCTTTCTCTAACGGCTATAAAAGACACTATTCACGCTTTTCGCCATGCCATTTTAAGACTGCGTCACATCAATCCTCCAAGTCTACCAAATATAGCCGAAATTCAAATTGCTCTCCAACGACTCTTTGATTTCGAGGTCTATATATATGGGATTACTCTTGAGTGAAGACACGGAAATTATCAAGAAGCTCAAGCTATAATCAAATTTCCGCATACGAAGAACACAAACTTGAAGATTACTTTCTAAGTGTTCATCCCATAGTTCTTAGCACACAAAATCTTTTCATCTAGGCGATTGGCTACTTAAAAACTAGGAAATATTTCAAAGTTGGAACCAAAACAATCTTACCCAAAACCAAAAGTTAGGTTAAGTTGTTTAAGCAAGATTTCAGACTAGAGTTTTAGTTCTAATTTACGGGATCGGTTGAGTGAGAACTCTTTAAATATCTGTTGGTGTCTTGTGTTGGACTAACACAATAATCTAAGTCCAGATTGGTTTAGTTGGTGCCCTTGTGATAGGGAAGAGTGGACGTAGGGACCGGGTTTGTCCGAACCACTATAAATCTTGTGTGCATTTACCGCTTTGATTAATGTTTACACAATCGCATTTAACTTAATTAAAGTTCGCATACATATTCTAAGTTAAGATCATTAGCACCAAGCTTCGATCCGATCAAGTTGACACTTTAGTCAACTGTTGAAAGACCGACTTTGGAATCGATTTATTAAAACCGGTTTTTCACACGTAAAACTTAGCTTCCGCACAATCAGTTAAACTGATAGATACTGAATTGATCTGCCTTGAGCGACAAGAAAGTTAGATATCGACCCAAATCGATCAACTTGCACTTCTGATCAGGCTAATCGCAATCACACCCGATCTGCACAAAAAGTTTTCAGAAGTCTATTCACCCCTCCCCTCTAGACTTCTGCCCTCACAAAACCCGTTCGGGACCTACAATACATCACATGTATTAAATAATATCATCAATTAATTATTTTTAATTAGCACAAAGGATATATTAAAATATTGAATAACATTTAAGTGTGTCGGTTACACCATGCAATTAGTGCACAATTAATATTATTCGATGAAAATAAAATGGAAAGAAAGAAAAAACGCGCGTCTAGAGGTTGAATAGTTTATGTCATTTCAAATTGGGTAATTCTTGGTGGGCAGATTCTACCCTGGGCATAAAAGGGCAGAAAAGACTATTTTAGACTTGGTGAACTTGATTGAGGACAATTTCTTGGGTGGACTTAATTGAGGGCAAAGGTTTTTTAATGATTTTGTCCTGGGCAGAATCTGCCCATTTAGCACCTCCCTTTTAAATTTGTATCACAAAACTAAGCTCATTGAAATTGACTTTGTGAGTGATGGCTTAATAAATTAGGTAATCTTATTAATTAATGTTGAAACATCATTACCTAAATAAAAGAAAACGAGTTTAGTGTGAAAAATTGAACTATGGATATGCTGGCCTAAAACTTTATAATATGTAGCAAATTGTAAAGATGTCTTGCGACTCTTACCTAAGTTTGTACTATTTCTTGACTCCTATTTCAAATTATCAATATTATTACATTAATTCTCCTCTCAACTTATAATTAATGTTATTATGAATACAAGAGTATGGAGCCAAATACTAGCGCTATTTGATCTACAGAACTCCAAAAAAAAAAAAAAAAATTCATAATATATATATATATATGTATGTGTGTGAATTAAACTACACCAATTCAATTATTACAATATCAAATGCTTTTTGATAAATTTTACTACAAAACTTGTTTACAGTATGAAACTGAATTCATATTAATATTATACTCCTCATTCATTCACTCATATCACTAACCTTATAAATTAATATCATAGCATTAAACACATATAAACACTATGATATTAATTTATTAGTGTAATAATATAAGTTGATAAGTACTATTATAATTTTAATTTATAAGCATAATAATATTATTTTTATAATGTGAATAAGTTCTCAGATATTTTTTTGGGTAACAGAGAGCATACATAAATTAACATGCAAGTATTATAATTTCCAAATGAAGTTTCACAACAGGAAAATATTTAATTTTTTAGTAAAATTCGACTATTAATCAACTAGAAATTCAAATATTGACGAGAAAAATGTATCAACTAGAATAGTAAATTAAGGACGATGGGGCCCCCATTGTCTATGAGATAAGATTTATACTTTAAATAATCCAGGATTAAGTATTCAACCCTTTTTTGCCTTTTTGTGCGGCGAAATTATTCTACCCTTTTAAATATATAACGAAATCGTAGATCTTCTAAGATGGAATATATGGGAACAAGAAGACTGTTTGAGTCGAAATCAACTCTTTCTTTTCTACCAATCACTTACACATACAACTGATCTATTACTAATTTAAGGAAGTAATTGCATGGTTAATTATTCTTAGCTAATGATACCTATCAAACGATAATTCTAATTATGATCATTATTTTGCGGCTGCCTTTCAACACTCAACTTATTATGTTGAAAAGTGCGACTTGAATTTTCACAGAAAAATGTAACTGTTAATATGGGAACATAGTTGCATGCTTCTGTTTGGAATAATTACACGTTTTTTTATTTTGTATAATTGCACGCTTCTAAAATACACTATGAGTGTATGGTGCACCCGGGTGCACATGAGATCAACTCAAAACAATTATATCTAAACAAGATTTATGTACTATAAATATTATGAAAATTAAAATATATGTATGTGTATATATTATTAGGGAACTATATAAGTGAATTAATTTCACACATCTCTACAAGTTCGAGCTTTTAGATGAAATGAAATTCTTTTATAATATTAGAGACTTTAGTCCTCCCATTGATAAAGTTGGCAGCCCAGAGATCAACCCAGCAAACCCCGTTGACAGAAACTCTATATATACACATTAAATTATATATTTATTGGGCCTCTTCCCAGTCCTCTTTATGATGGAGTTGACGTTCCAAGGGACAACCCAGCCTACAAATGACAGAAAGTATTAGAAAATTATATAAGTGAATTAATTTTACACATCTTTATAAGTTTGGACTTTTAGATGAAATTGAATTCTATTATATATTATGATCATTTCAATATGTGTTGAAGTTTACATGTGCATATACACATATAAATTCAATATTTGAAGATTTATTGGCATAAATGTTTAACCCAATCCTCCTTCTAGGTTGGGTAGGGTCATTGGTTCGACAGGCTTAGCCACTTTGATACCTCTAATTTCTATCACCTCCTACATCACTACATTATTCAAACTACT
This sequence comes from Stenogyne calaminthoides, assembly GCA_037126765.1. NCBI lineage: Eukaryota > Viridiplantae > Streptophyta > Magnoliopsida > Lamiales > Lamiaceae > Stenogyne > Stenogyne calaminthoides. Next base: position 143,869 of record JBBCBC010000024.1, on the reverse strand, counting down.
TAAGTTTATGTACACCATGACACCAATTTATTTATATATAAATTTAGTGATTTTTATTAATTTTTCAGGGGCATAAAGATCCACAATGATATTATGAGGCGGTTGTGCACTAAATAAATCACATCAAAAATCTTATGTGTTGTGCTCAATGGCAAATATACAAGCAAGAGTTTGAATTTAATTATAACAAAAATGAGTTTAAATAGGTAATGCACAATTCACTCACTTCACCAACTCATACACCTCTGATGGTGTAGCTAGATTCTTTAATTTAAAGCCAAAGGAAGCAGGCTAAGTTTTGCGTGTATCCGGGTGTATCATCCACTCATAGTGCATTTTAGAATCATGCAACTTGTTATATTGGAAGATGTAACTTATTTACACTGAACCGTGCAACTATTAATATGAAAGAAACAATTATATGATTTAGTGTAAATAAATTGCATCTTTCAAAGATAACTAATTAATGGATTAAAAAAAATATACTTATAAGTCTTATACGCATACTTGTGAGGCCCACTCAACAAATCATTTTTTATAGTGAAGTCAATTATTTTAGAAAAAACTAATTGCAGTGGTTTATTTTGTAGGACTTTTGAGACCAACGCGGAAACAATCAAGAAAAACTATAATGCTCTCCCTTCACTAAAATAATCAACTTTGAACTAAGTCTATGTTTAACACCAAAAACCCCCTTTTCAATTCCTTTCAACTTTTAAAAATGTCCCCTTTCCCACAGCATTATTTTCTAATCGTATTATATTTCTAATTTTACTTTATAATCATATTTTACATGTATATAATATATATTATGCGCTTTGAAAATATTTAAATAAATAGACACATGATTAATTACAATAAGGAAGTACTGTTCAGATAGGGCATTCTTTGATACTGCATTTGTAGCCCATCTAAAAACCAACACATTTTAATAATCTCCTTTGATTTGAACTAATTATCAAATAGAATGTTCCAATGTTTTTCTTGCTAGAATAAATATATTTTCCTCATGTAATTTACAAGTTTTATTTAGTTTTAGTACTTCATTTTATTAATCCTTTTGTTTTCGGTTACTTTTTGTATTTCACTTGGTGCTCTGCTCTACAAAATCTGACACATGAATACAAGGTCGATGTTCCGTTGAATATTTTTTATTGTTACATATGTCACTCATTAATACAATAAAATACAAAGTGGGACATAAAATATTGAACAAATGATTCCATTCGTTTTGTTTCATAATGCTTGATGATTTAGGCATCAAATCTCATTGCACATTATTTGATGTTTTGCAATTTGAAATGTTCGATATACAAATAAGTTATGACAAATTTGTGTGAACCCAAATTCACGGTGAACTCTATTTTTTTCATTATTATGCATAAAAACTATCACTGATTATTAAACTCTACATTTTTAACATTGATAATTTTTGTATGTAACAGTATGGAATTTATGTACATGCGTGATTCACAAGCCAATTCTCCTCAAAGAGAAAGATATGAAATGAAACATAGATAAGAAAATTAATGGAACGACATTAAAAAGAACATGAAAGATAATCCCAATATTGAATCTTAGAGCAAGAAAATTTGAAGAACATAGCAAGTTAAGTGATGAGGACTTTCGACGAATTTATGGGTATGAACAGCTACTGCGTCTATAAAACATCTCAAAAAGTCGAAACAAAAATTCCTTCAAGCAGCTTTCAATCATCATATGACAAAACAAAATGCTCTTTAGAAACAGTTAGGCAGGGTATCTATTTCTGAACAAGAGGCTCAACGGTCTCTTCGTTTTTGTCCATCGCCTTTCTAGCAAGCTCGTAGCCTGCAAAGTTCATGGCGCCCAGTGGAGCGATCCAGAAGAAACGGGGCACTGCTCCTTTAAAGAGACCGAGAGGCCCTTCACGACGGAGTATAGAGAATGCTACGATTGATAACGAGACTGAGCGTCCCTGAGGTGCGGTCATTGTCCTCGTTTTTATTACATCAAACGGGGTTGTTAAGACAGCTGCCAACCCACCGGATAAAGCCCCAACGGTGATCGTTTCCCAGGGTTCGAGCTCCCGGCCAAGAAGCTTCTGGACAGCCTGAAATAGTTTGGGAGATGTAGTTGAATGAATGGTAACCAAAACCAAGTTGCTTATTCACAGTTCAATCCAAATAAATCATGTGTGCAACTGTACACAACTAATATTTTTCAGTAAAAATAATTATTCTTTCAGTGAAAACAATTGCTCCCTCCGTCTCATGATAATTTGCACACAAAAATGGTAACACAAATTAAGTGGAAATGGGTTGGACCGGGTTTATGTGTGAGCCCATTTAAATGGCATTTTATGTAACAATACTATATTTTGAGTATGCAAATTATTGAGGGACATCCAAGTAAGGCAAGTGCACGCATAATCACAGGATGGAAGGAGGAATACTTTTCAGTGAAAACAACTAACGATTCTCTACTTTCTACTATCCTATATACATTAGCAAACCAGCTAAGCGCAAAAAAATCTCACACTATATACATAAATGAAGTTACAAAACCATTTATCAACTCGTATGGACAGCAAGACATCGGATCAAGAGATCATTTACAACCACTCAGGAAGTCGTTGGAAATCCGTGATCCATGCAAGAAACATATGATACTGAGGCCCAATTTGATGAAAGCACATACAAACTCAGAATAACCCCCACAAAATATAATATGAAGCAGAACATTTGCAGTAAAACATGTGAAAAAAAAGAGAGAAATCTGCAACGTACCTTCTTGGATTCAGCATAAAGGCCCATGCCTGCAACATAAAATGGAACTTCACGGCAGAGAGTCGCACCAGTTCCACGGAAAAACCCCCGGAAACCATCTTGTTGCCAAGTTCCAACAAGACCCTGGCCCACATTGTCAAATATACCAGCCTGCAACCTTTGCTTCAAAACCTCACAAGGAATACGCACTGCTGTACCAAGAACTGTGCTACAGAACGAAGCCAGAGATTGAACCTAAAACACCATGATATTATAATAAGTATATCTATAATTGGAAGCAAATCTTTCAATATCATATCCTCCAAAAGCTGAAACTTTAATAACCATCACAATGAAAAGGGAAACGGAAGTTCTTTGTGGCAATTTGTGAAATAATTTGTGGGAGAAAGTGGGTAAACCATGTGAAGAAGCATTAGTTAAGCCAAATGAAAATTTCGGGTCACCAAAATGAAGCACATCTATTATATGGGAAATTAAAAATGTTAATTCTCAATCACAGCATCCTCCCATCCCATCCCATCCCATCCAGCAGCAACAATAACAATAAGGTAGTGAAAAGGTATCTATTTTAGCTTGAGTGTCACAAGATGAACTAACTCATAAACATAGCTAAAATAAGGGAATATAGTTATTCTAATCATGTTAACTACTGCTGCTGTGGTTACAGTACTGTGAACTTTCACGAATCGAAAATAGTCCTATAATTTTTAATATTCGACATTTTGGTCCAGTGACCGGCTGTAAGAAGTGAAACATCCGATTAACCAATTAGACTCTGCCACGTGGACTAATAAAACTCTACCACGTCGGCGTCAACCAGATGTTACACCTCCTACAGCCTATTACCAGACCAGAATGTCAAAAATTGAGAGTTACGGGACTATTTTCGATTCGTGAAAGTAGATAGGACTGGAAATGTAATAGGAATAATTTACAGGACTATAAAACTATTTTCCCCTAAAATTAAAATAACATAGACCGTCGTGATTCTAACCTGTAATTCAGGAAGTGTTGGTGCAAAATTTATCAACACAAGTTTGCTTGCTTCGAAAATTCCGGTTCGGAGACCATGACTGCGCAAACAGTAAAATGAGCATTTTGGTAGGAAGCAATCATTTACAGCAAAAGAGAGGAGATTAATCAAATTATACCTTGAAAATTGGCCCCATATAGCTGGAATCGAACCCCTATATAAACCCCGAACTCCAAGTTGAGGAAGCTTGGATATAATTTCTGGGAAGGTGAGAGTTGAAGCTTGCAGTCTTGTCTAACAGACAAATGAGAACAGTCAGATTGCCTCATGGAACATTGAAATCAGATAACCTGCAAAATACATAGACTAAACCTAATTGACTCATTACTAAGAGGTTTCATTCGAGAGGTCTGTCCAGAAAAATATTTGATTATGTGACCTCTGAACAGTGATATACAATTACAGCCACCAAATAGCATGTCAAAGTTGAGATCCCCATAGAATATATGATATTTTTTAGAGCAATTGAAAATTTAATCTGTGTAAGAAAAAAATTGATGATTAAGTGACCTCTGTACAGTGAAACATATTTAGCACCTTAAAAAAAGAATCATAGTGATACAACTGACAGTTCTAACCTCACTAGGGGGCATAAAATGAGGGGTTTTTTTTTTTTGTGGGGTGTGTGTGTGTGTTGGGTGGTGGGGGGGGAGTTTGAAATGCATACAAGCAACAAAACATGTGGAGTTGCCAAAAGTTGCTTAGGGATGAGTCTGTAGTCACAAATGCATCGAAATGATTATTACAAGTTCTTCAAATGCTAGTAATACAGAAAATACTTGGGCTGAACACAGTTCTAGAGATATAGAACTCTATGGTTTCACCCCACCAAATCACATTTATACGACAACATGCGTGTATAATCCAAGAAAAAAATGACATAATACAAAACCTAACAGTAGAAAATTAGGAAGACTACAACCTCACAGGGTGTGTACATATTGATCAAACCCTCACCATAAATTCCTGAAACATTATCAATGCGATTTCCCCAACAAATATCGAGAAGACAAAATAGCATAAAAGAAGACCATAAAAGATATGAAAGATGAATCTTTTTCTGAACTCTGAAGACTTTACCTTAATAGTATCAATAGGATGAAGTAAAGATGTAGAGAGTGCACATGAGAGACCTCCAACCAATGCTGCTTTCAGAACACTGCCAGCAGGTATTTCCATGGGTGGAGGAACAGCAACAACTGTGGCAGCTTCAAACCATATACTTCTGCAATTCAAAACGGAAAAATACTCTGTCACAACAAAGCTGCAGTAAATCAGAATGCTCACAATACTCCGTCTTTAAATGGATCAAAAATGATGGATGACCTTTTAGAATGGAGTCTCATCATCTATTAGTTGCAAATTTTTTAATTTGTTGTCTATGTTGAGTCACGAGACTTAAATAAACTAAATCCTTCAAAATAAACGAGAAAACAACTTAGGGACTTTACCATATGCCAACGAGGAAACGGCAAATACTTCTATGCACCAGCTGCACTATGCAACTCAAGTGCATTTTTTAAATGGTATTAGTTGTTTTAATAAAAGGTATCAGTTGGTGGGTTTTAGGTGTTGCCACTTAACAGTATTAGTTGTTTTCATTAAACAGTATTAGTAGTACACTAGATGCAAGGTGCAACTGCCAACTGGTGCACCCAAGTGTCACTCGGTATAGTAAATACTTCTTCACAGATGAAATTAATGCTATAACACTGTATACCATGAATCTAGTATGAAGCTGGGATTCACAAGAAACAGGTTTATGATCGACTGACAGGGGAAAAGAGAAAACATTATTTACCTTGGATCATCTTGAAGTCGGTCAGATGGGAGCAAAAGCATGAAATTCCGGAAATGCCCATAAGATATAGATTCACCTGTGTCAGCATTCAGAAAACGCATCATTGCAACAGCATTATCTTCATTTGCAGGAAGCCCTGCATTTTGCAGGGACGCCAAAATCTCGCTTTTCTGTAGTTTTCCAGACTTGCTCAAACAGAGACTGGTATAAGCCCGAAGAATTGTTGGTTCTTTCTGTTCCATTAAGGACAAGAACTGTTTCCACCCAAAAGATTTTGAAAACAGGTGACTTCTAGTACGGCGCATGAACTCATGAGCATATTTCTTTGGTAGTTTTCTCTTTCTCATTGCAATTTCGAGATCTTCCAGAGTAACTTGTCCATCACCATCTCTGTCCAACTCGAAAAAAAACCTCTTTCCTGCATATAGAGAATTTTGATTCATACTTATTGATCGATAACATATTTTAGTTAGTAGAAATCTTGGAGAATAAATCTTCCAAATTTTGAAGCCAATTGTCACAATGATTACTATAAGATTATGTTCCTGGTGGTTGAATCAATATTTTACTTACAAAAGGTTACCTACTTCATAAGAGACCTCCTAAGCGATTGAAATTGTTCAGCAAGTTGGATCTATCATTTTTCATAATGGGCGAGAAATAATTTGAGTATCAAAAAGGAGATTTTGGGGCAGGGCATAGTCACAATAGTAACATGTCCATCACTCAAAACAGTTAGTATTGAACGCATCAGATGCCACCACAAAGACAGAAAAGTAAAAGGGAACCACAAGTCACCTTCAAATACATTTGGGAAATAGGTATTTTAGTCCTGTGAGTTACCTCAATTTCGGTTTTACTATATAAGGTTTGATGCATATTATTGTACACCATATATAAGATATTCAAACATAACCCAACCATCATCCAAACTCTATGTTCAGTTGAAAATTGTAAACATTTTCATAACATTGACAAGCATTTCCTGTAAAATAGATCTCAAAAGAGAAAAGAATACCTTCAGCTTCAGTGTATCTGAAAAAATCCTGGACAAAGAAAAGTCTTTTCTTGTCAGGATGTTCTTCTTTCGAAGGTTTCCCCATCTGTGGTAGTAGCTCAATTAGTTCTGCCAACGATACAGTTGACAGGCTCGATCTCAAACGCTCAACGTTAGATAATGGAATACTTAACAATCCATTGGCCAATTTCTGTGGTGAGTTGCCACCACTTTCTTCCTGATTAACAGTATTACTAATTCCCTCATCCCCAACATCCTTCACAGAAGGCACTTCAACCATAGTTGATGGAACTCCTCCCACACGAGCAAACTTCAAATTCCCAAGAAACCCATTAACGTCTGCTCTTTTACCTTCTAAAATACTGAAAAACGCCCTAAAATGATCAAACTGATTATTGGGTGCACCCATTGGCTTATCCTCAACATTCTTGCACTCATTTTCTTGAACTCCCACATCAAATTTGGGCAAATGATTGAACTGATCAATCACAAACCCGATAAAATAGTCGAATGGCAAGTCCTTCCCATCTTTAGCCTTCAATTCCTCCTGCTTAATCGCATCACTAATTCTTGATTTCACTCCCACTTTAACATGAGAATCTTCACAACCAAAACTATCCTCATTGCTCATCTTTCGAGCCTGCTTTTTCTGAGGCTTAAACGATTTCGGTAGCGCCTGCACAAAACCATTAATCAAGAATGATAATGCCACATCAAGATGTAAGCACTTGTCCTCTTTGCGACTCTTGTCATTCCCATACCTCTCTTTCAACCCTTTCTTCGACGAATTCACCTTAAAATTCTCCACCCCTTGAAACCCATCTTTATCTGTAAATATTCCAACAAATATCTTGACTGGGACTTTCTTTTTTCTCCAAGCATTGCCATTGATATCAATACGTTGACCACTAATCTTCTTATAATCTAACTCAGCTGCTACCAGCTCACTATTAGCATAATCAACGCCACCACCTAGGTTTCCACTTTTCAAGCCCCCATTAAAGCAAAGCTCAAAATTCTTCGTAACCTTTTGAAAATTAGACTCTATAGGTGAAAAAGCATTCCTAACTACCTGAATCGAGTTCAAAATCGACTCAAAAGGGTCATTTCCAGATACCACCATCACTTAAAACCCTAAATCAATCACAACACATACGAAAACCCAGTACAAACAAACACAAATTCAACCCAAACCCACAAATTATACCTCCCCAACAATTCAAAATCAATCGTTAATCCCTACAATTCAAAATAACATCAAAATAACCATCAAAACAAAGCCTGCACCACTTCAGCTCAAATGCCCTGCTGGAATCTTTAGGTGAAAAACATTGATCAGTGATCAATTCTTGATGTCGGTTTGTGTGTTCTCATATGTGTTGATAGACTTTTTACCGAATTTGGATATGTATAAATTTGAGCAAAATGGGATTATTATGTAAATGGGATATATTTTGTGGAATTTCTCACTCCCCGACAATATAATTTACAAAAATTGTTCTGAAAAATTGTGAGGCTAATAATTCTTGGAAGAGGGATTTTTCGTAATTTTGGGGCAAATCTGTGGAATCTGAAAGATATGGGGACAGTGAAGAAGAACACACAACAAGAACGGAGAAGCAGAAGTTATTTTCAGGAAATATTAGTAATTCAAAAAAGGATAAAGAAAAGGTTATTTAATAAAACAAACCATATAATCATATATAAATTGGTGTACGGTTGAATGACAAGCATGCCCTTGTTGTTCATCCTTATCCATAGACATGTAACTATTTTGTCATGTTTCTAAAGGGTACATTTGGCTCTTCAGTTGAATATGCAGTGGCTGAATTCATCATTAAAATGTCACGTCACAATACTGTTGAAACGTTTTAATTGGTCGAAATTACTTGGATGAAAAGTGAACGCATCGTCTATTTTTTTCATGTGAGGTTTTAGAGAGACAAGAACAAAATAAAAGAATGAGTTTAGAAAATGAAAATCATTTTTATTATTATCTTTCTAAATTAAAGAAAATATATGTGCTGCAAAAATGTAATAATGCACAAAAGACTCTGCTTTAATTTCTATATTTTTATTTTTCATGTTTCACAAAAAGTCCACTGGACGAAAAGTAGAGATCTTGATCAAGTAAATTCATTGACTCAAATGTTATCCAAAATTTATTATCGGTTAAAACTTATCCAAAAAAAAATATCAATAAAATCGTGATTACGGATATTTATTAAGGAATCAATATGTTTAATTGAAAGGTAGTGTTAGATATACTGGGTCTAAAATCTTATCCATATTTTGTTACCAATTTAAATACGGATATTATTCTTATCCACGATTTTCTTTACCTAAGGTAAGAGAACGAAATTTATCCAATTTTTAATGTAACTATCCTAATCCTAATTTTCTAAGAATAAGATAGTAATATTATTTAAATGTGCATTTATATTCAATTTAAATGCATCGTGCAATTTAAGTGCATTTTTAAATGTGCGATTCATATTTTGAAATGTTCAATTTGTTCAAACGGAAACGTTCATCTTATTTTACATTAAACAAGTTAAACGTTTTAATTTATATAAGTTTAACGTTTCAAGTCAACAAATTATTCATTTAAAAAATACATTTGAATTGCACGGTACACCTGGTGCACATAAAATTTGGTTCATTTTAAGCATCAAGTGAACTGTGCAACTGAAGTGCATTTTTTTTTAATATAAAATTAATTGTACTGAAATATAATATAACTTATTGATACTGAAATATACAATTTGTATCAGTGAAAAGAAATTATATGTTTCAGTATAAATAAGTTGTAAGTATGATTTAACGAAACAAGTTACATATTTTAAAAAATAACACTTGAATTGCACATTGTATGTAGTGCGCATAAATTATTGCCTATCATTATAATTATGAATGGTATATCATTAAATCACAAAAACTCATATGAGACGGTCAAAAATCACACCCTCCCCTTTCAAAGTTTTAAAAGCGTTAATATTCAATTTATGCCCCGTCTCATCGTGAGACCGTCTCATGCAAGTGTGTCTCATCATAAATAAATAAATAAATATATTACGCTTCTCGGAAAAGAAAATATACATAGATTACGCATAAATGAATAATAAATATCATAGCCAATAGTATGCAATTTAAAAATCGAGTATGATACCTTTCAAGAAGAAGTTGCATCATTGTTGTGTCCTTAGAACAAGCGGTTGGTTTTTCATATCATTTGATTTCACAATCTTACTCTTTTGTTATTCACTCTTGTATTTTTGTTTTCCTTTTGTCACTTGCTCTTTGCATTTATCTAATCACCTTGAAAATATGTACAATCATTAGTTGACATATACATGATCAAAATCTCCATTATATAGATACATTATCAACGTATTACCAATGTAGTAACTTTGGACAGAGGAAAACACAGAACAGATAATGAGACACAATTTTATTTTGTTTTGTTTCTTTCTAAGATCAAAAGAAATTTATAAAGAAATGGAAAGAAGGAACGTCTCTAGTGATGATTTTATGGTTATAGAGATCCAACTTTGTAAACCGATGAATCAACAAATACTTCCGAATTCGACAATTCTACATGATTTCTTTCATACATATATATAACCCAAACAGCAGTTAAAAGTGCAAGAAATATATACATGCCAAAAATGTTGGGTTATGGAGTCAGATCGACTGCTTCACGTCCCATCTTCTCGGCCTTTTTTTTTACAGACTCGACCAGAATGGACCTTTAGGGTTTTAGCCCAGTTTCACCTATAAATATCTATCTAATTCGTTGTATTTGTCATCACCGAAATATTAGTAAATCTTCTGGATCTTCTGGCTTTGTAGTGCCCCCAGACGTAGTCATTTCTAACGAATTGGGTAACAAAATCTGTGTTATTTAGGGGGGTGTATTCAATTGGAATTCTAATGGATTTTTTGGACTTTAAAAAATCAGTGGATTTAGAAAATCCATAAACTCCATGTAGAGTTTGATTGACTTTTTTAATTGATTTACATGAATTTTTATAGACTTGACTGGATTGTGGAATACACTTTTTTTATTGATTTACATGGATTTCTATAGACTTCTGCGCTGGAACTATTGATGCAATGTATATGGAACACACTTGTATATAAAAAAAATTATCCAAATTGTTTAGAAAAAAATACCAAAATATATTAGTTCCAAAAAAATACATTATTATTCATCATTATTATTCTCATCTTCATTTCCATCACCGTTATACCTCGGTCTCATTTCCAACATAGCATTAGCAATACTCGTTCTTCATGCATTAGCTTCCGTTCTTTGTTGTAGTTGGCTTTGAGAAAACAATTTCGTTCTTTGTTGTAGTTAGCTTCCGTACTTGTTTAAATAGAAAAATATTACTTGTTTAAATAGAAAAGTATTACTTGTATAAATAGAAAAGTATTACTTGTTTAAAAGAAAAGATACTTGTTTAAAAGAAAAGTATTACTTGTTTAGATGAAAAGTATAACTTGTTTAAATAGAAAAGTATTACTTGTTGGGGAATTATTTGTCCGAATCTATTCTGGATGAATATTTAAATATAAATTTAATTCTAACAATTATTACTAGCATGAATTAATCCTATATTAATTCAAATAATAATTCAACAACAAATCATGCATATAAACAGTTCACATAAATCCTACGCATGCGGAATTGCTACGGATTTATGTGAACTAACCTCTCAGAGTGACAACAGTTGAGAAGATGGATCACGTTCACACGAACACACCAAAAGACCTTCTCAAGTATTCCCTTATCCTTGTTCAACATTCCGGTGGTAGGAACTCGCGAACAATTTAACAAAAGGAAAAATAAAATTATGTTGCACCACCTTTGTGGATTTTTAATTTTTCCAACACATGGAATTGCACTTGGGGATGAAAAACTCGTCCCCTATTTATAAGAGGTGGTGGCCGATTTTTTGCTAGGAAAAAGGGAGAAAATCTCTTTCTTGATCTCCAAGAAATCTTGAATATATATCCAATATATTCTTTTCTCCATAATTAAAATATTCCATAAAAATCTCACTCTCTTATTGTTATGGTATTTTCGAAATATAGGATAAAGATTCCAAGATTTGGATCTTCATGAATTTATGAGATATACTTGTATTCCAAGAATACATATCTTCCATAATATCTTTTCAAGAAAATCTTTCTTTCCCTTTATTTCTAATTATTTTCGAAAATTTCCAACAAACATCCAAGTGGGACATTTTTTAAATTCAATGAGATAATCTTGTATTCCAAGAATACATATCCTCATTCCATAACAAAATTCAAAGAAAATCTTTCTCCCTCTTTTATTTATATTTTTTGAAAAAATTGGAAAAATAAGCAACCATAATTTATTTTATTTTTAAACACCTTTTTCAGTTATTGGACATTATATTTGGGCTACTTGAGGGGCCTTTAGGAGAATTAAGATTGGACCTTCTAATGGACTTTGAATATCTAATATTGAGCAACAATATTATTCAAGTCCATAAATATTAATTAATCCCACTACATAATTAATATTGCACTATCCATCTTAACTCATATTACTATTAATATGGCTCCCGGTTATTATTTACCGTGTTTAAGATTATCTAGCCCATTAATTAATTCAAGCCAATGAAACAGTTTTCCATTAATTAATATATTTTGTCCTTGGTCAAGGAACGGTTCAACATTATTATCCATACCGGAAACTAATTCCACTTGCAAGATTTGGTATGATAAATCTTATGAACCTCCCAAGAAGCAAATCGAACAAGCGTACTTGCACACGATTCTCCGTATTAAATCTTAGCAATCGCATGTGACCAATAATATTGCCCAAGATATAGAGTATTGAATCTCATTGATTCTCTTCTCGTAATAAGTCAAAGCAATAATTACTAACCACACGCGATCCTATTTAAGGGACGAAGATTAAGAAATAATTAACCACTGAGTTCTAATTCTTCCTAGTTCGATTCAAGAAGAATTTGTCCTCCTCAGGGTCCTCTTGATTACTAGACATGCACTAGTGTAATCTCTTGGTCAAGACAAACCAATCGAGCCTTACACTTCAACCTTTCACGATGGATTGTTCATTTCCATCTAGGTCTGAATGGTGTACTTTTAGTTACAAGGAATCTGTTAATTTAATCTTCGTGATCCGGTATCACTAAAAGTAACTACAATGTAACAACGTCTTATTTATTGAACATTTATGCGATAAATATATGTAACATTAGATGATATTTAAAGCATCAGTGATAAACAATTTATTTCAGTAAATAAGTCAGAAATTCAGTCTGATTATACAAAGTAAAAGTATATTTTCCAGTATAATCCCAACAATCTCCCACTTATACTCAAAGTCTGCTTTAAAGTATACTACAACATGTCTCGTGTAGTTCCTAATACGTGACATATAATGTCACCTACACGAACCTAATAATGTCTCCCACTTATACTCAAAGCAGATTGGCAACATTCTTGACACCCATTCCTTCCACATGTCTCTCGAATATTTTGAGGCAGACCCTTTGTGAATGGATCTGCTAGGTTATCTTCTGACGCGATCTTTGCCACCTCTATATCTCCTCTCTTAACGATTTCTAGTATAAGATGATATTTCCTTTCAATGTGTTTGCTGGCCTTGTGGACTATTGATTCCCTTGAATTTGCAACTGCTCCGACATTGTCACAATAAACAGTGATTGTGCTGGGCAAATTCGGAACTACATCCAAGTCCACTAGGAAGTTCTTGAGCCAAACCGCTTCTTTCGCTGCCTCGTAAGCAGCTACATATTCGGCTTCCATGGTAGAATCGGCGAGATGCATTTCTGCATAACGCTTCTCCATGTCATGGCTCCTCCCCCCATGCAAAACACACTACCGGAGGTAGATTTTCTGGAATCTAAGTCTGATTGAAAATCCAAGTCCGTGTAGCCGATGGGGATTAGACTATCTGACTGATAAACCAACATTCTATCACGAGTTCTTTTCAAATACTTCAGAATGTTTTTTAATGTAGTCAATGTTCTTTTTTCAGGGGTTACTTTGATATCTTGCCACCATGCCAACGACAAGCGGATATCCGATCTAAGTCTTGTGACATTGCATACATAAGGCTTCCGACAGCCGAAGCATAAGGAATGTCTTTCATATCATCTATCTCCTTTTGTGTCTTAGGGCACATTTCCTTGGATAGATGGATTCCATGTCTGAAAGGTAAGAAGTCTTTCTTGGAATCCTGCATACTGAATCGCTTCAAGACAGTGTCTATGTATGAAGCTTGCGATAAGCCTATCATCTCTTTCTTGCGATCTAGAGTAATCTTGATCTCAATGATGTGCCCGGCTTCCCCTAAGTCCTTCATATCAAACTGTTTTGAAAGCCATGTCCTTACATCTGATAACACCTTTACATCATTCCCGATGAGCAGAATATCGTCTACGTATAGTACTAAGAATACCAATGCAGTTCCGACACGCTTTTTGTACACACAACTTTCTAACTCGTTTTGATCATGTTGGGGAATTAATTGCCCGGATCTATTCAGGATGAATATTTAAATACAAATTTAATTCTAACAATTATTACTAGCATGAATTAATCCTATATTAATTCAAATAATAATTCAACAACAAATCATGCATATAAACAGTTCACATAAAACCTACACATGCAGAATTACTACGGGTTTGCGTGAACTAACCTCTTGGAGTGGCAATGGTCTCGTCGATAAAAACACACCAAAAAGCCTTCCCAAGTATTCCCTATTCCTTGCTCGTCAATCCGGTGGAAGGAAGATCGCGAACAATTAACAAAAGGAAAAATAAAATTTGTTGCACCACATTTGTAGATTTATTAATTTTTCCAGCACATGGAATTGTACTTGAGAATGAAACACTCATCCCCTATTTATAGAGGGGTGTTGGACGATTTTTTGGCAAGGAATAGGGGGAAGAAAATCTTTTTCTTGATCTCCAAGAAATCTTGAATATATCTCCTATATTCTTTTCTCCATAATTAAAATATTCCATAAAAATTCCAACTCCTCTTGTTATGGTGTATTTCGAAAAAATTAAGGATAAAGATTCCAAGATTTGGATCTTCTTGAATTTATGAGATATACCTGTATTGCAAGAATACATATCTTCCATATTATCTTTCCAAAAAAATCAAGAAAATCTTTTTTTCCCTTATTCTTTCCAAATTTTCGAAATTTTCATATAAATAACCAAGTGAGAGATTTCTTGAATTTAATGAGATAATCTTGTATTTCAAGAATACATATCTTTATTCCATAACAAAATTCAAAGAAAATCTTTCTCCCATTTTATTCATAATTTTCGAAAAAAATGAGGAAAAATAGCAACAAATATTTATTTTATTTTTAAACACCTTTTTCAGTTATTGGAATTTATGTTGGACTACTTGAGGGGCCTTTAGGAGAATTAAGATTGGACCTTCCAATGGATCTTGAATTATCAATATTGAGCCACAATATTATTCAAGCCCATAAATATTAATTAATCCCACTACATAATTAATATTACACTATCCATCTTAACCCATATTACGATCGATATGGCTCCTGGTTATTATTTCCGTGTTTAAGATTATCTAGCCCATTAATTAATTCAAGCCACCAAATAGCTTTCCATTAATTAATATCTTTTATCCTTGGTAAAGAATCCGTTCAACATTATTATTCATCTGGAAACTAGTTCCACTTTGCAAGATTTGATATGATAAAACTTATGAACCTCCTCCCAAACCGTCAAATCGAACAAGCGTGCTTTCTGCACACGATTCTCCTCAGATTAAATCTTAGCAATCGCATGTGACCAATAATATTGCCCAAGATATAGAGTATTGAATCTCATTGATTCTCTTCTCGTAATAAGTCAAAGCAATAATTACTAACCACACGCGATCCTATTTAAGGGACGAAGATTAAGAAATAACGAACCACTGAGTTCTAATTCTTCCTAGTTCAGTTCTGAAGAATTTGTCCTCCTGTAGGTCCTCTTCAGTGCACTAGACATGCACTAGTGTAATCTCTTGGTCAAGACAAACCAATCTGAGCCTTACACTTCAACCTTTCACGATGGATTGTTCATTTCCATCTAGGTCCTGAATGGTGTACTTTTAGTTACAAGGAACTGTTAATTTAATCTTCTGTGATCTGGTATCACTAAAGTAACTACAATGTAACACATACTATTTATTGAACATTTATGCAGTAAATATATGTAACATTAGATGATATTTAAAGCATCAGTGATAAACAATTTATTTCAGTAAATAAGTCAGAAATTCAGTCTGATTATACAAAGTAAAAGTATATTTTCCAGTATAATCCCAACAATCTCCCACTTATACTCAAAGTCTGCTTTTAAGTATACTACAACATGTCTCCTGTAGTTCTGTCGTGACATATAATGTCACCTACACGAACCTAATAATGTCTCCCACTTATACTCAAAGCAGATTGGCAACATTCTTGACACCCATTCCTTCCACATGTCTCTCGAATGTATTATGAGGCAGACCCTTTGTGAATGGATCAGCTAGGTTATCTTCTGACGCAATCTTTGCCACTTCTATATCTCCTCTCTTAACGATTTCTCGTATAAGATGGTATTTTCTTTCAATGTGTTTGCTGGCCTTGTGGGCTCTTGGTTCCCTTGAATTTGCAAATATTCCTCATTGTCACAATAAACGATGATTGTGTTGGGCAAATTCGAACTACATCCAAGTCCATAGGAAGTTCTTGAGCCAAACCGCTTTTTTTCATTTGCCTCATGCCTACATATTAAACTTCCATGGTAGAATCTGCGAAGCATTTCATAACGCTTCTCCATGTCATGGCTCCTCCCCCGTATGCAAAACCACTCTGGGAGGTAAATTTTCGAGTCTAAGTCGATTGGAAATCCAGTCCGTGTGGCCGATGGGGATTAGATTATCGGTGATAAACCAACATTCTATCTTGAGTTCTTTTCAGATACTTGAGAATGTTTTTAACTGCCGTCCAATATTCCTTCCCCGGGTTACTTTGATATCTTGCCACAATGCCAACGGCAAAGCAGATATTCGATCTCGTACACAACATTGCATACATAAGGCTTCAAACGGTAGAAGCATAATGCCTTTCATGTCATCTATCTCCTTTTGTGTCTTAGGGCACATTTCCTTGGATAGATGGATTCCATGCCTGAAAGGTACGAAGCCTTTCTTGGAATCCTGCATGCTGAATCGTTTCAAGACAGTGTCTATGTATGAAGTTTGCGATAAGTCTATCATCATTTTCTTGCGATCTCGAGTGATCTTGATCCCAAGGATGTGCGAAACTTCCCTAAGTCCTTCATATCAAACCTGTTTTTGAAAGCCATGCCCTTCGCCTAATAACACCTTTACATCATTCCCGATGAGCGTAATGTCATCTACGATAGTACTAAGAATACCAATGCGATTCCGACCGCTTTTTGTACACACAACTTTTCGAACTTCGTTTTGATCAAACCCATAAGACTTTATAACATGATCAAAACATTGGTTCCAAGCTCTGGATGCCTGTTTGAGTCCGTAAATGGACTTCATGAGCTTACAAACTAGGTGTTCTTGGCCCTTTTCAATGAAGCCTTGGGGTTGTTGCATATAGATTTCTTCATCAAGACTTCCGTTAAGGAAAGCTGTCTTGACATCCATTTGCCAGATTTCAAAATCGAGATGTGCAGCAATCGACAAGAGAATCCGGATGGAGTTGAGCATGGCTACGGGCGAAAAGGTTTCCTCATAGTCGATCCCTTATTTCTGAGTATAACCTTTCGCCACAAGCCTTGCCTTGAAGGTTTCCACCTTCCCATCCAGTCCCCTTTTTCTCTTGTATACCCCTTGCAACCCCCATTAAGTGGTTTGACTAGCTCCCACACTCTGTTATGATCCATAGAACTCATTTCTGCTTTCATTGCCTTTTGCCAAGAAACCGCATCCTTGTCTTGGATTGCCTCATCATATGTCCATGGGTCCGATTAAATCTTGTCCGGGAATCAAGTCCGGGGACTCTCCTATCCCCATGAATCTCTCGGGTGTCTCACAACCCTCCCACTCTGACGAGGTTCCTTTGTGAAAATGTGTCATTTGGTATGTCATCTTATCACGGTTAGCAATGAGGTTAGCCCCTTAGCTCATTTAAGGTAATCTCACTTCGGGTCTTCTTTTTCGTTCATATAGTCTTCTTCCAAAAATCTAAAGTGGGTGCTTATTACCACCTTTTGATCTTGGGACCATAGAACATACACCCTTTTGTTCCCTCGGGGTATCCTATAAACAACCTTAATTACGATCGAGGATCGATTTCCCTTTTCTTGTCCAACACGTGGGCGGACACTTTTAAATTCTCATGTGTCTCAAACTTGGCTTGCGCCCGGGTCCATAATTCTTTGGGAGTTTTGGGAACCGATTTGGATGGCACCAAGTTCGAATATAAGTGCATTTGTTTCAAAGGCATGACCCAAAACGACTTGGGAAGATCCGCATAACTCATCATTGATCTAACCATTTTCAAAAGAGTTATGTTTCTTAGCTCTGCCACCCCATTTTGTTGAGGGCTTCCTGCGATTAAGCGGGATACAATCCTTCATCGACAAGTAGTTCAAAAACTCATCGTTGAGGTACTTTCGCCTCCACGATCGGATCGTAGAGACTTGATCGTTTTTCCTGTGATTCTCTGCTTGAGCCTTAAGTTCTTTGAATTTCTCAAAGGTCTCAGATTTATGCTTCATAAGAAAAATATAATCGTACCTTGAGTAGTCATCAATAAAAGTGACGAAATAATCATAACCTCCTCTTGCTTTGGTTGACATTGGACCACATACGTCCGTGTGAACGATTTCTAACACTTCTTTGGCTCTATTCCTTGGCTCAAATGCCCTCTTGGTCATTTTACCCTCCAAACATGATTCGCGGGTTGGAATTGGTTCAACTTGGAGAAACTCCAGTGAACCATTTTTCACCAACCTTTGGATCCTCTTTGGATTAATATGTCCCAATCTTAGATGCCATAGAAGTGTTTCGTTCACGTTTGATGAACGTTTTCTTTTATTGGAAACAGTTGATGTGTTATAGGATGCATTTCGTGAGTGGTGTGCACAGTTAATTGTATAGAGATTACTTGACAACGTTCCATGACAGATAAATTTATCATAAAGAGAAATGGTAACAACTTTATCAAAAGTAACGAATATCCATCAAGGTAAAGTTTAGAAACCAAAATTAAATTATTTCTAAAATTGAGCGTAAAGAACATCTCTTAAAATTAAAACTCGTCTTCAAAAACAGTGCACTTCTCCTTTTTTTAATTGCCACTCTGAAGCATCGCCCGGTGTGATGAGGATTTCATTGCCACTTGTTGATTCCGTTTGGGACCCATAAGAACGTGAAAACATACATGGTCGTGAGATCCGTATCAACTACCCACGAATGAGAAGCATCTGTGCCGCTAAACAAGTTTCAACAACTAGTCGCGTGAAATTACCTTTCTTTCCGTCCCTTTTGGGGTTGGAATAAACAAACCTCCATTGTCCTCTTTCACCGCACTTAAGCACTTCCTCTTTGGATTTTTCTTGACACCACAAGCATTTCTCATCTTACCATTGCCCTTAGCAACAGTTGAGTTTTATTGCTTATGGCTTTTGGTTCTCTTCTTCTTCTTGCCTACCCTTGGCCTAGAAGATGAAGATGGACCACTTACCGCTTCAAAGCTTGAGTTTGGTGCCCCATCAACATCTCTGCCGAGACCAAAAGCTTGCAACAAATCGGTAGCGAGGCCAAAATGCTCAAAAAACTTTTGGGCGGAGAGTGAAGTACCAAATTCATCCGAGTCTCCAGTTATAATGTTTTCGAGAACCTCAAGTTTGTTCGGATGGGCCATCAATTTTGAGGGGCGTAATCCCATATGGGTTTGCCCTCCACCATTTTTCGGTGACAACATCTCTACATGAGTGATCGGCGAGTCCTGCATTTTTTGACTTCGTCGGTTGGCTCATCGATTTTGGTGTGTCAAGAATCCACTTGTGCTTTTGTGCGATTAGACAATTATAATTTTTTTTTCGTTTCCAATCAATATAGTTTCCATACTTATTCTATTGACTTTAAGTATAATAACAAATGGATTAAAAGGTTACGACATCTTTGAATCAAAATAAATAACTATATACATAAGCACGATATATCACAAGGTTCGATCACATGTTTCATATTAAAATCTCAAATAAATATGAACATGCATCACCCAACATCTCAAAAGCAGTTTAAATAAGCCCGCGTGGGGTGGGTCATTATTTAAACACATTCAAGCGAGTTACAAACAAAACGATTACAAACCTTTAATATCCAGTTAATAGTTGGCTCCCCCAATGACCAATATAAAATTGGCGAGGACTTGAGGAAGTATATGCATATCAATTTTATACCTAAGTAATAACCATGATTAAATACATAATTATTATTTCGCTTTGATCGAGCCTCGTGGGGAGGGTCATCGTTGCCACTAGTAATAATCCACAATCATCCATTTGGAATTTATTCATGTGAAAGCTATCTTTTGACCGTCCCATGGGGGGAATTTCTCCAAAAGAATTCACAAATAAATAAATCATGGAGGTCAAAATTAATTCAATTTTATTATCCGGAATAAAATAGTCAATTAATTGTTTAAGCATACATAGTAATTTTCAAAAGTGAGATTTTTCAAAACGTTTTCTCATGCATCGCAAATTTAAGCACAATTCAAATAAGCATAAAATAATGCACAACATCAAAACAAAAAATTAAACATATTGGGCACATATATCCAATTGTCATGGTTAATTTTTGTCATGTCTTGATCTTGAGAAATCATCTTCATAGCCTTCATCATTCGTCTCGAAAAGCTCCCACTTCGACCGTCTTAAAAAATGCCTTGTCAAGCCCGTCGTCATCGACCCGTTCGCGGGTCGGAGTGCCCTAACACTCCCGGCCGTGTCGAGTGGCGTCCGTCTTCCTTTCAAAGCGCCCGATGCTGTCGCCCGACGAATCACGCCCGCTTCGGCGACAAGCTTTGGTGGGTGTCGGCGGTCGTCATCCATCTTGGCGCGCCCGCCCATGTCGACCCGTCTTGATGCCGCCTCGCCCGTGTCCGCCCGTCCCCGCATACCTTCATCGTATGTGATCGCTTTATGCCCGACGCCCGATCCGTTGGCGCTTTCGGCGGCGGCCTCCTCGCCCACCATACTAAGCGCGCCCGCCCGATGTCCGTCGTGGTAAGTGCCTCGCCTTTAACGCGTTTAAATGCGATGCACACCTTTACTACGCCCGTTAGGATCCGTCTTTAAATTCTTCGTCTCCGCTTCCGTTTCCGATCCGGTTACAATTTATTTTACAAAAATAAATAAACCTAGATCTAGACTAGTCTATTACATTGATGAAATCAAACAAATTCTAATCTACTCGTGGATTTTCTCACGAGGCAAAACGAATTCGAACGAATCGAATTAAAAAACCACAATTTATATGCATGCATAAATAAACACATTAAATTCCATGACAATTGGATACCTGCAAAAAAGATCTAGCAATTCTACTATCAAATTTCAAATTTAATGAAAACGAATTAAATTACAATTTAAAATTCAGAGCCCGAAACCGAGGCTCTGATACCAGTTGTTGGGGAATTAATTGTCCAGATCTATTCGGGATGAATATTTAAATAAAAATTTAATTCTAACAATTATTACTAGCATGAATTAATCATATATTAATTCAAATAATAATTCAACAACAAAGCATGCATATAAACAGTTCACATAAAACCTACGCATGCGGAATTACTACGGGTTTACGTGAACTAACCTCTTGGAGTGACAATGGTCTCGTCGATAAAAACACACCAAAAAGCCTTCCCAAGTATTCCCTAGTCCTTGCTCGTCAATCCGGTGGAAGGAAGCTCGCGAACAATTAACAAAAAGGAAAAATAAAATTTGTTGCACCACCTTTGTGGATTTTCTAATTTTTCCAGCACGTGGAATTGTACTTGGGTATGAAACATTCATCCCCTATTTATAGAGGGGTGTTGGACGATTTTTTGGCATGGAATAGGGGGAAGAAAATCTTTTTCTTGATTTCCAAGAAATCTTGAATATATCTCCTATATTCTATTCTCCATAATTAAAATATTCCATAAAAATCCCAACTCCTCTTGTTATGGTGTATTTCGAAAAAATTAAGGATAAAGATTCCAAGATTTGGATTTTCTTGAATTTATGAGATATATCTGTATTGCAAGAATACATATCTTCCATAATATCTTTCCAAGAAAATCAAGAAAATCTTTCTTTCCCTTATTCTTTCCAAATTTTCGAAATTTTCATATAAATAACCAAGTGGGAGATTTTTTGAATTTAATGAGATAATCTTGTATTTCAAGAATACATATCTTCATTCCATAACAAAATTCAAAGAAAATCTTTCTCCCCTTTTATTCATAATTTTTGAAAAAAATGAGGAAAAATAGCAACAAATATTTATTTTATTTTTAAACACTTTTTTCAGTTATTGGACTTTATGTTGGGCTACTTGAGGGGCCTTTAGGAGAATTAAGATTAGACCTTCCAATGGATCTTGAATTATCAATATTGAGCCGCAATATTATTCAAACCCATAAATATTAATTAATCCCACTACATAATTAATATTGCACTATCCATCTTAACCCATATTACAGTCAATATGGCTCCCGGTTATTATTTCCCGTGTTTAAGATTATCTAGCCCATTAATTAATTTAAGCCACTGAATTTTTCTTTCCATTAATTAATATCTTTTATCCTTGGTAAAGGAACAGTTCAACATTATTATTCATACCGAAAACTAGTTCCACTTGCAAGATTTGATATGATAAAACTTATGAACCTCCCAAGGGGGCAAATCGAACAAGCATACTTGCACACGATTCTCCGTATTAAATCTTAGCAATCGCATGTGACCAATAATATTGCCCAAGATATAGAGTATTGAATCTCATTGATTCTCTTCTCGTAATAAGTCAAAGCAATAATTACTAACCACACGCGATCCTATTTAAGGGATGAATATTAAGAAATAACGAACCACTGAGGTCTAATTCTTCCTAGTTTAGTTCTGAAGAATTTGTCCTCCTCATGGAATCCTCTTGATGCACTAGACATGCACTAGTGTAATCTCTTGGTCAAGCCAAAACCAATCCCGAGCCTTACACTTCAACCTTTCACGATGGATTTGTTCATTTCCATCTAGGTCGTGAATGGTGTACTTTTAGTTACAAGGAACTGTTAATTTAATCTTCTGTGATCTCGTATCACTAAATTAACTACAATGTAACACATACAATTTATTGAACAGTTATGCAGTAAATATATGTAACATTCGATGATATTTAAAGCATCAGTGATAAAAAATTTATTTCAGTAAATAAGTCTGAAATTCAGTCTGATTATACAAAGTAAAAGCATACTTTCCAGTATAATCCCAACATATCAAACCCATAAGACTTTATTACTTGATCAAAACATTGGTTCCAAGCTCTGGATGCTTGTTTGAGTCCGTAAATGGACTTCTTGAGCTTACAAACTAGGTGTTCTTGGCCTTTTTCAATGAAGCCTTGGGGTTGTTGCATATAGATTTCTTCATCAAGACTTCCGTTAAGGAAAAGTCTTGACATCCATTTGCTTGATTTCAAAGTCGAGATCTTGTGAATCGACAAGAGAATCGGATGGACTTGAGCATTCTTCTGAGTGCAAAAAAGTTTCCTCATAGTCTATCCCTTCTTTCTCGAGTATAACCTTTAGCCACAAGCCTTGCCTTGAAGGTTTCCACCTTCCGTCCGGCCGTCTTTTTTCTCTTGTACACCCACTTGCAACCAATGAGTTTGACCCCATTAAGTGGTTAAATCTAGCTCCCTTTCTGTTATGATCCATAGAACCCATTTTAGGCTTTCATTGTTGTTTGCCAAGAAACCGCGTCCTTTTCTTGGATTGCCTCGTCATATGTCCATGGGTCCGATTAAATCTTGTCCGGGAATCAAGTCCCGAGGACTCTCCTATCCCCATGAATCTCTCGGGCTGTCTCACAACCCTCCCACTTCTGACGAGGTTCGGTTGTGTAAGTGTGTCGTTTGGTATGTCATCTTATCAATTGAATCGAGGATAGCCCTTAGCTCATTCAAGGTAATCTCATACAGGTCTTCTTTTTGTTCATATAGTCTTCTTTCAAAAATCTAAAGTGGGTGCTTATTACCACCTTTTGATCTTGGGACCATAGAACATACACCCTTTTGTTCCTCGGGGTATCCTATAAACAACCTTAATTTTGATCGAGGATCAAATTTTCCTGCTTCCTTTTCCAACACGTGGTAAAATCCCCAAATTCTCATGTGTCTCAAACCGGGCTTGCTTGGGTCCATAATTCTTTGGGAGTTTTGGGAACCGATTTGGATGGCACCAAGTTCACATGTAAGCAAAACAAGTTTCCAAGGCATGACCCGAAGCGACTTGGGTAGATCCGCATAACTCATCATTGATCTAACCATTTCTAAAAGAGTTCTGTTTCTTCGCTCTGCAACCCCGTTTTGTTGAGGGGTTAAAGTGCGAATATGGAATACAATCCTTCATCGACAAGTAGTTCAAAAACTCATTCTTTGAGGTACTTTCCTCTCGCGATCAGATCGTAGAGACTTGGTACATTTTTCCCTATGATTCTCTACTTGAGCCTTAAATTCTTTGAATTTCTCAAAGGTCTCAGATTTATGTTTCATAAGGAAAATATAGTCGTACCTGGAGTAGTCATCAATAAAAGTGACGAAATACTCATAACCTTCTCTTGCTTTGATTGACATTGGACCACATACGTCTGTGTGAACGATTTCTAACACTTCTTTGGCTCTATTTCCCTTGGCCCCGAATGCCCTCTTGGTCATTTTACCCTCCAAACATGATTCGCAGGTTGAGATTGGTTCAACTGGGAGAGACTCCAGTGAACCGTCTTCTACCAACCTTTGGATCCTTTTTGGATTAATATGTCCCAATCTAAGATGCCATAGAAGTGTCTCGTTCACGTCTGATGAACATTTTCTTTTATCATAAATAATTGATGTGTTATAGGATGCATTTCGCGAGTGGTGTGCACAATTAATTGTATAGAGATTATTCAACAACGTTCCATGACAGATAAATTTATCATAAAGAGAAATGGTAACAACTTTATCAAAAGTAACCGAATATCCATCAATATAAAGTTTAGAAACCAAAATTAAATTCTTTCTAAAAGTAGGAACGTAAAGAACATCTCTTAAAATTAAAACTCTATCTTCAAAAGACAGGTGCACTTCTCCCACTGCTTCAGCTGCCACTCTTGTAGCATCGCCCAGTGTGATGAGGATCTCACTCCCACTAAGTTGCCGGGTCAGCTTGAACCCGTGAAGCAAACATGATCAGTGGATCCCGTATCAACTACCCACGAATGAGAAGTATACGCCGCTAAACAAGTTTCAACAACTAGTGCGTGAGAATTACCTTTCTTTCCGGCCCTTTTGGGGTTGGAACAGGCAAACCTCCATTATCCTTACCGCTGTTGAAGCACTTCCTCTATGGATTTTCCTTGACACCACAAGCATTCCTCATCTTACCATTGCCCTTGGCAACAGTTGAGTTTTATTGCTTATGGCTTTTGGTTCTCTTCTTCTTCTTGCCTACCCTTGGCCTAGAAGATGAATATGGACCACTTCTTGCAAAAGCTTGAGTTTGGTGCCCCATCAACATCTCTGCCGAGACCAAAGCTTGCAACAAATCAGCTAGCGATGCCAAAATGCTCAAAAACTTTTGGGCAGAGAGTGAAATACCAAATTCATCTGAGTCTCCAGATTATAATCTGCACTCAGAACCTCAAGTTTGTTCAGATGGGCCATCAATTTTGAGGACGTAATCCCTTACGGGTTTGCCCTCCACCATTTTTCAAAGAACGACATCTCTCGCTTAAGGTGATCCGGGCGAGTCCGCGATTTTGACTCGTCAGTTGGCTCATCTGATTTTGGTGTGTCAAGAATCCACTTGTGCTTTTGAGCAGTTAGGACAATTATAATTTTTCGTTTCCAATCAATATAGTTTCCATACTTATTCTATTGACTTTAAGTATAATAGCAGTGGATTAAAAGGTTACGACATGCTGAACTTAAATAAATAACTATATGCATAAGCACAAATATATCACAAGGTTCGATCACATGCATCATATTAAAATCTCAAAAAAATATGAACATGCATCACCCAACATCTCAAAAACAGTTTAAATAAGCCCGTGGGGTGGGTCATTATTTAAACACATTCAACGAGTTACAAACAAGAACGATTACAAACCTTTAATATCCGGATTAATATTTGGCTCCCCAAAACCAATATAAAATTAGCCGAGGGACTTGGGGAAGTATATGCATATCAATGTTATACCTAAGTAATAACCATGATTAAATACAAAATTATTATTTCGCTTTGAACGAGCCTCGTGGGGAGGGTCATCGTCGCCACTAGTAATAATCGACAATCATCCATTTGGAATTTATTCATGTGAAAGCTATCTTTTGATCTTCCCGTGGGGGGAATTTCTCCAAAAGAATTCACAAATAAATAAATCATGGAGGTCAAAATTAATTCAATTTTATTATCTGGAATAAAATTGTCAATTAATTGTTTAAGCATACTTAGTAATTTTCGAAAGTGAGATTTTTCAAAATGTTTTCTCATGCATCGCAAATTTAAACACAATTTAAATAAGCATAAAATAATGCATAAACATCAAAACAAAATTAAATACATTGGGCACATATATCCAATTGTCACGATTAATTTTTTTCATGTCTTGATCTCGAGAAATCGTCTTCTTCGCCTTCATCGTTCATCTCAAAAGGTTCGCCACGTTAAGTGACGTCATCAACCAGCTCGCGGGTCGGAGTACCCGCCTAGCACTCCCCCGGCCGTGTCGAGTGGCATCCCGTCTTGAACGCCGCAAAGCTTACCGATGCCCGACGGTGCATGTCTCCGCTCAGCGACCCTCGGCGGATCTCGGCGGGCGTCGCCGCATTCTAGCCAGCGCCCATCGCTGGCATCCATGCATGCCCATCTGCCTCGCCTCGCGGTGCGTCTCGCCCGCCTCAGCATCCGTGTCTTTGGCTTGCCTCGCCCGCGTCTGCACTGCCTTAGATCGCGCCGCAGTCTTCTTATCCGTCGATCCGCCCATGTCTTGATCATTCGCGATCCCATGGTGCTCGGCCGTTCGCCTTGCCCGGAGCCGCCAGCGCCCCCGATTCCGGATCCATTCATCTTTAATTCATCGTCTTCGTCTTGGCTCACGATCAAGTTTCAATTTAGTTACGATAAATAAATAAACCTAGATATAGACTAGTCTATTACATTGAACGAATCAAACAAATCCTAATCTACTCGTGGATTTTCTCATGAGGTAAAACGAATTCGAACGAATCGAATTAAAAACCATAACTTATATGCATGCATAAGTATGAACATTCATCAAATACCATGACAATTGGATACCTGCAAAAAAGATCTAGCAATTCTACTATCCAATTTCAAATTTAATGAAAACGAATTAAATTACAATTTAAAACTCAGAGCCCGAAACCGAGGCTCTGATACCATTTGTTGGGGAATTAATTGCCGGATCTATTCGGAATGAATATTTAAATACAAATTTAATTCTAACAATTATTACTAGCATGAATTAATCCTATATTAATTCAAATAATAATTCAACAACAAATCATGCATATAAATAGTTCACATAAATCCTACGCATGCGGAATTGCTACGGGTTTATGTGTACTAATCTCTCGGAGTGACAACCGTTGAGAAGATGGATCCCGTTCACACGAACATACCAAAAAGCCTTCTCAAGTATTCCCTTGCCCTTATTCAACAATCCGGTGGAAGGAACTCGCGAACAATTTAACAAAAGGAAAAATAAAATTATGTTGCACCACCTTTGTGGATTTCTAATTTTTCCAACACATGGAATTGCACACTCAAAATTGAGGTTTTTCGAAAATACACAATCTGTCGACGTTTCAAAATATTTGATATTTTATCGACGATGATATTTTTCCGAAAAACCAATTTTCGTGTTCTCCTGGGGATGAAACATTCATCCCCTATTTATAATGAGGGGTTGGTCGAAATTTTAGGTGGAAATAAAGATGGAAAAATCTTTTTCTTGATCTCCAAGAAATCTTGAATATATCCCATATATTCTTTTCTCCATAATTAAATATTCCACAAAAATCCCAACTCCTCTTGTTATGGTATTTTTTGAAAAATAAGGAGTAGGAATCCAAGATTTGGATCTTCTTGAATTTATGAGATATTCTTGTATTCTAAGAATACATATCTTCCATAATATATTTTCAAGAAAATCAAGAAAATCTTTCCTCTCCTTATTTATTCATAAATTTCGAAATATGCTTAATAAATAATCAAGTGGGAGATTTCTTGAATTTAATGAGATAATCTTGAATTCCAAGAATATTTATCTACATTCCATAACAAAATTCAAAGAAAATCTTTCTCCCTCTTTTATTTATTATTTTCGAAACTTTTAGGAAAATTAGGCAACAATAATTTATTTTATTTTAAACACCTTTTTTCGATTCTTGGACATTATGTTTGGGCTACTTGAGGGCCTTTAGGAGAATTAAGATTGGACCTTCTAATGGACTTTGAATATCTAATATTGAGCCACAATATTATTCAAGCCCATAAATATTAATTAATCCCACTACATAATTAATATTGCCTTATCCATCTTAACCCATATTATGCATTAATATGGCTCCCTTATTATTTCCGTGTTTAAGATTATCTAGCCCATTAATTAATTCAAGCCACTTTGAAATAGCTTTCCATTAATTAATATCTTTTGTCCTTGGTTAAGAACGGTTCAACATTATTATCCATACCGGAAACTAGTTCCCTTGCGCAAGATTTGGTATGATAAATCTTATGAACCTCCCAAGGGGGCCGTCGAACAAGCGTGCTTTGCACACGATTCTTCGTATTAAATCTTAGCAATCCCATGTGACCAATAATATTGCCCAAGATATAAAGTATTGAATCTCGTTGATTCTCTACCCGTAATAAGTCAAAGCAATAATTACTAACCACACGCGATCCTATTCAAGGGATTTAAGATTAAGAAATAACGAACCACTGAGGTCTAATTCTTCCTAGTTCAGTGCTGAAGAATTTGTCCTCCTGTAGGTCCTATTTAGTGCATCAGTCATGCACTAGTGTAATCTCTTGGTCAAGACAAGTCAATCGAAGGTCTTACACTTCAACCTTTCACGATGGATTGTTCATTTCCATCTAGGTCGTGAATGGTGTACTTTTTAGTTACAAAGAACTGTTAATTTAATCTTCCGTGATCCGGTATCACTAAATTAACTACAATGTAACACATACTATTTATTGAGCAGTTATCTTTGTAAATATATGTAACATTCAATGATATTTAAAGCATCGATGATAAATAATTTATTTCATAAATAAAGGCAAATTCGGTTTGGTTATACAAAGTAAAAGCATACTTTCCAGTATAACCCCAACATTGGCAAACAGCAATGGAAGCCGAAATGGGTTCTATGGATCATAACAGAGTGTGGGAGCTAGTCGAACCACTTAATGGGGTCAAACTCATTGGTCGTGAAGTGGGTATACAAGAGGAAAAAGGGGACCTGGGGCGGGAAGGTGGAAACCTTCAAGGCAAGGCTTGTGGCGAAAGGTTATACTCGGAAAGAAGGGATGGATCGACTATGAGGAAACCTTTTCACTGTAGCAATGCTCAAGTCCATCCGAATCCTCTTGTCGATTCTTTGCATCTCGACCTTTTGAAATCAAGGCAAATGGATGTCAAGAGGCGGCTTTCATAAACGGAAGTCTTGAAGAGGAAATCTATATGCAACAACCTCAAGGCTTCATTGAAAAAGGCCAAGAACACCTAGTTTGTAAGCTCAAGATGTCCATTTATGGACTCAAACAAGCATCCAGAGCTTGGAACCAGTGTTTTGATCAAGCAATAAAGTCTTATGGGTTTGATCAAAACGATCTGAAAGTTGTGTGTACAAGAAGTGTGTCGGAGCGCATTGGTATTCTTGGTACTATCGTAGACGACATTACGCTCATCGGGGGGCGATGTAAGGTGTTTTGATCAAGCAATAAAGTCTTATGGGTTTGATCAAAAACGAATCTGAAAGTTATTATGTACAAGAATGTGTGGAGCTGCATTGGTATTCTTGGTACTATCGTAAACGACATTCTGCTCATCGGGGACGATGTAAAGGTGTTGTCAGACGTAAGGGCATGGCTTTCAAAACAGTTTGATATGAAGGACTTAGTGTTGGGGAATAAGTTGCACAGATCTATTCGGGGTGAATGTTTAAATACAAATTTAATTCTTATAATTATTACTAGCATGAATTAATCCTATATTAATTCAAATAATAATACAACAACATATCATGCATATAATTAATTCACGTAAATCCCTACGCATGCGAATTCTCACGAGTTCACGTGAACGCATTACCTCTTGGGACCCAGCGATGATCC
Source organism: Stenogyne calaminthoides (assembly GCA_037126765.1). Classification (NCBI taxonomy): domain Eukaryota; kingdom Viridiplantae; phylum Streptophyta; class Magnoliopsida; order Lamiales; family Lamiaceae; genus Stenogyne; species Stenogyne calaminthoides. Next base: position 113,545 of record JBBCBC010000024.1, on the reverse strand, counting down.
GGCCGATTAGACTAACCAAAAGAACTTCCCAAGTATTCCCTTAATCCTTGTTCCACTATCCGGTGGTAGGACACTTGTGAACAATTAACAAAAAGGAAAAAATAAATTATGTTGCACCACCTTTATGGATTTACTAATTTTTCCAGCATATGGAATTGTTCTTGGGAATGAAAGAATCATCCCCTATTTATAGAGTAGGTGATGGGCGAAATTTTTGGTAGAAAAACAATGTGGGAAAAACTTTTCGTGATCTCCAAGAAATCTTGAATATATCTCTTATATTCTTTTTCCCATAAATATAATATTCCACAAAAATCCCACCTCACCAATATTATGGATAATTTCGAAATATGGGGAACCAAGAATCCAAGATTTGGATCTTCTTGAATTTATGAGATATTCTTGTATTTCAAGAAATACATATCTCCCATAATATCTTTTCAAGAAAATCTTTCTTGCCCACTATATTTCAAAAAATTCGAAACTTCTATTATGAATAACCAAGTGGGAGATTTCTTGAATTTAATGAGATAATCTTGTATTCCAAGAATACATATCTTCATTCCATAACAAAATTCAAAGAAAATCTTTCTCCCCTCTTATCCATAATTTTCGAAAATTACTAGGAAAAATAAAAGAAATAATATTTATTTTATTTTAAACACCTTTTTTCAGTTATTGGACTATATGTTGGGCTACTTAGGGGGGCCTTTAGGAGAATTAAGATTGGACCTTCTAATGGACTTTGAATATCTAATATTGAGCCACAATATTATTCAAGCCCATAAATATTAATTAATCCCACTACATAATTAATATTGCACTATCCATCTTAACCCGTATTACACCGATCAATATGGCTCCAGATTATTATTTCCCGTGTTTAAGATTATCTAGCCCATTAATTAATTCAAGTCCTTTGAAATAGCTTTCCGTTAATTAATATCTCTTATCCTTGGTCAAGGAACGGTTCAACATTATTATCCATCTGCAGGAAACTAATTACACTTGCAAGATTTGGTGTGATAAAACTTATGAACCTCCCAAGGGGGGCAAATCAAACAAGCGTGCTTGCACCGCGATTCTTCGTATTAAATCTTAGCAATCACATGTAACCAATAATATTGCCCAAGATAAAAAGTATTGAATCTCGTTGATTCTCTACCCATGATAAGTCAAAGCAATAGTTACCAATCACACGTGATCCTATTTAAGAACGAAGATTAAGAAATAACGAACCACCGAGGTCTAATTCTTCCTTATTCGATTCAAGAATTTGTCCTCTGTGGGTCCTATTCGATTACATCGATCATGCACTAGTGTAATCTCTTGGTCAAGACAAGCCAATCCCGAGCCTTACACTTCAACCTTTCACGATGGGTTGTTCATTTCCATCTAGGTAGTGGATGGCATACTTTTTTAGTTACAAGGGGATTTAATTTAATCTTATGTGATCCGGTATCACTAAATTAACTACAATGTAACACTTACTTATTGAGCAGTTATGCGAAGAAAATATATGTAACATTCGATAATATTTAAAGCATCGATAATAAACAATTTATTTAATAAAATAAGTCCGAAATTCGGTTTTGATTATACAAAGTAAAAGCATACTTTCTAGTATAATCCCAACAATCTCCCACTTATACTCAAAATGTCTTTTAAGTATACTACAACATGTCTCGTGTAGTCTGTGACATCTAATGTCACCTACACTCGAACCTAATAATTTCTCCCACTTATACTCAAAAGCAGTTAGCGGCGGTCTTGACACCCATTCCTTCCACATGTCTCTCGAATGTATTGAGAGGCGACACTTTGTGAATGGATACGCTAGGTTGTCCTCGGACGCTATCTTTGCCACATCTATATCTCCTCTCTTAATGATATCTCGTATAAGATGGTATTTCATTTCAATGTGTTTGCTGTCTTTGTGGGCTCTTGGTTCCCTTGAATTTGCAACTGCTCCGGTATGCTAGGCAAATTCGGAACCACATCTAAGTCCACTAGGAAGTTCTTGAGCCAAACCGCTTCTTTTGCTGCCTCGCAGGCAGCTACATATTCGGCTTCCATGGTAGAATCTGCGACGCATTTCTGCTTGACGCTTCTCCATGTCACGGCTCCTCCCCCCATGCAAAACACACTACCAGAGGTTGATTTTCTGGAGTCGATGTCTGATTGGAAATCCGAGTCCGTGTAGCCGATGGAGATTGGACTATCTGACTGATAAACCAACATTCTATCCCGAGTTCTTTTCAGATACTTCAGAATATTTTTAACTGCCGTCCAATGCTCTTTCCCCGGGTTACTTTGATATCTTGCCACCATGCCAACGGCAAAATAGATATCCGGTCTCGTACACATCATTGCATACATAAGGCTTCCGACAGCCGAAGCATAAGGAATACCTTTCATGTCATATATCTCCTTTTGCGTCTTAGGGGACATTTTCTTGGATAGATGGATTCCATGTCTGAAAGGTACGAAGCCTTTCTTGGAATCTTGCATGCTGAATCGTTTCAAGACAATGTCTATGTATGAATCTTGCGATAAGTCTATCATCTTTTTCTTGCGATCTCGAGTGATCTTGATCCCAAGGATGTGTCCGACTTCCCCTAAGTCTTTCATATCAAACTGTTTTAAAAGCCATGCCCTACGCTCGATAACACCTTTACATCGTTCCCGATGATCGAGAATGTCATCTCGTATAGTACTAAGAATACCAATGCGATTCGACACGCTTTTTAATACACATAACTTTCAAACTCGTTTTGATCGAACCCATAAGACTTTATAACATGATCAAAACATTGGTTCCAAGCTCTGGATGCCTATTTGAGTCCGTAAATGGACTTCATGTGCTTACAAACTAGGTGTTCTTGGCCTTTTTCAATGAAGCCTTGGGGTTGTTGCATATAGATCTCTTCATCAAGACTTACATTAGGTAAGTTGTCTTGACATCCATTTGCCAGATTTCAAAGTCGAGATCTTGAGTCGATAAGAGAATCTGGATAGACTTAAGCATGCCCTACGGTGAAAATGTTTCCTCATAATCGATCCCTTCTTTACGAGTATAACCTTTAGCCACTAGTCTTGCTTTGAAGGTTTCCACCCTCCCGTCCGGTCCTCTTTTTCTCTTATATACCCACTTGCATCCAATGGGTTTGACCCCATTAAGTGGTTCGACTAGCTCCCACACTCTGTTATGAAACATAGAACCCATTTAAACTTTCATTGTTGTTTTGCCATGAATCTGCATCCTTGTCTTGGAGTGCCTCGTCATATGTCCATGGGTCCGATTAAATCTTGTCCGGGAATCAAGTCCGGGACTCTCCTATTCCCATGAATCTCTCTCGCTGTCTTACAACCCCCCCTACGACGAGGTTCGGTTGTGAAAGTGTGTCGTTTGGTATATCATCTAAAATGCAGTTGGCATTGAGGTTTGCCCTCTTGGCTCATTTAAGGTAATCTCACTTACGGGTTTTCTTTTCGTTCATATAGTCTTCTTCCAAAATCTAAAGTGGGTCTTGATGACCACCTTTTGATCTTGGGACAATAGAACATACACCCTTTTGTTCCCTCGGGGGTATCCTACAAACAACCTCAATTCTGATCGAGGATCCAATTTACCGGCTTCCTTGTCCAACACGTAGGCCGGACACCCCCAAATTCTCATGTGTCTCATACTAGGCTTGCGCCCGGTCCACAACGACTTGGGAAGATCCACATAACTCATTAGAGATCTAACCATTTCCAAAAGAGCTCTGTTTCTTCGCTCTGCAACCCTGTTTTGTTGAGGGGTTAAAGTGCGATGGTGGGGATCGCAATCCCTTCATCGGATAAGTAGTTCAAAAACTCATCGCTGAGGTATTCGCCTCCACGATCAGATTGTAGAGACTTGATACGTCTTTCCCTATGATTCTCTGCTTGAGCCTTAAATTCTTTGAATTTCTCAAAGGTCTCATATTTATGCTTCATAAGGAAAATGTAACTGTACCTTGAGTAATCATCAATAAAAGTGACAAAATACTCATAACCTCCTCTTGCTTTGGTTGACATTGGACCACATACATACATGTGAGCGATCTCTAACACTTCTTTGGCTCTATTCCCTTGGCTCCAAATGCCCTCTTGGTCATTTTACCCTCCAAACATGATTCGCAGGTTGGAATTGGTTCAACTTGGAGAAACTTCAAATGAACCGTCTTTTCACCAACCTTTGGATCCTCTTTTTGGATTTATATGACCCAATCTTAGATGCCAAAGAAGTGTCTGCGTTCACGTTTTTCTTTTAATAGGAAATAGTTGATGTGTTATAGGATGCATTTAAGTGAGTGGTGTGCCATGATTAATTGTATAGAGATTTTCCATCAATGTCCTGTATCAGATACACTCATCATTTCAAGAAATGATGTCATTCTTATTAGAAGAAACTTAGTGTCCTTTAATCGAATTTTAGAAACCGGAAGTGAATTCTTTCTAAAACCGGGAACATAAAGATAATCTCAAAAAAAACTTTATCTTCAAAAGATAGGTGCACTTCTCCCATTGCTTTAACCACTTTTTCATGTAGCATTGCAATGTCTGCTACTTGCGTGGTATTGCAATAATCGTTACTATCGTAGCATTGTAATATCGCCGCTTACGTAGTATTGCAATAATTGCTACTTTAAATAGCGTCGCCCGATGTGATGAGGATCTCACTCCCACTAAGTTCTTGGGATCGGTTTGAACCCGTGAAAACCGACATGATTAGTGGATCTCGTATCAACCACCCATGAATGAGAAGTATCTGTAGCTAAACAAGTTTCAACAACTAGTGCGTGAGAATTATCTTTCTTTCCGTCCCTTTTGGGGTTGGAGCAGAATGCAAACCTCCATTGTCCTCTCTCTCACCGCAACTTAAGCACTTCCTCTTTGGATTTTCCTTGACACCACAAGCATTCCTCATCTTACCATTGCCCTTGGCAACGATTGAGTTTTATTGCTTATGGCTTTTGGTCCTCTTCTTTTTCTTGCCTTCCCTTGGCCTAGAAGATGAAGACGGACCACTTGCCGTCAAAGCTTGAGTTTGGTGCCCCATCAATATCTCTATCGAGACCAAAAGCTTGCAACTAATCAAATTTAGCGAGGCCAAAATGCTCAAAACTTTTTTTGGCGGAGTGAAATACCAAATTCATCTGAGTCTCCAGTTATAATGCGACTTTCGAAATCTCAAGTTTGTTCGGATGGGCCTTCTTTTTGAGGGCGTAGTCCCTTTGGGGTTGCCCTCCACCATTTTCGGCGACGATATCTCTCGCAAAGGTGATCCGACGAGTCCGCGTGTTTTGACTCGTCGGTTGGCTCATCGATTTTTTTGGTGTGTCAAGAATCCACTTGTGCTTTTTGTGCGATTAGGACAATTATAATTTTCGTTTCCAATCAATATAGTTTCCATACATATTGTATTGACTTTAAGTATAATAACAGTGAATTAAAAGGTAACGGCATGCTGATCTGAAATAAATAACTATATGCATAAGCACAAGTATATCACAAGATTCGATCACATGCATCATATTAAAATCTCAAAAAATATGAACATGCATCGACCAACATCTCAAAAAAAGTTTAAATAAGCCACATGGGGTGGGTCATTATTTAAACACATTAAAAGCGAGTTACAAACAAAAACGATTTACAAACCTTTAATATCCAGTTAATAGTTGGCTCCCACTTGACCAATATAAAATTGGCGGGGACTTGAGGAAGTATATGCATATCAATTTTATACCTAAGTAATAACCATGATTAAATACGAGGATTATTATTTCGTATTGAGCGAGCCTCTTGGGGAGGTCATAAATAAGCCACTAGTAATAACCCACAATTATCCATTTGGAATTCATTCATGTGAAAGCTATCTTTTGACCGTCCGTGGGGGAATTTCTCCAAAAGAATTCACAAATAAATAAATCATGGAGGTCAAAAATTAATTCAATTTTATTATCCTAATAAAATTGTCAATTAATTATTTAAACATACTTAGTAATTTTGAAGGTGAGATTTTTCATTGGGCAACTCTCATGCAAACACATTTAAACAAATTAAATAAAGCATAAGATAGCACAAAATAAATCAAGCAAAAGCAGAAAAAAACATATTGAGCCTGAAATTATCCAATTGTCATGGTTTGAATTTTTTTTTTTGCTTGATATTGAAGAAACACTTTGTCTTGAATTTCTCCAACTCGATCGTCTCGAAAAGATACTCCATCTCGAACGCCACGCCAAACTTTCGCGGGATGCATGCGCGTCCGGCCGACCACTTCTGCGAGTTCACCTTAGCGACCTCGGCGTCGCCGCCGTGCCTCAATGGCCTCAGCGGTCCGACACTCCTCGGCGACGGCGTAACCCGCGCATCGCCACAAGACGTCGCCCGACCATCCCAAGCGTCGCCGTCATTGGCGCGCGTCGCCTCCATCCATCCGGCCCGCTCGCGCCGCGGTCTGCGTGCACCTAGCGCCCGCCCGTCTGTGGCGGATCTCATGCGCTTCGGCCTCGGCCTCGCCCAACGCCGTCGCGTACTGCGTCGCGTCCGCGTCGTCGCGCGTGCATCCATTAACGCGTTTTTGACGCGGCGCCCCCTTCTCGCCCGGGATTACGGATTTTGTCCTTTAATTCTTCGTCTTAAGTCCTCGTTTTTTGATCCGGTTACAATTTATTTATAAAAAATAAATAAACCTAGATCTAGACTAGTCAATTACATTGATCAAATCAAACAAATCCTAATCTACTTTCATGGATTTTCTCCAGGCAAAACGAATCCGAATCGAGCGAATAGAATTAAAAACCACAATTTATATGCATGCATAAATAAACACATTAAATTCCATGACAATTGGATACTGCAAAAGCGGATCTAGCAATTCTACTATCGATTTCAAATTTAATGTCAACGAATTAAATTACAATTTAAAAAATTGAGCAAAAACGTGGTAGCTCGATACCGATTGTTGGGGAATAAGTTGCACAGATCTATTCGGGATGAATGTTTAAGTATAAATTTAATTCTTATAATTATTACTAGCATGAATTAATCCTATATTAATTCAAATAATAATACAACAACATATCATGCATATAATTAATTCACGTAAATCCTACGATGCGAAATTCTCACGAGTTTACGTGAGCGTTACCTCTTGGGACGGCGGTGATCTGGTGATTAGACTAACCAAAAGAACTTCCCAAGTATTCCCTTAATCCTTGTTTGACTATCCGGTGGTAGGACACTTGTGAACAATTAACAAAAAGGAAAAAATAAATTATGTTGCACCACCTTTATGGATTTACTAATTTTTCCAGCATATGAAATTGTTCTTGGGAATGAAAGAATCATCCCCTATTTATAGAGTAGGTGATGGGCGAAATTTTTGGTAGAAAAACAATGTGGGAAAAACTTTTCTTGATCTCCAAGAAATCTTGAATATATCTCTTATATTCTTTTTCCCATAATTATAATATTCCACAAAAATCCCACCTCACCAATATTATGGATAATTTCGAAATATGGGGAACCAAGAATCCAAGATTTGGATCTTCTTGAATTTATGAGATATTCTTGTATTTCAAGAAATGCATATCTTCCATAATATCTTTTCAAGAAAATCAAGAAAATCTTTCTTGCCCACTATATTTCAAAAAATTCGAAACTTCTATTATGAATAACCAAGTGGGAGATTTCTTGAATTTAATGAGATAATCTTGTATTCCAAAAATACATATCTTCATTCCATAACAAAATTCAAAGAAAATCTTTATCCCCTCTTATCCATAATTTTCAAAAATTACTAGGAAAAATAGGCAACAATATTTATTTTATTTTAAACACCTTTTTCAGTTATTGGACTATATGTTGGGCTACTTAGGGGGCCTTTAGGAGAATTAAGATTGAACCTTCTAATGGACTTTGAATATCTAATATTGAGCCACAATATTATTCAAGTCCATAAATATTAATTAATCCCACTACATAATTAATATTGCACTATCCATCTTAACCCATATTACAGTCAATATGGCTCCCGGTTATTATTTCCCGTGTTTAAGATTATCTAGCCCATTAATTAATTCAAGCCACTGAAATAGCTTTCCGTTAATTAATATCTTTTATCCTTGGTCAAGGAACGATTCAACATTATTATCCATACCGGAAACTAATTCCACTTGCAAGATTTGGTATGATAAAGCTTATGAACCTCCCAAGGGGGCAAATCAAACAAGCGTACTTGCACACGATTCTTCGTATTAAATCTTAGCAATCACATGTAACCAATAATATTGCCCAAGATAAAAAGTATTGAATCTCGTTGATTCTCTACCCATGATAAGTCAAAGCAATAGTTACCAATCACACGTGATCCTATTTAAGGAACGAAGATTAAGAAATAACGAACCACTGAGGTCTAATTCTTCCTTATTCAGTTCTGAAGAATTTGTCCTCCTTTAGGTCCTATTCAGTGCATCAGTCATGCACTAGTGTAATCTCTTGGCCAAGACAAGACAATCTGAGTCTTACACTTCAACCTTTCACGATGGGTTGTTCATTTCCATCTAGGTCGTGGATGACATACTTTTAGTTACAAGGTGTAACACGTACAACTTATTGAACAGTTATGCAGTAAATATATGTAACATTCGATAATATTTAAAGCATCAGTGATAAACAATTTATTTCAGTAAATAAGTCCGAAATTCAGTTTTGATTATACAAAGTAAAAAGCATACTTTCTAGTATAATCCCAACACTTAGTGTTGGGGAAATCAGGGTGCCCGGATCTATTCGAGGTGATTATTTAAATACATATTTAAATTAAACAGTTAATTACTAACATGAATTAATCCTAAATCAATTCAACATAATAATAAACAACATGCGTTCACATAATTCACGTAAATCCTAAACATGCGGAACTAAGAGTTACGGAATTACTAACCTCTTGAAAAATTAAACAGATGAATCAACCCAAGAGCCTTCCCAAATATATCCCCAAAGTCCACGAACGTTATCCTGTGGGAAGATTTCAACGAACGGTTTTAATGGGAGAGAAAATAAAAATATTTTGCTACCACCTTTGTGGATTTCTAATATTTCCAACACATGGAATTGCACTTGGGAATGAAGAGCTCATCCCCTATAAATAGGAAGGAGGGGGGGGGGGACGAAATTTAGGGTTGGAAAATAAGGGAGAAAATCTTTTCTTGATCTCCAAGAAATCTTGAATATATCTCCTATATTCTTTTCTCCTTAATTAAATTTTCCATAAAAATCTCCTTCCCCTCTTCTACCTATATTTTCGAAAATTACACTAATAAAGGAGTCAAGATTTGGCTTCTTGAATTTATGGGATAATTATGTATTCCTACAATAATTATCTCTTTCCATAAAATATCTACAAGAAAATCAAGACAATCTTTTCTTCCTTTAATAGACAAAGTTTTCGAAAATTACTCTTGGAAATTAGCCAAGAATATTTTCTCCTCTCTCTCATTAATTGGACTTTATTTTGGGCTATTTGGGGGGCCTTTAGGAGAGTTAAGATTGGACCTCCAATGGACTATGAAGCTATAATATTTTGGGCCAAATATTATTCAAGTCCATTAATATTAATTTACTCCACTATAAAATTAATATTGAACTATCCATCTTAACCCATATTACGATTTCTCATGTAACATGGCTCCCGGTCATTATTTCCCGCGTTTAAGATTATCTTAGTCAATAATTAATTAGTGAAGCCACTGAACAAGCTATATATTAATTAATATCTTTGTCCTTGGAGTAAAGACAACTCAACATTATTATCCATGCCGGAAATAAATTTCCACTTGCAAGATTTGGCATGATAAAGGATATGAGCCCACCAAGGGAACAAATCAAGCAAGACGTACTTGCACGCGATTCTCCGTATTAAATGTCAGCAATCGTCATGTAATTAATAATATTGCCCAAGATATAAGTTATCGAATCGCATTGACTCTCTTCCCATCATAAGTCAAAGCAATAGTTATTAATTTCACATGATCCTATTTGAGGGACGGAGATTAAGAAACAACGCACCACTGAGGTCTAATTCTTGTATATTGATCATCAAGAAATTGTCCTCTGTGGGTCCTCATTCAACAAGACCTAAATGCGCTAGTGTGATCCCTTGGTCAAGACAGACCAATCTGGGTCTCACACTTCAACCGTTCATGATGGTTCGTTCATTTCCATCTGGGTTGTGAATTTGTACTTAATTACGAGGGCTATTAATTTGATCTTCAGTGATCGGGTATCACCAAATTAACTTCTGACGTAATCGTCTTTGTCTTAGTGAATGGGTTTGCAATAAACATATATAACATTCATTCATATTTAATGCAACATTGATTAAATGATTTATTTCAGTAAATAAATAAGAAACTTCAGTTTGGTTATACAAAGTAAAAGTATACTTTTCAGTATAACCCCAACAATCTCCCACTTATACTCAAAGTCTACTTTTAAGTATATTACAACATGTCTCGTGTTCTATGTGACATCTAATGTCACCCTACACAAACCTAATAATATTTCTCCCACTTATACTCCATGATTAGCAACGTCCACGACACCCATTCCTTCCACATGTCTCTCGAATGTACTGCGAGGCGGACCCTTTGTGAATGGATCTCGCTAGGGTTGTCTTCCGATGCAATTTTAGCCACCTCAATGTCTCCTCTCTTAACGATTTCTCGTATGAGATGGTATTTTCTTTCAATGTGTTTGTTTGGCTTTGTGGGCTCTCGGCTCCCTTGAATTTGCAATCTGCTCGGTGTTATCACGATGAGCCGTGATTTTTGCGGGCAAATTCGACCACGCCCAAGTCCACCGGGAGTTCTTGAGCCAAATCGCTTCCTTCATTTTGCTTCACAAGCAACGGCGTGCTCGCTTCCATGGTAGAATCGGGCGATGCATTTACGCTTTCGCTTCTCCATGTCATGGTTCCTCCCCATGCGAGAACACACTACCCGAAGTAGACTTTTGGAGTCAATGTGGATTGGAAATCCGAGTCCGCAGTAACCGATGGGGATCGGTATCGACTAGTAAACCAACATTACATCCCGTGTTCTTTTTCGTGCCAGAATGTTCTTTCTTTGCGGTCAATGCTCTTTCCCAGGGTTACTTTGATATCTTGCCACCATGCCTATAGCAAAACAGATATCCGGTCTCGTACACAGCATTGCAGACATGAGGCTTCCCACAGCCGAAGCATAAGGGATGTCCTTCATGTCATCTATATCTTTCTGTGTCTTGGGACACATCTTTTTGTATAGATGGATTCCATATCTGTAGAGCACAAAACCTTTCTTGAAATCCTGCATGCTGAAGCGCTTCAAAATAGTATTTATGTATGAGGCTTGCGAAAGCCCGATCATTCTTTTCCTGCGATCTCGAGTGATTTCGCAGCGCACTTGAATCTTTTGCTCCCAATTACAGACAGCACCATGATTTCAATAATGATTTTAGTAGGAGTCTTGACAATATTTCTTCGATTATTTCTTCAAGAAGACGGGGAGTTTCTTCACCATTTTGGGGTATAACATTGCAAAAAATAGAGAATTACTTACCAAATTTCTCAACATGCCTATGAAATTTCAACGAAAATAATTTTATCCTTAAATAGTAGTAAGAACTTCCAACGACTTGCCTACAAAAATTTTCTAATCATGTTGGCATTCTCATTCCCCAAATTACCTACGATAATGTAGTTCACAAGTAAATTTATTTATAAATCATTTCTAAACTAAGTATTAAATTATTTACAAAAATGTAAATTGGTTAGAGAATTATTTGTGTAGGTGATTTGTTTACCTATAAAAATTAAAACGTGTAGGTAGTTTGTTCCTAGGTAATTTGATTGTCATTAAAATTTCATAATTTTTTATATGCAAGTCGTAGGCAATCATCATCATTATAAAACCGAATTATTTTTGTTGAAAAACTTCGTAGTCATTTGAAAATTTTCATAGGCAATTTTCTTGTAGTGTAATTTTTCAAGATAGAGGATGGCTTTTGCTTTCCATTTTTCGGCCGATGAGGTTAACGAGAGAAAAGAAGTAAAACTCTAATGGGTGTTTCTTATATCAGTCAGGGTGTTTTACTGACCGACAATAGTCAGTTAATCTGAACCATCAAATTTAAAATTTAAAGGTTTAAAATTAATGGCCTGCTACTTGTTGTAATGTGTGTAGTACTGACCATCGTACTATACGTCGAATTCTGTCGTAATGTTGTACTGCTATAATAAATTTAATAATTTAAAAAGTATAATTATAAATTTACTAATTATCCTTATTTAATTTATAAAAAAACCTATTTTAATTTAAAATCATTAATTCTCTATGTTACAACAATTCAATTCGTATTTCATTTAGTTTCTTTCACGTCGTCTCTTCCTCTTCCTCTTCCCCTTCCTCTTTTCTTGCTGCAGAATTCAGATCTGGCGTCGCCACCCTTTCCTCATCGTCGTCTTTCTCGCTCTTAGTCTCGCACACTTTCTCTCGTCGTCGGATCGCTCTCTCTGTTGGAGGCTTTTAAATTTCACGCCGATGCGTCGGTTTCTGAATCGCCGTCGGACGTTATTTTTCTTCAGAGTCGCATCCTGGAATTTGGACATAAAGGTCAGGCGATTTTTTTCTGTATAACCTACTTTTTTATGGCATGACTTACTGACATGATCTTGTTTATCGAATCTGAATCTGAATGTGTATAATCGAGTATTTATTAATTGCTAATCCACATTGATTCAAAAACTCATGATGGGGAATAACCTTTTTGGTATTAACAGGTTTGTTCTGTATTAGCTGAGAACTGTTTATTGTTAGTGAGACTTGCTTTCTAGCTTTTTCTGGTGAGAATGATAATTGACTAAAGTAATTAACGAAAGCAGCTGCTTGATTCAATGACCGCATCATTTATCATCTCTCTTTATTAAGGCACCTTTTCTGGTTTTGAAGGCCTCAAATACACATTGTTCTCTAGTTGTGGCCTTTCATCTTATTGAGTGTAAAACGTGAATCAAAAACATCACGTCATAGAAAAATAGCTACCTTAATAATGAAGACTTGTTATTGCTGTTTTATATGTCTTAGATTATTTCCTGGGGATGTCTTGGCAAATTAAAACTTGCCAAGGTTCTACAGTTGCCCATATAAATGTTTTACCAGGTTCTGGACATAAAACAATAAGCAAAATGAACCCTGTTATATATCTAGAATTTACTGCCAGCACAGGCTTATAACTTGAGAGTGAGGACACCAAAGATTTCAAGAGTTAAATTTGATGAAAGATATCTCTAGAAGAAAGTAAGAGTGTTAAATTTGGGATAGGATGTGATATCAATTTACTAAAGAAAATGTATGTTGCCAATAATGAATTATAAAGCAGAGTTGTACCCTTGGAAGATTACAGATCTGTCTGGCGTTCTAGAATATAACTACAATGCACTCTTAGCTGTTGCATCACTATGTAGTAGATGTGTCTGATCTGATATGAATGAAAGATCAATTTGATCAAGTAATTATTTATTGTTTTTTTCGAATGCAGTTATATTTATTTATTAAATTACTGTTCTCCTAGTCAAGCAATGCCATATACGTTCCAGTTGCATGCATCATTAAGCTGTACCATGCGCTATTCATGCTATGTGTCCCAACACAACTTATAAGTTGTACTACATTCTTTGGGCATGGTGCAGGATCTTGATTCATTATTTGTTAATTAACTATGCCATCTTTTAGAATCTTTAGCTATTAAGAGCAGATTAGTTTAATATTATAACCCCAAAAGTAGATATCTAAGTGTAGGATGTGTTGCACACACTCTTAAGTTCACATCACCAGTATATTGAATTATGAGTTCTTGTTGAATGATAAGAAAATGAAAATTTGGTTAGTCTCAAATTAGACAATCTGATATCTGAATTTTGAATATACTGTGCGATTTGAACTAGAAGCTCTTGTAATTTGTTGTTTCTTTTGAATACCTGAATAATTATTTGATACCAAGAGACCTTTCTCAAGAACATCTTAGATGATGTCGTTTAATCTGTTTTCAGGTATGAAGCAGCTTTGATTCTTAAAAGTTCTTGCTTAGTAACATTTTCTTTGGGAGAGGTCCTTCGAATCTTGGACGTGATTATTTCGAAAAAGCTTTGGATCAAGCATGCGCACTCCTGATGGAAACCTACAACTATTGCTCTTTAGAAAGTAAACGTGAGATGAGGCTTTGAAGAAGTGCTTATAGCTCAAGAAACAGGTTTCGCTTTTTTGTGATCAGTCAAACTTTTATTTGATCTAGAGTGGTTATGGAAGATTATATTTAAGTCCTACTTGTATTTTGTTTGTTTGTTACCGAGCATGTAGTAGCTCATCTCTGCCTCAATTAAAGAAATGTACATTGAGAAATAATTTTTTGGAAGATTTATTTTATGCACATGATGATATCGTTAGTTGCTTATTGCTAATTAAATTTCACTAAATTAGTTGTGAAATGTTGTTTGTAAATGAGATGGAGAACAAGTGAATGCATTTGGTAAAATATCTTGGTTGTATTGAATGCCCTGATTCAACATCATTTATCTTATAAACGAAAAATTTATGTAAATGTTTTGAGTGAGATTGAGAGGCTACAAAGAATCTTCTTGTGTGTGTATGTGGGGGGGTGATGAGAGTAAGGATAAAATTTCTTGGATCAAGTGAAAAACAATTTGTAAACCAAAATCTTTGGGGGGGACTTGGGGTAAGGGACTTGGAGTGTTTTAATAAAGCCCTTTTTGGGCAAGTGGGTGTGGAGGTTCTTTTCTAATCCGGGGTGCCTTTGGGCTAGAGTGATTAGGTCAAGATGGGGGGCTTACGGGGGGATGGGTGAGGAGGGAGGGAGAAGGGGGAGAGTGTCGGGTTGGTGGGGTGAGGTCTTAAAGGCTGTGGGAGAGGGCGACTTGGGCTGGTTTTTGTCGGGGATGAGGAAGGAAATTGGAGATGGGCGTAACACTTTATTTTGGGAGGAAAATTGGGTGGGGGGTGGGCCTTTAAAACTGATTTTTCCTAGGTTGTATAAGCTTTGTCAGAATAGTTCTGTGAGTGTGAGGGAGATGGGGGAGTGGAGTGAGGGAGTGTGGAGGTGGAATTGGCAGTGGAGGAGGCCGCTTTTTGAGAGGGAATTGTCTACTTTGAATAATTTAATTGTCTTGGCAAACAGGTACACTCTTACACAGGACAAGGAAGATCAATGGAAATGGGAATTTTCACTAGACGTAATATACAATACAAAGGCCGCATACCGTCAACTTACTCAAGATGCAACGGACGAACCAGAAGAGGATAAAACAATGTTTTCAGCGCTATGGAGCAAGTGGGTGCCTTTGAAAGTGAGTATCCACGCCTGGAGAGTAATCTGGGAACGAATTCCAACCACGATGAATTTGAGAAGAAGGAATGCCCTTCCACAAGACTCAACCATTCAATGCCCGTTTTGCAACTCCGTACCCGAAAGCGTAAGACGCGTTCTATTCGAATGTCATTTCGTATTTCGTATTTGGATGGAATGTGTCGATTGGTTTGGAGTTGACACGGTCTTATCATCCAACCCAAAAATAAGCCTATGCCACTTTAGTAGACTTATTGGAGGGAAGGATGGGAAGACTCTTATGGTGGGTCTGTGGGACTGTATTGTTTGGACCATTTGGAACAACCGAAATGCCATAATCTTTCGGAAGGAAAAGAATGAGAGCAAGGAGATCGTGGACGACATCAAACAAAGACTTTGGAGTTGGATAGACGCAAGACGAGCATGGAGACACAAAGTACCATTTAGTGAGTGGATCTTGGCGCCTAAAGCAATTCTTAAGTAGAATAAGCGATTATTACATTTTGCCTAACCTCTTGGTGGTGATAACTTTGCTTCTGGTGCTTGTAATTAGGCATTTATGCCTAACTCATTGTAATATTGGGTAACTCTCATACCCCTTTTCAATGAAAAAACTTTTTTCTGATCAAAAAAAAAAAAATACACCAAATAATGAT
The DNA here is from genome assembly GCA_037126765.1 of Stenogyne calaminthoides. Taxonomy (NCBI): domain Eukaryota; kingdom Viridiplantae; phylum Streptophyta; class Magnoliopsida; order Lamiales; family Lamiaceae; genus Stenogyne; species Stenogyne calaminthoides. The sequence goes on along the minus strand of JBBCBC010000024.1, from coordinate 97,454 downwards.
GTCCCATTAGATGACGAGACTATTTGGAAAAAGACTTTTGATACGACGGATGAAGCAAATTTATTTTTTAAGGTATATGAGAGAAGAATGGGATTTACAACTCGAAATTTTATCTTCACTTCTGATGTGAATCTCAATAGAAAATAAACCTGCAACATTTTAAGATCATCAGTGTTTTTACTATAAAATGTAAGGTCTTGAAGTTTTGACACATTAAAAGAGGAAAATTTACTTGTGAAAATTGGATCAACAGTTACTAACAAATATAGGGCACACATCATCAGGCTATCAAATACCCGAAATTCTACTACATTTGCTAATCTGAGTTACAGCGTATCAAATCAATTACAATCAACGAAACAACTTATTTTCTATTTTTGAACATTAAAGTTAATCAATCATTTAAAAGGAAAATACAATCCAAATCAAATGCGAATCAAATTTTAAAATTTAATAGCATGACCAAATTTTCAAAAGTATTTGAGTTATGGGGTGAAAATTAAAATTTAAAAGTAACAGTACAAAAATAAAAATAGGCAAAATTATTGGACCAAAAAACCATCTTTAAATAATTCAAAATAATTTATAAAATATTTTATTTAGTTTTTTGTTGGAGATTATTTTGTTACCAAGTAAAAAAAAAAATTGTTACATATCTATTTTTTAAATGAATATCCGGTCAGTTTTTTTTTTTAATTTTGAATTGTCAGTTTTTTTTTAATTAAAAAACAGAGAGGAGAAAAGATTAAAAGAAAAAAAATTAAAGAAATTGGAAACAAGGCTAACACATGCAAATTACAGAAGAAGTATTTCGTTAAGGCGTGCCCACGTCTTATCTTGCCACTTCTAAACAATATTCTTTTCAAATAAGACGTGTCCACACCTTATCTAAAATCTTCTTATGTCCTCTAAACATACAAAAAAAACGAAATAATCACTTAAAATAACATAAATTAAAGTTAAATAAACATCGGGTTGGTCCGATCAAAAAAATAAAATAATAAACATCGGGTTGCCTCCCGAAAGCTCCTTTCTTTATCGTCTTTGGCTAGACTTCTCAAACTCTTTAGTTATGATAATTTGGACATAACTATATTCAGAACTAAAATGAAAAGGTTGGAATTTTAAATTGTTTAGTTTGAAAAGAAAGTAGTAGATTACATATTACATCATAAATAATAGTTGTTTAATTCAATACCACTATGAACAAAATATACTAGTCACTGCTCTCTTCCGAAATAATTTTTTTGATGACATCCACAGATTGCACAAGTTTCCTAAATACAGCACGTTCTTGCTCGTCATTTTTCTGTTCGTCATTACTCGACAACAAGCTCATGACAAAATGTATTTCTCGCATTCCAATATCCAAACATCTTTGAACATAAATCTTTAATTCTTCATCCTCAAACATACTATAACACTGTAGGGAATTAGCAGTAGAAATATTTTCCGGCACTCTTGACAAGAATAGAGAATCCTTTTTAGTGTCATGCGGTATTTTAAAATGCTCCACAAACATCTGACTTATGCCATTCAAAGTCATGTCGTCAGTATTCACATTCTGTCGCACAACTTCGAATTCAAAGACAATGTTCTTTGAATCACTACCTAAAATTGTGACCGAATTTCTGGAAAAAAAAAGTTATCATTTTGATGGAATAATACGAACAAAATCACAGGTATAAAAAGTAAAATACATGACACATTAGTACATTACCTATCGTAAATTTTATTTCCTTTGAAAGTATACAACTTCAGGGCTAGTCTCCTGCGAGTGGAAACCAACTCTTCCTACATATTCAAACATCAATAGCTGAGTTTAACTCTACTTATATTATGAAAAAAATTATGCAGGGACATCATTGTCATCGACATAATTGGCATCCTCATCTGATCTGTCTTCTAAGCTAATGTGCTCCTCAACGGAAGAATTGTCCACTTCTATATCTTCAACTTCAACGTTTGACAACATTACGATATTTTCTAAAATGTAACTGCACAAAAAATGTGGAAAATGTCAATAAATCTTATCCGAATATTATCAATTTTTTTGGAAATCTTATCCAAATCATGACTTCTACATAATATACCTTGAGGAAAGAGATTCACAATGACCAAAATTCAGATTTATGATTCCGCCGAGGCAAAACTAAAGCCCTCAATTAACACTACAAAGCTTTACCAATTGTGATTCAACTCCCAATTCACTCTCTTGTTATTAAACCTAAAGTTTGGAAGAGAAAACAAATACACATTGCAATAAAAACACCAATATGATAACAATCGATCTCCAATTAGCAATACTCAAGTCTGGGAATAAAAGTTTAGCTTGCAATATTTTATTTTGAGTACAAGGGGTACTCCAACCCTTACATTGTATAATAAAGGATTTCCAAAATTAGAAAAAATTATATTCTTAGTAAATAAAATAGGACCCTAAACCTCATCTAATTTCCATTACAGCAAACTTTTTCAAGGCTCCAGGATATACACCCCCTTTGTCCATTCACGAACACCACCACTATACTCATCAGTACTAATTAAACAATTTGACCTAGAATGATTAGTAGATTCTTCCAATTCATTTATATGAATGGCAGTTCCAAAAATTCAAATTTGAACAAACACGGTTAAAAGAACACACCAGTGAATAATTGTAGAATCCACAAATTATTGTAGAATAATTAGTGTTGGTGGAGGAGGCGACGACACTAGAAATAGGTTTTTTTTTTTTTCTAAGAGTTTCAGGCTTTGACAACTTTTGAGGAAGAAGATGTATCAATTTCAATTAACTTGTTTTCAATTTTTGGATTAAGTGAGGAAGGAGGGGATTAATCTAGTATTTTATAGTAATATTTTATAGGAGGGATATGATGGCAAATTAAAAAATATAATTAAAAATGTAATTTAAAAATATTAAATAAGTACAATAGGTAGCAGGTTAGTACGACAGAGTACAACGCCATGTGGCACGATTGTAGAGTCTGACTGTTGTCAGTCAGTACGACACCCTGACTGCTCTAAGAAACACCCAACTCTAATAACTACAAAAACTTTTTATAGTTTACTTTTAACTACAAAGTGCCTACAATGCCCCTTCTCCTATATTTTGAATTTTATAAATATTTTAAATCACATTCTCCCCCACTCTAAAACATTCTTTCTATTTTTTGAGACATTGTTTCCGAGCCTTTTATTTTCGTGAACCTATTTTTCGGGCCTTCAGTTTTAGGGCTCTTCGTTGAACAAGTCTTTATTTCTCGGGCTCCCCTTGTTTTTTTCGAGCCAGTCACTTTCCAGGTCTCTTCTTGTTTTTTCGGGCTCTTTCCCAATCGTAGTTGTAATTTTCGGGCCATGATTCACAAAAAAATTCTTATAGTTATAAGTTATTCTCCCGTTCAAAAAAATTGAACATTTGCAAAAGGAAATGCACAAAAATTGAACATGTGCAGAAAAAAAATTGTACAAAAATAGGATACTTATTATATTGTACAACATTTTTCTGAACATGTGCAGAAAAAACTGAACAAAGGCGCAATATTCATTGCAATAATTTTTCTGATTTCACTTGAATTTCTTCTACAGCACAACCAATTAAATAAAATAAGAATCAATCCAAACAATTTCTATACTATTGAATTCACAAAGCATTTCATACAAAACCCAATTCCAAAAGCAACATATGATTGATACAATTTACAAGCAGAAACATCAAAGCATTTACAAAACCCAAACAATTCATACATATAAATACTGAACATGTTCAGAAAAAAACTGAACAACACTATTAAATGTTGAACATGTTCTGATAAATATTGAACATGTTGCGAAAAAAATTGAACAACACCTTCATATGCAGTAATTTTCTGCACAAGTGCGAAAAACATATCAGATCCTATCAGTTTACATATTTACAGATCTCAAACAAATTTACACGTGTGAAAAAAATATCAAACTCCATCAATTCACAAATTTACAGATCTCAACAAATTTACAATGTCGATGTCTTCAACAAATTTACGATTAGAAATTTATAGATCTCACGATACTGATTTAACTGGGAGTCTTTGACAGTATTTTAAATTCTAACTCATATCTACCTCAAATTTTTACATAAGTGTAGAATAGATATGAGGTAGGATTTAAAATGGTAAGGTCTCATATACACTTTGTGCACATTCTTGATTCGTGCACTCACTTTGACCCTGCCCATTTTATTGTGGATCCTCCTTTTCATTAATGACGATGTCTCATTTTCTTAATGGGTCACTTCTATACCCGAGTGCACGGTGCGCACTTGGTGCACAGGAGACCCACTCATTTAAAATTCGTGTAACAAAATATGAGAGATATGGGGGAGATCTTTAAGGTTATTCTTATCCCTGATTTTGGTGTAGATTCATGTTTAATTTAGTTTATGACAAAAAAACTCGTTTGAACCCGACGTAAACTCAATTTTTTTAGTATTACTGTTATGTATAAAAAATATTATTATTATGCATAAAAATTATCATTGTTATTCATAAAAATTATCCCTGTTCTATAAAAATGTTTTATATTTTTAAATAGTGAAAGTTTTTGTGCATACAAATTATAGTTTTTGCACATAATAGTGAAAAAGTTCATGCATAGACGTGGTCCATAGAAGTGTTACTCTTAATTTATAATAACTGTTATAAACTTTTATTATATTATATGCTAGTTGAAAAAAAAAATGTTTATATTATTAATTTATATATATTCAAAATAGAGATATTTAGAGATATTTATTTAGTACGATTTATTAATTCAATTGTACTCATGTTTTATATTTTTAATGTCACATATATGAAATATGTTTCATTGAGTTTTAAATCTAATATATTTTCAATTATATACTAAATCAAATAGAAAAAAGATTTGATATCTTAATGCATAATCTTTAATTGATTCTTATTTTAATTATATATATTAATCAATTAGAAAATTATAAAATAAAATAGAAGGCTTGAATTCGTGTAATTTTGGATATAAATTGGAGTATTCAGGCGTATGATTGAGGTATTCGAGAGTAGATGTAAAAAAAGTATTTTTAAGAGTATGACTCTAGTGAAACTTATTTATAGTATGAAATTTATACAATTATAATTACAAATTAATACTACTATATTTATCAATTGGTATCAACACATTTATAAACTGAGATCACAACATTGAATGTTATTGATACTAGTTTATAAGAGTAGTTTCAGTTTATAAATGTAATGGTATGAGTTTCATTATGTGAATAAATTTCGCAGGAGACATTGTGTATTTTTAATACTAATTCCAAATTTCATTCATGTCATGATGAAAAGACTATGAAAAACATTGTTTAATGATTTTGAGAAGAATACATAATTTTTTTTTTTTTTTTTAAATTGTGATACTTTATATGCTAAAAATGATATTATGTGTACCAAAATAGAAATATTTGAGTCCCACAATAAGTTTCTTCTTTCATAAATGAAAAAAAATAATTATATCGGCCATAATTGTTATCCTCATTTTTCACACAATATTATAAAATTATCACTCATTACTCCACACGTATTTTTCCTTCTTTTCAATTCCCAAAAGTACCATTTACTTTTCAATAAAGGTACCCATAATTTATTACTTTACTATTATTCCTTAATAAAAGAGTCCAAATGAAAAAAAAATTATATTAGGACGGACGAAGAGTACTAAACAAATATTCAAAAAGAGAATTCACGTGAATCCGTGACTTGCTTATTGTTGCTTGGGTCCTAAACCAAACTCAAGGATCATAATCAAATAAGAGATTTAAGACCATTTATTGGGTAAATCCCTTACCTAAAATCTTACAAGAATTGAAAGATGTGATACCTAACCTCTTGCTAAAATCTATGTTTAAAAGGTAGGTTGGATAGGCTGGTCGGATTAGTCCGACCGCTTCTCGACAAGTACAATGAATCGATTCAAAATGTTGAATCGCTTGACTTTCGAATTGTCTACAAAGCATTCAAAAGCGAGAAAAGCGGCACAAAGCATTGACTAGTTGAACCAGTAAACTTGCCGTTTTGACCTTATTTGTAATAATGAGGGTTATTTTGAAAAAAAATTGATACTTATTGAAGGGTTCATCTTGCAATTGAGAAACTATCTTGAAAATTTTAATTTGAGGGGCTATTATTTTAAAAAATGCATATGATTATTTATGATTTATATATCAAATTATAAATTACGTAATTATAACGTGATACTGGCTCAATCGTTTGAATAACGGTTAAATCCGATTCAATTAAAAGTGCTAAAATTGTTCGGGTCAACATCCGCTTCCGCTTTCAAAATATAGGCTAAACTGCAACTTTGATTAGAAGGACACAGGCAAGAATATAAGTAAATAGTCTACTAAACTGTTGATAATCAAAACATTACTCTGTTCTTTCCATAACTTGATTACCAGTTTGTGTGAAGATTTTATCACATAAATATCCGACTTTATTACCAATTAATCAACAAACTCCTCCAAAAATCAAGAATTTAAATTATTTTCTGGGACAAAACCACAGAGTTCAATTCTCAAATAATATGGCTAATTTCTAGCCTAAGGAGCAGAGAGCCTTGTTGATGAAAAAGGGGATTTTGTAAGTGATAATGCATCGAAGAGTAACATCACATCTAGCTTAAATTTCTTTTTTCTTTTTCCTATTTCTTTTTTTTTTTTGCGAAAATTCGATTTAGATCAAGTAGAAAAATGTTGCAGTCCGTCATTTTTTTTATAATTTGAGCTCTCGAACTTCAAATTTACTTATTTTTTTATGTGACTCTCTTTACAGTGTGCTTCTAATGGTACAAGTCTCTTTTTCAATACTCTATCAATCTGCAATATCTTTACCTCTTGCTTGTTTTTACATGTTACTTCAAATTTACTTCTTGCTTGTTTGTACAAGTCTCCTGTATATTTTCAAATATACAGGATTAACACCAATTGCAGTTGAGATAAAAAAAAACACATCAATTTTAAGAATTTAAGACAGTTAAAGAGCATCATTTAGATGCAACAATGACTCTAATCAATCCTGAGCCTAAGATCTTAATCTAATTGAAAGATTTGAGGCTACATTTACGAGTGCGACTTTGATTACATGTAAGATTTGGACAATCATTGAAACTAGCACCATGATGTATAATCAAATTGCTCAAAGAAAGCACATAATACAAGTTGCACCAACATTATAAACAAACATGCAAGAAGCAAACCAAGAGACAAACACGCAAAAAAGTATAGCCAATTCACTTCCTTGATATGGCATTATTGCCTCCTATCTAGATTATGATTCCCCAGTAACATCCTTCATCGGACTAATGTCGATCTTCGGTGGGCCAGAGTGGCGCCTGGGGCGAGCAGGGGAGCCAGAAGGACAGGCGTTTTCTTCAGAAACCACCCGACGCCTTCTCAGGCGTCCCGACTCTTTCCCTCAAGTGGGCTTGCCAAGCGTGCTTTAGCTCGTCACCGGACTCTGTCATAGCCATGTAGCCATTAGTCACCGTCGTTGAGCTGGCGAGGCTCTCATCTCTGACAGATGAACCCGCAATGCTGTGTCGTCTACATCGATCTGATTGAGCACTTCTCGCGCTCTTTGAGTCATCGTCCGTGCCGTTGGTTCCCCTAGGGCTCGGTGGCCTGAATTTACCCGATGCAACTTTCGATTTGGGGGTCGAAGGTGATTGCCTACTGGGAGGCCGGCTTTGTTTCTTGGCCGTGGGAGACTGCAAGAAACGGCTTGTATTACTCTTCATGGAAATATGATCCCTGTTCCCTTCTTTATCGTTTGCAGTCTCGTTTTCGTGTGGCCGAGTGGCCATCCATTGCTCGAGCCAACTCCAACCCCAACGCCCAGATTATTTGGGTCCATAAATGTTTTGTTTGCAGAGTTTGGTGAGTTCCTCCATGTTTGCTGGCCATGATAATCCAAATCTATGTCAATTTGAATCTTATTGACAGCTAAAGAAATTGGAATGATCGTATTATTACCTGATGTGAATACGCATAAGCCAAGGCGCGTTCCCTTCGAATAGCTGCTTCTTTTCGATTTTGAAGATTGGCTTCAATCTGCTCTTTGGATTGATGGCCATCATCCCAATTCTCTCCAATCTATACACAAATATTGAAAACTCAGGCTATGGATAATCAAGAAAATGTGATCTTTATCACTTTATGAACAACATATGCATCTGTTTTTGATTTATATAAAATTTTTTTTACCAAGAAGTAGCAATAAGGACATCATAAACAGTTTCAGAACTAAGGATTTAGCAAGCAAAGAAAACAGCTATGACTTACTGATAGTCTCAACTTCTCAAGCTCCTTTTCACGTTTCAGCAGCATTTGTCGTTGAATACCCGAGCTATCCTCAGAGATTCTGGTTCTTCTCGAACGAATTTCGGATTGCATACGAGCCAACATCTGCATATATCTCAAGGTAGTAAATGCTTGGCATTTCACAGATTGCCCTCTTACCAATGACTTTAACCTCACAAGACCTCTAAGAGCCTTCAATGCTCTCCTTGCCTAAAATGAAACAAGATCATGTCAATCTATTTAGAGTTAAAATTGGTCCATAAAAAAGTTGACTTTCTCGGTTTAGTTCTAATGTTTAAATATGTATCCAATGTTGGCTCAAAATCGTTAAAAATGGAAAATGTAGTCGTTTTATGTCAAACGAATGTCCAATTTAGGCCCCCATAAATTGTCTAGTGTTCAATTTAGGCCCATAACTTATCTATTGTCTAATACTCACCCATATTTGTGCGACATAAGACAACACCATTTTCAATTTCCCAGAGGACAAAACTAAACAAAATTATACATCAAAAAAGTTCACTTTTTTGGATCAAAATTGGACAATGGACAAGTTACGAGGCCAAAAAACTTTTCAACTACGACTACTTATACCAAACTGTTTTTTCAAGATCATCGTACCAAATAGCCACGAAAAGCTGTCTGAATCTTGATAGCAGCCATCTCTTCCTTCGTTCTACGAGGTGCAGTTGTGAGACGAACAACCTCAGCCGCCGCCTGAGCAGCCGCGACGGCTGCCTCAGCAGCTGCAGCAGTTGCGAGAGCAACAGAATAAGCATGTCTGTTCTGTTCATTCTCCGCTTCCATTATCTTCTCCTCTTCCTCCATTGGAGGAGGGCCCGAAGAAACTGCAGCTCCATTTTCTGGAGCAGAAGCACCCCATTTCCCCGATTTTCGTTTTTTCTGATCTTACAAAGAAACCAAATCAATTTGATTTCATTTTACAAACAAATCATACAAAGGGGATTATGAAAATGTTGGAAATAATTCAGTACCTTCTCTTTGTTTTGTCCTGATGAACAACTTACAACTTTCTTCACTGCGTACAACCACCCCCCTCTTCCCCCCATTCCTAATTAGAATATCTGGAAGAATAAAATGACAAGAAATCAGTAAAAACCACTTTTCAATCAAAAAACAAGGAAAAAGATAGCAGCTTTATACCAGTTCAGGCAAATTCCTCAACAATTTGTGTTTGAAATCTTGATTAATACTCATTTTCATCAAATGTAAAGCGTTTATTCCACATAATGAAGAACATATCTGTGATTAATGCCCTTATAAATAAACTTCCCTGAAATTACGAAACCGTGCCATACTAAATATGTTCTTGGTAAAGTTCATTTTATTTCTTTTATTTCAAATATCAATGAAGCAACCCCCAAAAGAGGAACAGAAGACTAAATTGTACTAATTTTGATACAGGAACGCTTAATTCAGGACACTCACTAAAACCCATTAAAGAATCGAAGAGAAAACAGAGATTACCATGAACCCATAACAGAAAATTTGCAGAAAACAAAATTAAGGAACGACCCCCTACCCCAAAATGAAAAACATGAACACAAAGCATAAAAGAAAAACCCAAAAAAAACAGAATTAAAAATCTTGCAGACAGTGAAAAACCTGGGCATAAATCTCTGAATTCGAGGGTTGATTAATCAAAGATATATTCTGTTCTTCTTCTTCTTCGAATAGTCGTTTTAGACATCAATGGATGAGAGAGAGATCTTGAATATACATACTTATTAAGTTATTCTGTTTTTTTAAGAAAATTGTTGTCGAGAACCTGGATAACGGACAAGGGCAGATTGGTCATTTCGGAACCAGCAACGGATGAAAAGTTGGCCATAGGGATGTTTATGGGCCCCACTTTAATCTGACTTGTGAGTTGTACTCTGTACCTCTCCTAACTAAAAAGCTTCTTTGTTTTTGCAGACAATTAACAAACCTCACTGTCTCTTCACCCCTTTTTTTAGGGTTTCCGAAAATATTTCTATTTTGTTGATAAATTATGGATGGAATTTAAATAATTATTTTTCTTTTTATAGACATCATATTATACTTATAAATTAATATCACAATTTTTATAAGTTAATATTAATAATTTTTATAGACATCATAGATTATAAATGTAATGATATTAATTTATAAATATAATGATATAAAATTTATTATGAACAAGTTTCAACGAAAATTTAATTTTTTTTCAAGAATAACTCTCTCAAATCGCGCCTATTAATAAACTCTATCACTATTATGCGCATGACAGTTAAAGTTTTTATGAATAACAGTGATAGTTTTATACAAAACAGTGATACTAAAAAAACTGAGTTCATGGTTTTTTTTTTACAGACATACATTTTGATAATATAAGTCACACACTCAGTTATCGCTACGACAATCTTTGCTATAATATAAGTCACACCCTTCACTTTTATGAGTAATACTCTTTATAGTAAAAAGTCACACACTTTATAATAAAAAGTCACACACTTTAGTAATATAAGTCACATGTTGGGATTGTTGGAGCCTGATCGAAACCGGGATGCAGAGCGCGGGAGGCGCTCGACCAGTGCTCGTGGTCGAGCACATCTGCTCGATCGAGCGCCCCCCTTTCCAGCGCGCAGAAGGCGCTCGACCACCACTATCGATCTAGCACTTCAGCTCGACCAAGGCCCGCGGTCGAGCGGGATCGGAAGCCTCTTTTCGGATTTTAGGGTTTTGGCCCAAGTCTCATATTTAAATACTTTTGACTCATTGTATTTGTACAACACCAAAAATATAGTAGATCTCCTGGCTTGGTAGTGCCCCCAGACGTAGTCATTCCTGACGAACTGGGTAATCAAATTTGTGTTCCTTAATTCTTGTTTCTATTATTTTCTCCATAATTGCTGCGTTAATCCTAACATCACACTCCTTAACCAGTTTCACCGTAAAATTTATTCACACTATACTTTGCCAAAATTATTTTATCCTCCAACAATATTTACCGAACGTGTGGGAATAAGAGTATACTTGTTCCTCGCAAATCTAAATAATATCATGAAAAGAAAAGGAGTGTGTTAAATTTTTTTATATGTTGGATTTGGACGTTTCTTTAATGATAACTTTATTTTCCATTAATCCCATCTCAGCCTCACTATAATTTCTATCTTTTAAATTGAATTTTCGACTAGTTTTATCATATATTTCAACTATAAATCGATAAAACTTCATGCTACAGACCAATTAGTCATTATTTCGTTATTTAAATGATAGATTTACATGTAGTTCCAATTGAGACCATCAAGTGCTACTGCATGCACTGCAGAAATAATTATAAAAATATATGAAAACATTATAAAAGTAGAAGTATAATTAAAAATATCATATGACATGTTGGGAATAGCATTTGACCATTCAACAACCAGAACTAAAGTATATAAATTAGTAATATGATTTTGTTGTCGTTTTCATAGTGAAAAAGAAAAAAGGAATTGAAGAGCAGTATTTATGGCTATTCTTATACAAGAAAAAAGGGCAATGGCCAATTTTAACGTCAGAGCACATTTTGTCTCATTTGAAATTTGATGCAATATGGTCCAGATTTGTTTCTATATAATCATCTAAGAATATTTCGAATAATAAAAAGAAAATAAATGTGCACTCGTTTAAACCATGTTTCCAAAGTTGAGTCATACATATATATACACAAACAGCTATATATGTAAGTTGAGTCATACATATATATACACACAACAGCTATATATGTGAAACTTAATTATTCATAGTATGAAATTAACATTATTACACTTATATGTGAGGTATTGAGCCTAAATTCTTAAAACACATTTTATTTGAATGTTTCTCTTGCTTATAATGTTTGGATGGAATGTATTAAATGATTTGGATTAAACAATGTCCTTCGTCCAATCCTAAGGTAAATCTACTCCATTTTAGTAGACTTATCAAAGGAAATGATGGAAGGAGAATCTTAGTTTGTCTATGGGAGTGTATTATCTGAACCTTGTGGAAAGCTCGTAACACTATCATCTTATAGAATGGGAAATATGAAAGCAAGGAGATTGTGGACAAAATCAAGCTAAGAACTTGGAGTTGGTTGAGCCTTAAGAGAACTTAGAGCCAAAGAATAATCTTTAGCGAGTGGTGTATTAATCCTAGCTCTATTCTTGGTTAGTTTATGAAACTTGTACTCTAGAACTTGGTGATTGTGATTGATTTCTTGGTTGAGTATATCATGCAGTGCATTGTCTTTTATAGGTATTTCCATTTTGCCCGGCTGATCAATGATAATTTCGTTTTTTATAAAAAAAAAAATTATTATACTTATAAATGGATATTCAATCTTATAAATTAACATTAATAACATTTAATATAATGACTATAGTTTATAAGTGTAATGATACCAGTGATAAGTGTAATGATATTGTAAATGTAATGGTATAAATTTCATACCATTAACAAGTTTCACCATACATTACAGGCGAATTGTTATGTGCACCATTTGCACTATAAATCAATTTGGTGCAATTTAATTTTAGGAGTTATTTTTCTTATTTTTTTCAATTTTAGTTTTTTTTTTTCAATTTCAGTTTTCTTTTAACTTTAATTTCAGTTTTAGGTTTTTTTTCTTCTTCTCCTCGACCCCAACCCAAATTCGGCCAGAATGGTTCATGGTTCACTCGCCCAAGTGGTTCATGGTTCATCCAGCCCGAATAATTCATATATGATTTAGGGTTCATTGATTAGGGGTTAGGATTTAGAGTGCATAGTTCATCCAAATTAAAATTGAATCAAATTGCACCAATTTGAATTGGTGCATGGGGTGCACATGAGAGTGACTTTACATTATATATATGAACAAGTTTCATACTATGAAATTGAATTATTTGACTCATTTTACATATTTCAACACACTTTTTTAACCCGCTAAATTTAACCAGTATCATACCTTGATTAGTTTCACATGCCCATGAAGTAAAAATTAATTTCAAACTAGTTCACCCTATAGTTTGCCATATATGTATATAGTGTATGATGACTTTGTGTTGCATCTTTTTATTTTAGAATATATTTATATATATATATATATATATATATATATATATATAAATGAGAGTGAAGTGTATTTTGTGTACCGTACATCATTATAGTACAATTGATTGTGAGAATTAATAATTATTATTGATAAATGTTAAATTTTATAAAAATAATAATAATAATAATGTATCTGATGTCAAAATGAATCGGATAATATTTTGCGTCAAAAATATATAACACTAAAGTTCATATGAAATGAAAACTATTTAAAGTCAATGATAAAAGTTTGATTTTAGGGTTTACTTTTATAATGTTGGCTTGTTCCATTTATCAACTTTACATCAAATTCTGTACACCTCTTTTTCCTCATTTTAATAAGCTTTGACAAATAGATATACGCATTGTCAAATAATAATTAATACTAGTAGATTTTTTTTTAAAAGGAATTAATTAATACTAGTAAATTAACCCTTCATCAATTGTATATTTTCCTCGAAATCCTTTTCACTTTATTAATTCTCTCATTTTCTTCTTTTACGTGGCTTAGAAGTCACACTATAGCCAAAAGTCTAATAGGTGTGGCAATATTATTTTATTATTAATTTTTAATGTGTTTATGTTGATCATATGTCCTTTTTCGCACCGCGGTAGTTTATACTTAATTTATGAGTAGGTTTTTCGATTTTTTACATCACATGCATCGTGTAATTTAATTTAATGTAATTTAAATATGTTCTATTTATTTTATTGAGATGTTTAATTTGTTTACACTGAAATATTTAATTTAATTAGTTTCACTTAAAAGAAAAAATGTTTCAGTATAAACAGATTGAAGTATTAAATATTTTAATAAAATAAATTACATGTTTTAAAAATGTATTTAAATTGCATCGTGTGATTGATGTATACACTATTTTATCTTAATTTGTTTTGTAGAATTAGTGTGCAAGGTAGATAAGATTGGTGGGAACATCTTTTCATCTCATGGATAAAGATGCCTTATGTCTAATGTACATTAGTAAATTAAATGTAATAAATAGAAATTAACAAAGTTGAATAGCTCAGGTGATTAGAGTACCACTATATATACCTATACCGCGAGATTATGAATTCGAATCACCATTTGCCGTGTGAAAATAAAAAATGCACTAAATAGAAACCTTTTTAGATAAATTGTGAGTTTGAGAATTCAACTTGATAAGGTTAATGTTTTTTTATAAAGTCAAATAGACTATATGTCTTGTCATTTCGCCATAACCATCGTTTTCAGTCATTGTTCTACTCTTCGCATCTTCATGATTTTAAACTTTTTAAGTAATCACATAAGTTTAAATTAGTGGTATAAACTATGAAAACTATAAATAATGATATATCTAACTATACAATATCAAGAATTTATTTCTATAAATAACTCAAAATTGACTTACTTCTTCTCATGGTAAGTTTAGATATATGTCACTTTCATGTTTGTGAAGATTAAATTAATCTTTTTAAGTAGCTAGGTAGTTTCTTTGGTACACGTAGGTCTATTTTAAGTATGAGTTTGGTGAGGACATACCAATTCCTATCTAAGGTGGCACAAAGTCTTGCTTCTTTTCCATATATATTTTATTAACTATGCCACTACCTCTAGAAGGAACCAAAGAAATAACTAGAAAAATAGTAATACAACAAATTAAAAAAGAAGAAGAAAAGAGAAGGGACTTGGCAGTTTTATAAATATGGAAAAATATTGGGATTTGATAATGTAATAATAATCATGCTTTGTTGGTGGCTATTTTCAATTGTACAAAAATCCACATATATTATGGCCTTCCAAATCACTCAAAAGTTCAAGATTTGATCAATTGTTTCACACTATTTTTTATAATGAAGAGGAAATTTTTTAAAGTACACGAGCATAGAGAATACCATTCAAAAACCATGCAGGCTAAATGAGGGCTTGAGATAAGATTGAATTAAAAAACTGTGGTTGAAGGGGAGAAAAAGAAAAAGCTAATTGAAAAGTCAATAGAATTATTTCATTTTAATAAAAGTATTATATTAAAGACAAAATTTGTGTGAACTCGATTTTTTTATTATTATTGTTGTGTATTAAAACTATCACTTTTATGTAAAAAAAACTACCATTATTTAAAAAATGTTTCATTTTTAAATAAGAATAATTTTTATTCATAACAATAATAGTTTTTGCACATAACAGTGATAGAGTTTATGCATAATCCTGATTCACATGAGTATAACTCTATTTTAAAATTAAAAACATTTCAGAACGTTCTCAAAAAGAAAATAAGAACAAAACAGAAGATAACTTTTTACTACGTCTATGAAAGAGACCATATATAATAGATGTTCTTCAATGTCGGCTGCAAATTTTAAAAAAAAAACAAGTCTCACAATATTTTATGCATATATTTATGTATACTAGGTGCTTACCACGTGCGTTGCACGTTATCTTTAAGTTTGCAAGAGTAGTTGACATGTTTTATTAGATCAAAACAATTTGTATGTACAATTATCGTAACTGAATGTAATATAATACAATATATTGATAAAGCAAAACCTTTAGAATGCATATAACCTAATATTATTACAATGACAGCAAGCTAGCAGATTATAGCTGCAAATTTTAGTGGTTGGAACCATGATGATCAAGGAACAATGTGTGTGTTTTCATGTAGTGAAGAGCTAACGTTTATTTCCTTTAAATGCAGGGTTGCTGCTCATCCCTGCAATGATTTCCTTTGCTAGAGAAATCAGGTTCTCAAGCTTTTTCCATTGAACTGATCAAGTTATCAATGTAAAGACAACAAGTTATGCATTATTATCCAGAAACTACATGAAAATGCAGAATTACCAAAATAAACCAAGTGTATATGAGACCTTACCAAAAGAAAAAAGAAAATTAATTTATTGAGCTGATTATTGTTTTCGTACAATGAAGATAAACAAAATTGTTATGATCAAGATCAAATTTGAAGTAACGTGTAAAAACAAGCAAGAAGTAAAGATATTGCAGATTGATAACCACGAGTATTGAAAAAGAGACTTGTACCATTAGAAGCACACTGTAAAGAGAGTCGCATAAAAAAATAAGTAAATTTGAAGTTCGAGAGCTCAAATTAAAAAAAAAATGACGGACTGCAACATTTTTCTACTTGATCTGAATCGAATTTTCGCAAAAAAAAAAAGAAATAGGAAAAAGAAAAATGAAAATTAAGCTAGATGTGATGTTACTCTTCCATGCATTATCACTTACAAAATCCCCTTTTTCATCAACAAGCTCTCTGCTCCTTAGGCTAGAAATTAGCCATACTATTTGAGAATTGAACTCTGTGGTTTTGTCCCAGAAAATAATTTAAAGTCTTGATTTTTGGAGGAGTTTGTTGATTAATTGGTAATAAAGTCGGATATTTATGTGATAAAATCTTCACACAAACTGGTAATCAAGTTATGGAAAGAACAGAGTAATGTTTTGATTATCAACAGTTTAGTAGACTATTTACTTATATTCTTGCCTGTGTCCTTCTAATCAAAGTTGCAGTTTAGCCTATATTTTGAAAGCGGAAGCGGATGTTGACCCGAACAATTTTAGCACTTTTGATTGAATCGGATTTAACCGTTATTCAAACGATTGAGCCTGTATCACGTTATAATTACGTAATTTATAATTTGATATGTAAATCATAAATAATCATATGCATTTTTTAAAATAATAGCCCCTCAAATTAAAATTTTCAAGATAGTTTCTCAATTGCAAGATGAACCCTTCAATAAGTATCAATTTTTTTCAAAATAACCCTCATTATTACAAATAAGGTCAAAACAAAGAAGTTTATTTGGTTCAACTAGTCAATGCTTAGTGCCGCTTTTCTTTTTTTTGAATGCTTTGTAGACAATTCGAAAGTCAAGCGATTCAACATTTGAATCGATTCATTGTACTTGTCGAGAAGCGGTCGGACTAATCCGACCAGCCGATCCAACCTACCTTTTAAACATAGATTTTAGCAAGAGGCTAGGTATCACATCTTTCAATTCTTGTAAGATTTTAGGTAAGGGATTTACCCAATAAATGGTCTTAAATCTCTTATTTGATTATGATCCTTGAGTTTGGTTTAGGACCCAAGCAACAATAAGCAAGTCACGGATTCACGTGAATTCTCTTTTTGAATATTTGTTTAGTACTCTCCATCCGTCCTAATATAATATTTTTTTTTCATTTGGACTCTTTTATTAAGGAATAATAGTAAAGTAATAAATTATGGGTACCTTTATTGAAAAGTAAATGGTACTTTTGGGAATTGAAAAGAAGGAAAAATACATGTGGAGTAATGAGTGATATTTTTATAATATTGTATGAAAAATGAGGATAAAAATTATGGCCGATATAATTACTTTTTTCATTTATGAAAGATGAAACTTATTGTGGGACTCAAATATTTCTATTTTGGTACACATAATATCATTGTTTAGCATATAAAGTATCACAATTTTTAAAAAAAAAAAAAAATTAATTTATGTATTCTTCTCAAAATCATTAAACAATGTTTTTCATAGTCTTTTCATCATGACATGAATGAAATTTGGGATTAGTATTAAAAATACACAATGTCTCCTGCGAAATTTATTCACAGTATGAAACTCATACCATTACATTTATAAACTGATACTACTCTTATAAACTAGTACCAATAACATTCAATGTTGTGATCTCAGTTTATAAATGTGCTGATACCAATTGATAAATGTAGCAGTATTAATTTATAATTGTAATTGTATAAATTTCATAATATAAATAAGTTTCACGAGAGTCATACTCTTAAAAATATTTTTATTACATCTACTCTCGAATACCTCAATCATACGCCTGAATACTCCAATTTATATCCAAAATTACACGAATTCAAGCCTTCTATTTTATTTTCTAATTTTCTAATTGGTTAATATATATAATTAAAATAAGAATCAATTAAAGATTATGCATTAAGATATCAAATCTTTTTTCTATTTGATTTAGTATATAATTGAAAATATATTAGATTTAAAACTCAATGAAACATATTTCATATATGTGACATTAAAAATATAAAACATGAGTACAATTGAATTAATAAATCGTACTAAATAAATATCTCTAAATATCTCTATTTTGAATATATATAAATTAATAATATAAACATTTTTTTTCAACTAGCATATAATATAATATAAGTTTATAACAGTTATTATAAATTAAGAGTAACACTTCTATGGACCACGTCTATGCATGAACTTTTTCACTATTATGTGCAAAAACTATCATTGGTATGCACAAAAACTTTCACTATTTAAAAATATAAAACATTTTTATAGAACAGGGATAATTTTTATGAATAACAGTGATAATATTTATGCATAATAATAATATTTTTTATACATAACAGTAATACTAAAAAAATTGAGTTTACGTCGGGTTCAAACGAGTTTTTTGTCATAAACTAAATTAAACATGAATCTACACCAAAATCAGGGATAAGAATAACCTTAAAGATCTCCCCCATATCTCTCATATTTTGTTACACGAATTTTAAATGAGTGGGTCCTGTGCACCAAGTGCGCACCGTGCACTCGGGTATAGAAGTGACCCTTTAAGAAAATGAGACACTGTCATTAATGAAAATGAAGATCCACAATAAAATGGGCAGGGTCAAAGTGAGTGCACGGATCAAGAATGTGCACCAAGTGTACATGAGACCTTACCATTTTAAATCCTACCTCATATCAATTGGCCACTCATCTAAAAAATTTGAATTGTATCTAAATATCTAGCCGTTCAAATTCACATAACTTGGCATTATTTTAGATATCTAACTATAATCCAATAAGATACTATTTCAAATTCTAATTCAACTTCTCTTTTCCACAGACCAATTAGAAAGCTAAAAATATGAAACAGGTAGAAGGCTTACACCATCATAAGATTTCTGGTCTTG
This sequence comes from Stenogyne calaminthoides, assembly GCA_037126765.1. Classification (NCBI taxonomy): domain Eukaryota; kingdom Viridiplantae; phylum Streptophyta; class Magnoliopsida; order Lamiales; family Lamiaceae; genus Stenogyne; species Stenogyne calaminthoides. The sequence continues at coordinate 78,089 of JBBCBC010000024.1, read as the reverse complement.
AAACCAGGCTGCTGAGTCTATTATAAATGCCAATGACTGAAAAATTCTATAAATCACATGGAATCATCTTTTTGCAAATGACACCACAACAATTAACACATAACCGTTAATTTTCAGAAAATACTCGCAGAGCACGACCGTAACTTGGATAATAGAGAAACTCTCCGACAGAACACCATTGCTTATGGAGATCAGATTATTTTCGTTGCACCACATAACTAAATCCGAATCAATATTCAATTGACATAAAAAGATGCAAAATAGTGTGTGTATAATTTAAAATTAATGATGAACTATAATATTATCGTCAATTACTTAATCTCAATTAATATTATTTCTACAGATTTTTCAATAAAGAAAAGTCATGACTACACAAAAAATATATGTAAAATAAAATTTATACTGCTTCCATTTGTTTATGCGTGCTTTATATTATATACTTTTTGATTCCACACTTCATGAAAATCAGTATGAGAGTTATTAAGAATAGTGATATAAAAGAATATACTGCAAAATTGTCCTACTAAATGAATGATCTCCTCATCAACAAATTATACCAGAGAATGTTGAGCACCTACACCAACAGCAGCAGCGACTTTATAATGACAGACCATTTACAAAGATGTTGATACTATTCAATTTCATCCTTCTTTCAATTTCTAAAGCATTTCCGATGGATCTTCACTTTTTAAGATTTTACTTATGTTTCTTTTCTCAGGTAACACTTACTGGAAGTTTGGAAAAACTTATTTCTAGATAAATATTCATTTTCCAATCATGCAATACAATAAATAGAAATGCTAAAATATACTATAAAGGCTAGTATCATCCCCTCTACATGTTAAAAATTGTACTTAAACTGGCCAAAAAATAATTCCTCAACCAACTTCGAGAGGCTAGATGAACATTTTTAAGTAATACATTGCACGGTAATATACGTCGATAATTGATATAATTCATCAATAAAAAAATAATATAATCGTAATATATAAATAAATATTAGGGCCTCGCACAAAAGCCTTCAAGACACCCAAGAACAACAGAAGAAGAAACTCTTGCAGCAAGTAATTTCAAAGGTGTAACTTAAAAGAGATGCAATATGAATGATGCCAGAAAGGTAAATTTTAAGAAGCATAAACATTGAAATAAGGAGAAGAGCTCTCTAACCTGCATTGAGAAATTAAAAGTCGTAAACTCAATTACTGGACTCAGTCCATAATATGCTGCTCCGACTCCATTTCCACTAAACTCGACCTATGAAAATTAAGGACTGAGAATGAGATATCCACTTAATTTCATTTATGCTATACACATGAACAGGATAAAAGGCCAACCTGAGTGATGGGTACATCACAAGAATATCCTCTCGATTAGAAAGCCCTGTTGGAGTATCATCTTGTTCTCAAATTTAAATACTTGATGATCTGTACTATTCAAGATTAAACACTTCTGAAACACTACAACTTACATCCATCAGTCCAATCTAATAAACCTGTGATAAGAAAAATAAAAAATGCAAAGATACAGTTTGCTTTCTAAACTTCCATCAAAAACGTGCCTATTCAATCTAGGAAGAGAGTTGATGTTTATACCTAAAAAATTCCTACTGTTTCCATTAATAATAACTGATATATATACAATTGGAAAAAACAAACTCACAACCATGACATGCAAAATAACTACTCACATGTCCACTACCTCCAAATAAAAGTAAGACTCAACCTATAATAATTGACTCCATAATTAATTAAAATAACAGACGCCCACTACCATGACTTGATCTCCAAGACTACAAAATGGGCTTCTGGATTCAATTTCTTTCAACTTCCCACAGGAATCTCCTACCTCCCAAAATCGAAATCCAGTAACTGCAAATAAACTCCGGCGATTGTGAATCTGGATGCCAAAGCTACCAGAACATAAAGAAGAAAAACTCTAAAAATTTATACTGCACAATAACTTGTATTAATCACGAAACTGTAAAATCAACCAAATCCGAATTCAAGAACCCAAACCAAATCTGAATCAATGAGGGATTCTAGCCCCTTATCTAGACGGATCCTAGAATACCAAGCTAAATTTGTCTCGCGATTCAGTGGATCCTAAATGCTAAAACTCCTTAGTCGGAACCTCCTCTGTCGGAAAACTATATTTGAACAAAAACCTAAGAACTGAATCCGTGCCTAAAATATCCAGCCAATACATAATAAAAAAAGAAATTGAATCCACAAATGATATCCAAATCCGCAAACAATATTAAATATCAAAACAGAATTGCACCAAGAACAAAATTTCAGATTAGGAAAAATCAACAAAGAATATGATATGCAAAACCGTTCACTATTTGGCAAGTCCTTCATTAATGATTTATATGCAAATATACACAAGAAATTATATCTAAGATGGTTAATTAGCGAAGTGTTGATCGGATGCTTCCATCCGAGAGGAAAACTTTAGTAGTAATTTTATCCTTCCACGCTAAAGAGAAAATCCCGATACCTATTAGATTGAGTGAAGCTAAATATGAAAAAAGGAATAAATTAGAAAAGCAATTGAAGGATTCATGTACACACGCATTTAGTAACTAATACTAAAGCAGCACTTTTACACTTTCACTTGTCATAGAATGCTATAATCAGAAAAGCAATTGAAGGAACATATAGAAGCATACATACTAATCGGGTTCATGTTGGGAGATACAAGATCCTAGATGAAATTATAATGATGCATGAATACTATAACCAAAAAGATCACTTTCAAGGTCAAAGTAAGGTATATTTGAGATTTATCGAGCAACATCAAAACATATAGAAGTATCCACAATACTATGATTAATCAACATTCATGAAAACTATAACCAGATGTTAGAATACAAAAACCCTTTTTGCAAGACAGATTAAAAAAGATACCTTTTGGGCATGTCGTCTATGCCTTAATTCCCACCCCGCTGGGTCGTCTATCCTATCTAATTCTTCACCTCCCGTCGTCGTTTGCCGCCATCGTCGCCCGATCTGCAGCCGCAGCCCCTTCCCCTTGCACAAGCGCTCTCACCGTCTCACCAATCTGCAGCAGTCGTCGCGACCGTTTCGCCATCCCCTCTCCTTCAATTGAGTTTTCTCAATTAATGATATCTAATGAGAGTTACGACTAATTGTGTGTGAGAGATTTAACAGGACTTAATTTGCCCAACTTAAAGTATTAAAGTATTTGAGGGGCAAAAGGTCCAAAAATATTTCTCAATGCTTGTCACTTTATAATATAGCATGAATATGAATAAAGATGCAAATATACCTCAAAATTTCTCTGAAATCACAGATATTTTGGTTTTCCAAGTGGAGCCCAAACTCAAAATATTCAGCCCATATACAAATAAAAGAAGCGGCCCAAATTAAAAGATACTTTGCAACCATGGCCCATGAGCATTACTTATGTATGCATGCATGCATGCAGGTACCAAATTCACATGCATCAGCAGCATTCAGTAAACCATTGATTATTAGCAGATTAATTAATTAATATCAGAACAGTGCTTCACTATATAAAAGTGAGAATAAAATTCTGTTTCTTGAAACTAAATCTGCATTTTATTCAAGTTCGGATCAATCAACAAGAATCCAGTTCAATATGGATCTATTTATGGTTCACCAGACTCCCCCGTTTCACTCGTCTTGGCTCTTTTCGTTGGGGGACTAGATGGTGCATGGTTATCGGGGGTGTTTCCTTCAGACGGCATTTCCTTGTTACACGGAATTTCCTTTTCAGAAAAGTGGGCAACGTGGGCATTGTTCGTGAGTTTTTTGGCGGTGGCATCATCAACGTCTGATGATTGAGGTAACTCTGAATTTGCTAATGAAGCTTTTTTCTTTTCTTCTTCCATCTTCTTTTGCTGCTCGAACATCATTTGCAGGTGCTTCCCCTGTTCTTCAATTCGTATCTGCAGATTTCTTTGGATCTGAAGAAACACCAGTTTTGAAATCAATAATCAAGACGGTTGCATATCCATTGAAATATATTCTGACACTCAAAAGAATTCAGACTAAATTATCAAATCCCCCGAAGTTTGTCCACATTACTAAAGGAACCTCGTGGTTTGAATAATCATCACATACCCCTAAAAAGACTAAAAACACAAATTTGATTGATTAAAAATGCAAAATCATTTCACTTATGTTTTTCCTCATATTTGCATCGGCTGATTGTTTCGTAATTTCACATTACTCATTAGTCTAATGAAATTTTCAGTCTTTCTATGGAGTATTTGGAACTTTTTCTCAAACTATAGAGTTCTTTCGGTAATTTGGACAAACCTCGAGGGGTGTTTCGGTAAGTTATCCAAGAATTTATTTCAAGAATAAGAAAGATGGGAATTTGTCTTTCACGTACCTCGAGCTGTTCGTGTAGCTGTTTCTGTACTTCCATTTGCACTCTCAGAGCTTCAGTTATGCCCATAGTCCTGCCATTAAAAGAAAAAGAAAACATTAATTGAATAAAATCAAAGGTATTCTGCAGCCTATACACAAAGTTTTCAGAGAGAGAGAGAAAGATACGTTTTAATGTCCAAAGTTGTCATCTCAGTTGCAGTTTTCGACTTCATTTCTGAAGTCCCTGCAAATCAAACAAACACGATGAGATATCATCAAGTCTCAAATACAAAACACAAATATTGAGATGTAATATCTACCTTCTGATGGCTCCGGAATATATCTGGCAGTTCTGTATTTCTAAAATTTCAAAGCATTGTAATTAAGTAGAGTAAGGAAGAATTCCTTCCTGCAGAAAAACCAGAATCGAAACAGAATAACATTTTCGTACCTGTAAGTGGCTCTTAACCTGATAGATTGTGAGGCCTTCAACATTCATGAGCTTCAAAACACTCTTCGGTGTAGCCTCTGTGCAATTTAATCCATATAGTAAATACAACATAAAACTCAATCACTCTGTTCCAATTTAATCGTCGATTTAGGAAAAAATAAAATTTGTTTCTAAATTTCAGTCACTTATTGTTCCAAGAAATTAAAAATAAAAATCCAACTTTGCTCTTTTCCTAATTTTCGTGATAAATGACCATAAATGACTCATTGATAATCTATAAAAGGGTACATTAGTCATTTTATACAAATAATTGAAATCATGAATTTAAGGTTAGAAGCACCAAAAACAAACTCACTTTCACTTCCACCAAGCTTGTTAACAGCATCCACGAAGACTTCATGAAGTTCGGGTGTCCAGCGCATTCTTGATTTAGTCGAGGGTGCAGCTGGAGAGGCCAATACTGAACTGTCATTACCACTAGCTACAGGCTGATGAATTTGTGGCTGGCTAGAATAGACATTGGGTGGCAGATCGAGCAGCTGCAAGTTGTATAAGAGTTTTAATCATAGCTCCCGAAATTATTTAGGGTAATTGTTTTTTTTAGTCCGCTAATATTTCCGCCTTTGAAAATAGTCCCTTGAGCTTATCAGATTTAACTTTTACGTGCTAAAATGATGAAATTTTGAATTTGGTAAACAGAGACAATTTTCAAAGTCGAAAAGTCAGCTGACTAAAAGCAGAACTGCTGCAAATTAAGGGGAAAAAAACTTTACCCAATTATTAATGTTGAGAAAATTGAAATGGATATAAGAAAACAATCATGAAAGTGAGCTTTGGCAGGGAAACTTAAAATCTGCTCATAGCCATTTTGCATTTAGCTGTTTCCAAAGGATAAATAGGAATATAAACATCTATTTTAAAAGTAAAAAATTGCAATAATTTGTACTTCTGAAAAGGATCATCTGCTGAATATTCAACATATGCAACTTTCTTACAAGAAATTCCATCCAGACTGACTTTTGAAACGCGAAAAGGAAGCAAACAACGAACACAAAGTCCCATGCTATAAGGGCATGTTTGGTTGGGGAGATAGATAAAGGCTTTAAGTAATAGCCTAAAAGGGAGATTATTTAACAGTGTTGATGGAAGGAATTTCACTGTATCAATCGTATTAATTTGTATGAGGGGTGGGGTGCAAGATTATTAAAGTACCACGTTGGAAGATTATTGTCGGCCGCATGTACTACTTATAAAACCGACCAAACAAGGAAAGAAAATATCATAGCATGCTTATCAAACATGCCCCAAGTCTAATACATCAGAATTTTGAAATGCTAAAAGGATAAATAATTTTTGATACTGAGAAACAGACCTGGGGGACTTGTTCAGGAAGATTGACATCAAAAAGAAGATCACTCCAGTTTGAACTGAGCGCATCATTACCAACACCAGTTAACTGATCTGCCCAGTCTCCTGGTACCGTTACACCGCTAGATTTCTCTATTTGGCCGTTCTGGAAAGGGGTTTCCAAAGAAGCATCTAGAAAGTTCTCAATCGCACTCCACGAAGCATCAATGTTCTCCGTAGAATAGCAATCTAATTGCGTAGATTGCATATCTGAATGAGGAAATTGGGTTTCTTTTGGTTGAACAGAATATAAAGTTGAATTTGTAGATCCACTTGTATTGGATGGCAAATGAGGACAATGGATGTCAGATGAAAATAGTTGCTCTACATTTTTGAGGTTAGATGAGTGCATATTAGGGTAAGAGGAAATGGCGCTTGAAGTCAATTCCGGAGGTTTCCATGTCATTTGACTGTCACAATATGTCTTGTTCATTGCCATGCTCGAATTTTTCCATAAATGGATAAGAAACCTAATTTCTTGATAGCATGATGGCGAGCCTGAGATGAACAAAACTATCGTCCAATACAATGAACTGCTATCCTTCGGAAACTACATCCCTCGAATGTTCATCATTCATTGAATCTGGAAAATAATATTAAAAAAGAGCCTGGACTGAGTCTCAACTTTAAATTACTCGATCTCATTGCAAGATATGCCAAATTTTAATGCAAAAACAGAATATAAACAAACACACACATTTGCATCATGATATAGATAAAATTCAATATTGCATGACATACTCTAAGTTTCTGGTGGCACCAAACTAAATCTACTTATAGCAGTTTATTTAACTAAAGCGACAAACTTGAAACTACCATGTTAGAAGTCATGAGTGGTACATTCGCAAAAACTCACAAGCTATTATAGAGCTCCAAAACCTCAGTTTAATCTATTCCACATGTGATGAACTGAATCAAATTAATACTAATTACAGAACAAAGAAAATTACCAAACTAAGATACCAATTCAAACATAGCTAAGAACTGAAACCTGACAATCACCTATAACCATTACTGAAAATCCACCAAAAGGGCCTTAAATCATCAACTTCCACTATCCCAATTAAAGCTTCATACAAGGCACATTTTTCAGAATAAATCCAACCAGTTTGATTTAAAAAAAAATAGATAACATTCCCTTTGCAGCATAAAGAATCCACCTTTCTGGATATTTTTTCCACTTGAATCACTTTAACACTACACTTCAATTCGAGAAAATTCATAACATAACGACCCATTAAAAAACCTAACACTTACCCCCATTGATACCAACTCATAAAGGGTTCTTTAAATAAAAATTTTAAAAAAAACGGAAGAAAGATTTTTAAAAAATCGAACAATCCAATTCGAGGAAATAATCTACACCAAACAGAGTAAATCACATGAAGAAACAACAAACGCCACAAAGAATACTGAAATTAAAGTGGGCCTTTTTAAGGTAAAATAGCAAGGAATTCAAGAACGGTGATGAACGAACCTTTTGGGCTTCGACTTTGAGGGAATATTGATGTCGATTGCTATACAGTATCTTAGAATAAATATGAAGAAATTGCAATGAAGTTGATAGTAACTACGCGATAATCCAACTCTGGAATTTAGCAAATTTTGTGGAGAAATATTTTGTCGAGTGCTGACTTTTTAAATGAAGGGCAATGCATATGATTGTATAGAATAGTGTTAATAAATAGTAGTATATCTATGTAATATTTGCCTCTCTATATTAATTGAAAAATAAAAGAGGATTATGATGGGGTGTTCGCCAAATCTGGACCGTCAAATTTGTGAGTGCTTGATTTGACTCACCTTCTATTAATAGCTGGTGTAATTTAATTGATAAACACTATTATTGGTATTGATTATGTTTCTTAGTTGGGGCACCCACGTAAAAAAGTTTGAATGAGTAGTATATTTTAAAACTATACAACTTAGTGTACGGAAATATACAATTTATTTATATTAAAATTTAAAATATACAACTATTAATATGATAAACAAATTGCATGATTCAATATAAGTAAGTTGTATACTTTAATATAATAAAGTACATATTTTTAAAATATATAATGAAATGCACTTGGTGTACATGGTACACAATCAATTTCCTTAATATCCAAAGACCGCTATTAAAACCCCACAATCTTGTTTAAATAAAAAAGGAGAGAATTATAATTAACAATGATCATTATTATTATAACTACTATACTTGTTGTGAATATCCACAAACATTTATTGTAGTATTTACAACACGCTATCAATGCAAATTCAGCCAAATAGACTTGAATTGGACTCAATTGAATTGAAAATCAGTGTGTTCATATTAGAATCGGCAATCAAATTAGACTGAGCATATCGATTGTGGATTTAATCGGTTCAATCGATTGGACTGACGGTCCAACCGTTAAAATAATCTCTATATTTCTTATATTATACTATTTTTTAAAAAATGTTCAATTCATCAATGCACTTATAATATTTATATTTAATATTAATTAATCAAACTCAATGCATAGAATTAATATAAACGTGATATTTTTCTTGTGGAAGGAAATAGTATATTTCAAAATAATTTGGTATTGGCAAAAAACTAGCATATTTTTGTCCCAACATCGAGTAAATATTAGAGAAAAATGTGAGGGGAAGTAATATAAAAAGAGGAAGAGGTATTGAAACAATAAATCATATTTTTGTCCCACATCGAGTAAGTATTAGAGAAAAATGTGAGAGGAAGTTATATAAAAGGGGGAAGAGGTGGTCCTCATATTTTTGTCCCACATCGAGTAAGTATTAGAGGAAAATGTGAGAGGAAGTAATATAAAAAGGGAGGTGGATCTTATATTTTTATCCCATATCGAGTAAGTTGTGAGAGGAAGTATTATAAAAGGGTTGGACCTAGATCCATATTCGCAAGAAAGATTGGTGAGAAATTGGTTTTTAATTAAAAGTAATATATTTTTTTTTTAAAAAGAAGAAAATCGGTCGAACCATTTTTTCGATTTTTGACCGGTTTTAACCTGTTCAGTCGAAAAAATAGTTTTTAAGGTGCAATCGGAACGGTTCCAAGACCAATTCCTGATTGAACTGGCAGGTCCGATCCGATTTCAACAACACTGTGAAAATGTAATAAAATCTGCTATCTTCGTCCTCTATTAAGTTATGCATTTTTTTATTAAAAAATATAGTACTCCCTCCGTCCCAAACTCAGTGAATATTTGTTAAAAAAGTTCATCCCAAACTTAATTTAACATTTCTATAAATGGTAATAAAATATTTTTTTCTCTTTTATTTATACCCCTCAAACACCTCAATATTGCACCTAATGTAATTACTTTTTCAACCTAAAATCATTTTTACCTCATTTAATTTACATAACTGTCACTACTTACCATTTAACCCACATCAAATAGTACGTCCTCCGTCCCAAATTCTTTTGTACAATTACTATGTGTTTGGTACTTAATTAATGTAGAATTGTTTATTAGTATTTGAGATAATAAAATGATAAAATGTTGAGGGTATAATAGACAATTCTACTTTATTATAAAGTAGAATAATATTTATTAGAGGTGATATAGAGTTGAGGGTATGAGTGAGTAACATATGATAAATAAATTGTGTTTGAAGGGTTTGAGTTAAAACGAGTTTTGTCATTTAAGAAAATGTACAAAATGAAAATTGTACAAATAAGTTTTGGACATAGGAGCAATATCTCATCTACTAAAGACGAATAACCCTCAATTCATATGGTGACTTTATTTCAAATATATGAATTTATGTGAGAATGTATTTATAATAATACTATTAATTTTTTTATTTCAATAATTCATTATATAATTTTAATATTTACCTTCATTTATCTCTTCTCTATTAGTTATGAATCACCCCCTATTTATGTGGTTGTTATATTTTAAATACTTCATCTTCAAACCATATATATTAATTTATATTAAATAAATACTCCATAATTTATAAATTTATACTTCCTCTTATTCTTTTTAAATATCACTAGCATGTAATTCTACTACTATGTCTACACGAGATTGAAAATTGTTTTCATATCATTAATTTTCAATTAAATACTTTAAATATTTAATTAGTTTGATTAATCAATTATAGACATAATTTTTTTCTAATATCATATGTGCATATTTTTATTCATTTCTTATTCTAAATTACTGCCTCCCATTCTTCCTAATGTCCTTTTAGTCTTTTAGAATATTTATATAATAAATATCGTTCTAATATTTTCTCTTCTCATTATATAATATATATATATATGCATAATAATTAATTTTCATGATCATTTAAATTTTTTTATATCAACATTAATCTTAATTTTTTATAATTAAATATTTATAAGAATAAATATTATTGACTAGAAAAATTATTCACACAACATATTTGTAGAAAAAAAAAATTAATAATCATGAAAAGTAATTATTAAGGGTATAGATATGAGATAATGATGGGTAAAAATATCAAAACGACATGTATTATGTGTTGGAATTATATTGGAAAATATGTTTTTACTTTGTATAATCAAAACTGAATTTCGGACTTATTTACTGAAATAAATTGTTTATCATTGATGCTTTAAATATCATCGAATGTTACATATATTTACTTCATAACTGTTCAATAAATAGTACGTGTTACATTGTAGTTAATTTAGTGATACCAAATCACAGAAGATTAAATTAACAGTCCCTTGTAACCAAAAGTACACCATTCACGACCTAGATGGAAATGAACAATCCATCGTGAAAGGTTGAAGTGTAAGGCTCAGATTGGCTTGTCTTGACCAAGAGATTACACTAGTGCATGACTGATGCACTGAATAGGACCTACATGAGGACAAATTCTTCAGAACTGAACAAGGAAGAATTAGACCTCAGTGGTTCGTTATTTCTTAATCTTCGTCCCTTAAATAGGATCACGTGTGGTTGATAATTATTGCTTTGACTTATCATGGGTAGAGAATCAACGAGATTCAATATTTTTTATCTTGGGCAATATTATTGGTCACATGCGATTGCTAAGATTTAATACGGAGAATCGTGTGCAAGTATGCTTGTTCGATTTGCCCCCTTGGGAGGTTCATAAGCTTTATCATACCAAATCTTGCAAGTGGAACTAGTTTCCGGTATGGATAATAATGTTGAACAGTTCCTTAACCAAGGACAAAAGATATTAATTAATGGAAAGCTATTTCAGTGGCTTGAATTAATTAGTGGGCTAGATAATCTTAAACACGGGAAATAATAACCGGGAGCCATATTGACTGTAATATGGGTTAAGATGGATAGTGCAATATTAATTATGTAGTGGGATTAATTAATATTTATGGGCTTGAATAATATTGTGGCTCAATATTGATAATTCAAGATCCATTGAAAGGTTCAATCTTAATTCTCCTAAAGGCCCCCTAAGTAGCCCAACATAAAGTTCAATAACTGAAAAATGTGTTTAAAAATAAAATAAATCTTGTTGCATATTTTTCCTAGTTTTTTCGAAAATTATGGATTAAAAGAAGAGAAAGATTTTCTTTGAATTTTGTTATGGAATGAAGATATGTATTCTTGGAATACAAGATTATCTCATTAAATTCAAGAAATCTCCCACTTGGTTATCCATATAGCATTTTTCGAAAATTTTGAATATAAAAGGCACGAAAGATTTTCTTGAAAAGATATTATGAAAGATATGTATTTCTTGAAATACAAGAATATCTCATAAATTTAAGAAGATCCAAATCTTGGAATCTTGATCCCTTAATATTTCGAAATATTCCATAACAAATAAGAGAGTGGGATTTTGTGGAATATTTTAATTATGGAGAAAAGAATATATGAGATATATTCAAGATTTCTTGGAGATCAAGAAAAGATTTTTTCCTCCCTATTTCACATGAAATTTTCGACCACCACCCTCTATAAATAGGGGATGAATGTTTCATTCCCAAGTACAATTCCATGTGCTGGAAAAATTAGTAAATCCACAAAGGTGGTGCAATAAAGTTTATTTTCCTTTTGTTAATTGTTCGCGAGCATCCTACCACCGGATTGTCGAGCAAGGATTAAGGGAATATTTGGGAAGGTTTTTTTGGTGTGTCTAATCAACGAGGTCATTGCCATTCCAAAAGCTACGTTCACATTAACTCGTAGTAATTCCGCATGCGTAGGATTTACGTGAACTGTTTATATGCATGATTTGTTGTTGAATTATTATTTGAATTAATATAGGATTAATTCATGTTAGTAATAATTATCAGAATTAAATTTGTATTTAAATATTTATCTCGAATAGATCCGTGCAATTAATTCCCCAACAAGTGGTATCAGAGCCTCGATTTCGGGCTCTGAACTTTAAATTGTAATTTAATTCGTTATCATTAAATTTAAAATTGGATAGTAGAATTGCTAGATCTTTTTTTCAGGTATCCAATTATCATGGAATTTAATGTGTTTATTTATGCATGCAAATAAATTGTGGTTTTTAATTCGATTCGTTCGAATTCATTTTGCCTCGTGAGAAAATCCACGAGTAGATTATGATTTGTTTGATTTGATCAATGTAATAGACTAGTCTAGATCTAGGTTTATTTATTTTTTGTAAATAAATTGTAACCGGATCGTAAACGGAGGCGAGACGAAGAATTAAAGGATAGATCCGTAATCGTGACGCGACGACGTGCATCGCATTTAAACGCGCCAAGGGAGGCATCGCGCCACGCGACGCCGCTTATGCGACGACGGCGCGACGCCAGTATCGGGCGATCGGCTCGACACGCTGGCGGGCCGACGGGCGAAGGACCATGCGCGCTGGATCCAGGCGAATCGGCGGCGGCTACGAAGGCGACGGATTTGGGCGCCACGCAGATCCGCGGGCGAGGGCGAGGTCATGGGTCTTGGCCGAGCGCTGATACGCTGTCGTGTCGCGCAGAGGTGTCTGCCGAGGCACGGGCAAGCCGAGCTCGCTTCCAAGTGTCTTGCCGAGAAGGCCGACTCGGCAGTGGCCGCCGGATCTTGCCGTGCATCCCTACGGAAGCTACTTGGCGTGGCGTTTTCGAGATTCGAGTTCTTTTTCGAGACGACGAGTGGGAGAAATTCAAGACGGCGTTTTCTTCAAAATCAAGCCAAGAAAAAATCAAACCATGACAATTGATAATTTGTGCCCAATATGTTTATTTTTCCGCTTTGCTTGATTTATTATCGTTTTTCTTGTGCTTTATTTAATTTGTTTAAATGTGTTTTGCATGAGAGTTGCCCAATGAAAAATCTCACCTTCAAAAATTACTAAGTATGTTTAAATAATTAATTGACAATTTTATTCCTGGATAATAAAATTGAATTAATTTTGTGAATTCTTTTTTGAGAAATTCCCCTACTTTTACAACCAAAAGTTAGCTTTCACATGAATGAATTCCAAATGGATGATTGTGAATTATTACTAGTGGCAACGATGACCCTTCCCACGGAGCTCTTTTAAAGTGAAATAATAATTATGTATTTAATCATGGTTATTACTTAGGTATAAAATTGATATGCATATATTTCCCCAAGTCCCCGCCAATTTTATATTGGTCAAGGAGCCAACTATTAACTGGATATTAAAGGTTTATAATTGTTCTTGTTTATAACTCGCTTGAATGTGTTTAAATAATTACCCACCCCACGTGGGGCTTTATTTAAACTGCTTTTGAGATGTTGGGCGATGCATGTTCATATTTTTTTTGAGATTTTAATATGAAACATGTGATCTAACCTTGTGATATATTTATGCTTATGCATATTATTATTTATTTCATTCAAGGATGTCGTAACCTTTTAATCCACTGCTATTATACTTAAAGTCAATAGAATAAGTATGGAAACTATATTGATTGGAAACGGAAAATTATAATTGTCCTAACTGCACAAAAGCACAAGTGGATTCTTGACACACCAAAATCAGATGAGCCAACTGACGAGTCAAAAATGCGAGACTCGTCAGATCACCTTGCGAGAGATGTCGTCGCTGTAATTGGTGGAGGGCAAACCCGTGAGGATTACGTCCTCAAAATTGATGGCTCATCTGAACAAACTTGAAGTTCTGAGTACAGATTATAATCTGGAGACTCATATGAATTTGGTACTTCATTCTCTGCCCAAAAGTTTCTGAGCAATTTTGTCTCGCAAGCTAATTTGTTGCAAGCTTTGGTCTCGGCAGAGATGTTGATAGGGCACCAAACTCAAGCTTTGACGACAAATGGTCCGTCTTCATCTTCTAGGCCAAGGGATGGCAAGAAGAAGAAGGTGACCAAAGGCCATAAGCAATCAGACTAATCACAAGCCAAAGGCAATGATAAGATGACGAATGTTGGTGGTGTCAAGAAAAATCCAAAGAGGAAGTGCTTAAGCTGCGGTGAAAGAGGACAATGGAGGTTTGCAAGTTCCAACCCCAAAAGGGCCGGAAAGAAAGGTAATTCTCACGCACTAATTGTTGAAACTTGTTTAGCGGCGTATACTTCTCATTCGTGGGTAGTTGATATGGGATCCACTAATCATGTTTGCTTCACGGGTTCAAACCGATCCGAACAACTTAGTGGTAGTGAGATCCTCATCACACCGGGCGATCTGCTACGAGAGGCGGTGAAATTAAGCGAAAAGGGAGAAGTGCACTGCCTTTTGAAGACAGAGTTCTAATTTTAAGAGATGTTCTTTATGTTCCCAGCTTTTAGAAAGAATTCACTTTCGGTTTCTAAAATTCTCATTAATAGACACTTAGTTTCTTCTAATAAGAATGAAATCATTTCTTGAAATGATGAAAGTGTATCTCATATGGGACATTGATGGAAAATCTCTATACAATTAATCGTGCACACCACTCACTTAAATGCATCCTATAACACATCAATCTGCTTTCCGATAAAAGAAAATATGAACGAGACACTTCTATGGCATCTAAGATTGAGACATATTAATCCAAAGAGGATCCAAAGGTTGGTAGAAGCGGTTCACCGAGTCTCCAAGTTGAACCAATTCCAACCTACTTAATCATGTTTGGAGAGTAAAATGACCAAGAGGGCATCGGAGCCAAGGAATAGAGCCAAAGAAGTGTTAGAAATCATTCACACGATGTATGTGGTCCAATGTCAACCAAAGCAAGAGGAGGTTATGAGTATTTCAATCACTTTTATTGATGACTACTCAAAGTACTAAGGTTATATTTTCCTTATGAAGCATAAATCTGAGACCTTTGAGAAATTCAAAGAATTTAAGGCTCAAGCCAGAGAATCATAGGAAAAACGATCAAGTCTCTACGATCCGATCGTGGAGGCGAATACCTCGGCGATGAGTTTTTGAACTACTTATGTTCGATAAAGGATTGCATCCCAAATAATCAGACCGGAACCCTCAACAAAAAGCGGGGTTGCAGAGCTTAAGAAATGAACTCTTTTGGAAATGGTTAGATCTATGATGAGTTATGCGGATCTTCCCAAGTCGCTTAAAGGTCATGCCTTGGAAACAAAGACCTACATTCTCGAACTTGGTGTCATCCAAATCGGTTCCCAAAACTCCCAAAGAATTGTGGACCCAAGCAGCAAGCCCGGTTTGAGGCACATGAAGATTTGGGGGTGTCCGGCCTACATGTTGGACAAGGAAGTCGGTAAATTGGATCCTCGATCGAATTAAGGTTGTTTGTGGGATACCCCGAGGAACAAAAAGGGGTGTATGTTCTATGGTCCCAAAGATCAAAAGGTGGTAATAAGCACCCACTTTAGATTTTTTTTTGGAAGAAGACTATATGAACGAAAAGAAGACCCGTATGAGTTTACCTTAAATGAGCTAAGGGGGCTAACCTCGAAGTAACAATTGTACAAGATGACATACCAAACGACACACTTACACAACCGAACCTCGTCAGAGTGGGAGGGTTGTGAAACAGCCCGAGAGATTCATGGGGATAGGAGAGTCCCTGACTTGATCCCCGTCAAGACGAATCGCACTCCATGGACATATGACGAGGCAATCCAAGACAAGGATGCAAATTTATTGGCAAACAAGCAATGAAAGCCGAAAATGGGTTCTATGAATCATAACAGTGTGGGGAGCTAGTCGAACCACTTAATGGGGTCAAACCCATTGGATGCAAGTGGGTATATAAGAGGAAAAGAGGACCGGACGGGAAGGTTGAAACCTTTAAAGCAAGACTTTTTGAGAAAGGTTATACTCGTAAAGAAAGGGATCGACATGAGGAAACTTTTTCGCCCGTAGCCATGCTTAAGTCCATCCGTATTCTCATATCGATTGCTATGCATTTCGACTTTGAAATCAAGCAAATGGATGTCAAGACGCCTTTTCCTTAACGGAAGTCTTGATGAAGAGATCTATATGCAACAACAAAGAAGGTTTCATTGAAAAAAAGCCAAGAACACCTAGTTTGTAAGCTCAAGAGATCCATTTACTTGGACTCAAACAGCATCCGAACTTGGAACCAAAGTTTTGATCATGTAATAAAGTCTTATGGGTTTGATCAAAACGAGTTTGAAAGTTGTGTGTATAAAAAGCGTGTCGAAACTGCATTGGTATTCTTAGTACTATACGTAGATGACATTGTGATCATCGGGAATGATGTGAAGGTGTGATCGACGTAAGGGCATGGTTTTTCAAAACAGGTTTGATATGAAAGACTTAGGAAAGCCGACACATCCTTGGGATCAAGATCACTCGAGATCGCAAGAAAAGGATGATCGGGTTATCGCAAGTTTCATACATAGACACCGCTTGAAACGCTTCAAAGATGCAAGATTCCAAGAAAGGATTCGTACCTTTCGGACTTGAAATCCATCTATCCAAGAAAAATGTCCCTAAGACGTAAAAGGAGATAGATGACATGAAAGGCATTCCTTGTATGCCGGTACCGGAAGCCTTATGTATGTAATGTTTATTATTTAGACCGGATATCTGCTTTTAACGGCATGGTGGCAAGATATCAAAGTAACCCGGGGAAAGAACATTGGACGGCAGTTAAAAACATTCTGAAGTATCTGAAAAGAACTCGAGATAGAATGTTAATTTATCAGTCAGATAGTCTAATCCTCATCGGCTACACGGACTCGGATTTCCAATCAGACTTAGATTCCAAAAAATCTACCTCCCAGAGAGTGTGTTTTGCATGGGGAGGAGCCATGACATGGAGAAGCGTCAAGCGTAAAATGCGTCGCAGATTCTACCATGGAAGGCCGAATATGTAGTCGCTATGCAGGCAAATGAAAAGAAGCGGTTTGGCTCAAGAACTTCCTAGTGGACTTGAATGTAGTTCCGAATTTGCCTAGCAGAATCACTGTTTATTGTGACAATGCCGAAGAAGTTGCAAATTCAAAGGAACCAAGAGCCCACAAGGCCAAAGAAACACATTGAAAGGAAATACCGTCTTTTACACGAGATATCGTTAAGAGAGGAGATATAGAGAGGTGGCAAAGATAGCGTCGAAGACAACCCAGCGGATCCATTCACAAAGGGTCCGCCTCAATACATTCGAGAGACACGGGAAGGAATGGGTGTCAAGACCATCGCTAACTGCTTTGAGTATAAGTGGGAGAAATTATTAGGTTCGTAGTAGGTGACATTAGATGTCACGACAGAACTACACGAGACATGTTGTAGTATACTTAAAAAGCGCACTTTGAGTATAAGTGGGGAGATTGTTGGGATTATAATTGAAAGTATGCTTTTACTTTGTATAATCAAAATCAATTTTGGACTTATTTATCAAAATAAATTATTTATCACTAATGCTTTAAATATCATCGAATGTTACATATATTTACTTTGATAATTGTTCAATAAATAAGACGTGTTACATTGTAGTTAATTTAGTAATACCAGATCACGAAAGATTAAATTAACAAATCCCTTGTAACTAAAAGTACACCATTCACGACCTAGATGGAAATGAACAATCCATCGTGAAAGGTTGAAGTGTAAGGCTCAGATTGACTTGTCTTGACCAAGAGATTACACTAGTGCATGACCGATGCCTTTGAATAGGACCCCAGGGAGGACAAATTCTTCTTGAATCGAACAAGGAAGAATTAGACCTCGGTGGTTCGTTATTTCTTAATCTCCGCCCCCTTAAATAGGATCACGTGTGGTTGGTAACTATTGCTTTGACTTATCATGCGTAGAGAATCAACGAGATTCAATATTTTTTATCTTGGGCAATATTATTGGTCACATGCGATTGCTAAGATTTAATACGGAGAATCGTATTGCAAGTACGCTTTGTTCGATTTGTTCCCCTTGGGAGGTTCATAAGCTTTATCATACCAAATCTTGCAAGTGGAACTAGTATCCAGTATGGATAATAATGTTGAACCGTTCCTTAACCAAGGAAAAAAGATATTAATTAATGGAAAGCTATTTCAGTGGCTTGAATTAATTAGTGGGCTAGATAATCTTAAACACGAGAAATAATAACCGGGAGCCATATTGACTGTAATATGGGTTAAGATGGATAGTGCAATATTAATTATGTAGTGGGATTAATTAATATTTATGGGCTTGAATAATATTGTGGCTCAATATTGATAATTCAAGATCCATTGGAAGGTCCAATCTTAATTCTCCTAAAGGCCCTCTAAAAGTAGCCCAACATAAAGTCCAATAACTAAAAAAGGTGTTTAAAAATAAAATAAATCTTGTTGCATATTTTTCCTAGTTTTTTCGAAAATTATGGATTAAAAGGGGAGAAGGATTTTCTTTGAATTTTGTTATGGAATGAAGATATGTATTCTTGGAATACAAGATTATCTCATTAAATTCAAGAAATCTCCCACTTGATTATCCATATAGCATTTTTCGAAAATTTTGAATATAAAGGGCAAGAAAGATTTTCTTGATTTTCTTGAAAAGATATTATGAAAGATATGTATTTCTTGAAATACAAGAATATCTCATAAATTCAAGAAGATCCAAATCTTGGAATCTTGATCCCTTAATATTTCGAAATATTCCATAACAAATAAGAGAGTGGGATTTTGTGGAATATTTAAATTATGGAGAAAATAATATATGAGATATATTCAAGATTTCTTGGAGATCAAGAAAAAAAAAATTCCTCCCTATTTCACATGAAATTTTCGACCACCACCCTCTATAAATAAGGGATGAATGTTTCATTCCCAAGTACAATTCCATGTGCTGAAAAAATTAGTAAATCCACAAAGGTGGTGCATCAAAGTTTATTTTCCTTTTGTTAATTGTTCGCGAGCATCCTACCACCGGATTGTCGAGCAAGGATTAAGGGAATATTTGGGAAGGTTTTTTTGGTGTGTCTAATCAACGAGGCCATTGTCATTCCAAGAGCTACGTTCACGTTAACTCGTAGTAATTCCGCATGCGTAGGATTTACGTGAACTGTTTATATGCACGATTTGTTGTTGAATTATTATTTGAATTAATATAGGATTAATTCATGCTAGTAATAATTATCAGAATTAAATTTGTATTTAAATATTTATCCCGAATAGATCCGTGCAATTAATTCCCCAACATTATGTAAATAATATATACGACTGAAATGTGTGTGACATATAATTTTAATGGAAGGAAGTAATTTAGAATAATAAATGAATGAAAATATGCACAAATAATATAAAATTTTAATTAAATTAATTAAATATTTAAAATATTTTAATTAAAATTAATAAAAGAA
Source organism: Stenogyne calaminthoides (assembly GCA_037126765.1). Lineage (NCBI taxonomy): Eukaryota > Viridiplantae > Streptophyta > Magnoliopsida > Lamiales > Lamiaceae > Stenogyne > Stenogyne calaminthoides. Next base: position 58,175 of record JBBCBC010000024.1, on the reverse strand, counting down.
TTATTTAAATCCCCCGTAGTACACGGAGTTACATGCTAGTAAATAATTATTTTTATAAAATTTATATGTACAGTAAATGCGTATTTTGAAACACTTAAAACAGCTTCCAAAAACACTTATTTTCAAAAGTTGTGAAAGAGAACTTTGAAAATAAGTGCTTATAGGAATTATTTTAAGTGTTTCAAAACACGCCCTAAATATTTAATAAACTATGAGATTGTGAGAGTATTAAACCCTGAAATAGTAAGACTTGAAAAGTGATAGAAAAGAGGAAATGTAGAGAGAGGAAGTGAGAGAAAAGGTAAAGGAGGAAAAATAACGAGGACACTTTACCAAATGTGAGAACGAGTTACTTATGATAGTACATCCAGTTTTTATTTTTTCTATATTGCACGGTTATACAATGTTGAGCACTACTTAACAGTGTATTAATATATTGTACTACATATTAAGTATTGTATACAGGAGCGGCCTTGGGGCGGTGCAAGTGGTGCCGCCGCACAGGGCCCCTTTTCAACGAGGGGCCTAATTGGTAACAAGGGATCTTTAAGTATATATATTTATATATGTATTATAATATATAAAGTCGATATTGTATCATATCCTGTAAGTGTCCTAATTGGTAACAAAGGATCTTTAAGATTTATCTTTGTGCGAGGTCGCGGGATTGAATCCCTTTACCCATGAATTATTTTTAATATTTTCAATATATTTTTCTCGAATTATTTTTAATATTTTCATTATATTTTTCCCCAAATATTTCTCGTGATTTTTTTTAAATTTTTTCAATAAAAAATTTCCCCTTATATTTTAATTACATATCTTTTTCAATTTTTCTCTTTTTTTAATATTTTTTTTCTTATTTTTTCAAATTAGATCAATACCCAATCTTTTTTTCCTTAAATTTATCAAATCAAATCTATACACAATCTTCATAAAAAAGTCACACCCGTCTCTTTCTTCTTCTTCTTCACTTATTTTAATTTCTTCTCTCTTAAAATTAGTCTTATAAATCTCACATAGCGCGTTCATAAGAAAATTGACTAACGACCCTTGAAAAGAATCGTGTCTTTTCTAATAAGATACTTTTAATTTTAGATTTCACATTCATAAATTTTATTTGGATCACTTCAAATCTTCAATGATATATTGTTTATTCGTAATTTTTTTTATTATTTCTTGAATTGATTTTTATTTTTTATGTTATTTCTAATAGTTAATTGAGAATTTGAGATGCCTCCTCATCGAAAATATCCACCTGGACATGGAAAACTTCAGAAGAAAAAGAATGCAGAAAAATTTATTTGTACTAATAATTATATTTTTTTTATCATAAATAAAAAATGAAGGACCCAAATTTTTTTTTGCACCAGGCCCCTAAAATTGCAGGACCAGCTTGTATAATATAACATATAAAGAAATATATATATTATAACATGTTAAAGCACTGTGAACAGTGTCCAAGAATGTAGCATGAAAATAACCTTTTAATTTTATATAATTGCTAGATTAATAAAGGACGGTCGAGTATATTTTTAAAGTATGCATTAAGAAACTGTGAATGTATTAGCCTATATTTTTCCTAAGAGTAGGTCTACTGTACAAATTTGTATAGATACAAATCAATCAATTTAGGAAGGGTCAGCGGGATAGGTGGTCAAAATTGAGTCAAAGCGGGTCAATGATGGGTTGGGTAAAGTGAAATTGGGTCTCAATTGGGATTTGTATGTATACAAATTTGCATTGTTGTAGTAACCGGGTTGAACCGGCCGGTTCAACCGGTTGAATCGGGAACCGGTCGGTAATCCGGTTAAAAAATATGCATAAAACTGCTTTTAAGGTTGAACCGGTCAAAAATCGGTTCAACCAGAAAAATACTTGCGATGTGGGATAAATATATAAATCAAGGTCCACATTCGCCCCTTTTATAATACTTCCTCTCATATTTTTTTTCTAACACTTTCGATGTGGGATAAAAGTATGAGGTGAGATAATATGAATCAAGGTTCACATTCACCCTTTTTATAATATTTCATCTCACATTTTTCTCCAACACTTTCGATGTGGGATAAATATATAAATCAAGGTCCACTTTCACCCCATTTTATAATACTTCCTCTCATATTTTCTTCAAACACTTTCGATGTGGGATAAATATATGAGATGAAGTACACTTTTTCCCCTTTTATATTGTTTTCTCTCACATTTTCTTCTAACATTTTCGATGTGGGACAAAATGATGAGATTTTACTTTCTCTTACATTTTTCTTTAATATTTACTCGATGTGGGATAAAAATATAAGGTTCATTTTTCCCTTTTAAGTTACTCTCTCATATTATTGTGTTGTTTTTTTATTATGATCATGACTCTATTGTGTTTTCTTAAATATGAAAAGTTATAAGATATATGTTTAAATTTTTGTAGGTGTATATTTATTTTATTTTTTAATTAAATATAAGATATATTGAAAAAAATTAGGCAGAAATCATTTCAATGGTTGAACCGGTCCGACCGATTGAACCACTGACCGGTGATCCGATTCGATCACCGAATTGATTATGAAAACACTGTAAATTTGTATCCTAAACTTTGTCTTTTCCTAAAAGCATTTTCCCTCGGAATGTATTAGAAGCGAGTTGGAGGAAATTCTAAATTTAATATATATTGAGTTTGATATTATAAGACAATGTTCGTAAACATCAATATTTCATAAATGCTAAGTTTTGTATACACTACATGTTTTGTGCAATTTGAAATGTATTTAAAAAATATATAATTTATTGTAGTAAAACATTCTGAAATGTGTAATTACTATTCTTGAATTAGTAGTTGTATATTTAAGTGTAAACAAGTTGCATGTTTCAATATATTTCTAAAATACACAATGAATGCACAGTGTAACAGGTGCACATGATACTCACTATTTCATAAATGTACTAATCCCTCCGTCCCTAACTCGATTATACAGACATTGTTCCAGCATTCTGCTACACATATACTTTCTATTTTTTCGTTAGTCCTCCGGTTGTGTAAGTTATGTGATTTCCAGTTCGCTGGAGCAGGATATTCGTGCTAAATATATTGTTGTGATTGTTGTATCCTGAAAATCGAACGTTCTAAGAATTACTAGCACCGAGAGTGAGGGACGTATTTGATTTTAAGGAAATCGTAATTTTCACGAGCCTCAATTTATTTATTATTTTTCAATCATCCCTGGTGTAATTTTTCTTCAATATATAACCCCCTCTAATCATTCAAACACTCAGACTGAATGATGTGTTAGAATTGTTTTTTTATTTCAAAATATCTAGTATTTTAGATAATTTCTTACATTTTTCTCTCTTTTAAGCCTATCACAATTCCATAAAATATCTCATAATTTTTAAATTATTTTTATTAATGAATTAATAAATATATTTAATTGTACACTCATTTATAATTTAATCAACAAATTTTAAAACATTAATTAATTATTTTGATTGGAGAGAGTATATTCTTTTTTTTTGACAAGAAGAATACAACTCAACTAGAACAATTAATTCTCTCTAGCAAAGCTAATTCTTTAAACCCAACTCGGGGGAAGACCTGCCTCGAACCAAGCGTGAGGATCGGAGGAGGATGACGCAAATTCCGCTAAACTGGGAGCGACCCTGGATATGAGCTCATGGTATATGAACTGAGCCTGGACTAAGGCATTATCCACAGCACGTCATGACACATATATTTCGTCCTGCTATCGACTGGAACCTCAATCACAGCGCGTCTTTCTTTCTTCGTCTGGCTCCGCAAATTGCTTCTTGCTTCTGCACTCGCTGCAACAAACCCATAGAGGGCGGAGAGAACCTGCAACAAACCCATAAAGGGCGGAGAATACCCAAAGAGGGTGGAAAATCCCACTTAAATCCCATTAAAGGGGGGGCAGCGTGTCTCGAACCCAGGACCTCTTGGTATAGATAGAGGTGTTCTAACCATATGAGCTAAGCCACTTTGACTGGAGGGAGTATATTCTATTTATAAATATATTGTGTCTCTTGTAAGAGGAAGTCTTGTTTAATACAGTCTCAGTGTCTCACACATATGAAGAAACTCCATTTTAATATTTGGACCATCTTTCATTTTAAACATAATTAAGGTGTAACTTTAAAAATTCATAAATCATTTTACTCCTTCTATCCTTGACACAGAAGCTCTCCTACCTTATTTTTCACACAACTTAAAGAATATAATATAATATTAGAAGTTAGTAAAAGATGATGTGATTGGATAGATATAAAAAAAAAGTTAATGTAATTTGAAGATTTATGTTAAAAACGATCCGAAAAAAGAAAATGAGAAGTTTTGGGTGGACGCCCAAAATGACATAATGAAAGGGTAGTAAATAAGACTACTATTGCACCACGGTCGTTATTGCCACAATTTATTTTAATATTATAATATTAATATAAAATTTAAATTTTATATTAACATCTTATTATATTATATTTATTCATAATAATAATATGAATCAATATCATGATATTTTAAAAATTAAATTTAGTTTTATTATTAATAATAATATTGACAAAAACTTGTGTGAACCTAGTTCACGGTGATTTTTTTTTTAGTATTACTGTTATATATTTGCATTATCACTGTTATACAAAAATTTCATCACAGTTAGTTTGTTATTATGCATAAACACTATCACTGTTTAATTTTTTTTATTTTTAAATAATTTTTAATGTTTAACATGATAGAACACATTATTATTAGTCTGTTATGCATAAACGCTATCATTGTTTTAAAAATATTATATTTTTAAATAATTATTTATGCATAACATGATAGAGTTTGTACATAACAGTGATATAATTCATGTATAGACACGAATACTTATGTATCTATAACAGTGATGTCAGAATCGGACCGGCCGGTTCAACTGGTTGAACCGGGAACTGGTCCCAAAATCGATCTGAAAACCCCTAAAAACAATATTATTGATAGAATCGGTAAAAACTGATCCGGTCGATTCTTTCATATTATTTTTTTTGATATGAAATTATCACCGCCGATTAGGAGCGTCGGGCCGCCGGTATCTCAAACCGCCGGCCAAAAATGCAAGAAGCGGAGTCAAATGTGAAGCGGTTGAACCGGCCGAAGCGTCGGTCTACCTGACTCAGCACTATTTTTTCCGTAGATTCGCTGGCATTCAGGTTGTAGACTCACCGGAGCACGGCGGCGATGCCCAATTTTAATATGAAAGTTTGCAGAGGTTTGAAGAAGAAGATAAAACTAAATCTGCGACGCTGGGTGTGTTTTGCTTTTCTCTGGGTATGAAACCAATTTAGGTTTCAATTATTAATTTAATACTTTATTTCTCTCCTTTAATGTTGTTGGGATTATACTGGAAATTATGCTTTTACTTTGTATAATCAAACTGAATTTCTTGACTTATTCTTGAAATAAATTGTTTATCATCGATGCTTTAAATATCATCAAATGTTACATATATTTACCGCATAACCTGTTCAATAAATAAGACGTGTTACATTGTAGTTAATTTAGTGATATCGGATCACGTAAGATTAAATTAACATCCGCTTGTAACCAAAAAGTACACCATTCACGATCTAGATGGAAATGAACAATCCAATCGTGAAAGGTTGAAGTGTAACGCTTCGATTGACTTGTCTTGACCAAGAGATTACACTAGTGCATGTCTAGTGCAATTTGAAAGAGGACCTCTGGGAGGACAAATTCTTGAGCGAACTAGGAAGAATTAGACCTCAATGGTTCGTTATTTCTTAATCTTCGCCCCTTAAATAGGATCGCGTGTGGTTAGTAATTATTGCTTTGACTTATTACGGGTAGAGAATCAACGAGATTCAATACTTTATATCTTGGGCAATATTATTGGTCACATCGATTGCTAAGATTTAATACGGAGAATCGTGTGCGAGTGCACGCTTGTTCGACGGTTGCCCCCTGGGATGTTCATAAGTTTTATCATACCAAATCTTGCAAGTGGAACTAGTTTCCGGTATGAATAATAATGTTGAACCGTTCCTTTACCAAGGATAAAAGATATTAATTAATGGAAAGCCATTTCAGTGGCTTGAATTAATTAATGGGCTAGATAATCTTAAACACGGGAAATAATAACCGGGAGCCATATTGACTGTAATATGGGTTAAGATGGATAGTGCAATATTAATTATGTAGTGGGATTAATTAATATTTATGGGCTCGAATAATATTGTGGCTCAATATTGATAATTCAAGATCCATTGGAAGATCCAATCTTAATTCTCCTAAAGGCCCCTCAAGTAGCCCAACATAAAGTCCAATAACTGAAAAATGTGTTTAAAAATAAAATAAATTTTGTTGCTATTTTTCCTCTATTTTTTTCGAAAAATATGAATAAAAGGGGAGAAAAATTTTCTTTGAATTTTGTTATGGAATGAAGATATGTATTCTTGAAATACAAGATTATCTCATTAAATTCAAGAAATCTCCCACTTGGTTATTCATATGACAATTTTCGAAAATTTGAAAACTATAAGGGAAAGAAAGATTTTCTTGATTTTCTTGGAAAGATATTATGGAAGATATGTATTCTTGCAATACAGGTATATCTCATAAATTTAAGAAGATCCAAATCTTGGAATCTTTATCCTTATTTTTTCGAAACTAACCATAACAAGAGAAGGTGTGATTTTTATGGAATATTTTAATTATGGAGAAAAGAATATAGGAGATATATTCAATATTTCTTGGAGATCAAGAAAAGATTTTTTCCTCCCTATTCCATGTGGAAAAATCGGCCACCACATCTCTATATATAGGGGATGATTTCTTCATCCCCAAGAACAATTCCATGTGCTGGAAAAATTAGTAAATCTACAAAAGGTGGTGCAACAAATTTTTATTTTTCCTTTTGTTAATTGTTCGCGAGCTTCCTTCCACCGGATTAACGAGCAAGGATTAGGGAATACTTGGAAAGGCTTTTTGGTGTGTTTTTATCGACGAGACCATTGCCACTCCAAGAGGTTAGTTCACGTAAACCCGTAGCAATTCCGCATGCGTAGGATTTATGTGAACTGTTTATATGCATGATTTGTTGTTGAATTATTATTTGAATTAATATATGATTAATTCATGCTAGTAATAATTGTTAGAATTAAATTTGTATTTAAATATTCATCCCGAATAGACCCGTGCAAATAATTCCCCAACAAATGGTATCAGAGCCTCGGTTTTGGGCTCTGATTTTTAAATTGTAATTTAATTCATTTTCATTAAATTTGAAATTGGATAGTAGAATTGCTAGATCTTTTTTGCAGGTATCCAATTGTCATTAAATTTAATGTGTTTATTTATGCATGCATATAAATTGTGATTTTTTAATTCGATTCGTTCGAATTCGTTTTGCCTCGTGAGAAAATCCACGAGTAGATTAGAATTTGTTTGATTTGATCAATGTAATAAACTAGTCTAGATCTAGGTTTATTTATTTTTTGTAAAATAAATTGTAACCGGATCGGAAATGGAGGCGGAGACGAAGAATTAAAAGACGGATCCTAATCGAAAGAGATAAAGAAGGCGAACGCTTAAACATGCCAAAGGAGGCACGCTACGACGCTGACGGGCGGCACGCGACGGGCCCGGCTGGCAGGCTTGTCGAGGCCGAGAATCGGGGTCGGGCGCAGATGATATCGCTACCGACAAGCGTGGGGGCGCGAACGGGCGGACACGGGCGAGGTGGCATCGGCATGGATCGGCATACGATGGGCGACGAGCGCCCACCGCGCTGGCATGCACTAGAATGCGCGGGCGCCGACCGACACCGCCAAGGCTTGTCGCCGAAGGGCATGATCTGTCGGGCGACGTCTACGGGGCACTTCAAGCGGCAAGACGGACACCACTCGACACGGCCGGGGGAGTGCTAGGCATGCACTCCGACCCGCGAGCTGGTCGATGACGTGGCTTGACAAGGCAGTTTTTTTTAAAACGGTCAAGTGGGAGCTTTTCGAGACGAACGATGAAGGCTATGAAGATGATTTCTCAAGATCAAGACATGACAAAAATTAACCATGACAATTGGATATATGTGCCCAATATGTTTAATTTTTTGTTTTGATGTTATGCATTATTTTATGCTTATTTAAATTCTGTTTAAATTTGCGATGCATGAGAAAATGTTTTGAAAAATCTCACTTTCGAAAATTACTAAGTATGCTTAAACAATTAATTGACAATTTTATGAATAATAAAATTGAATTAATTTTGACCTCCATGATTTATTTATTTGTGAATTCTTTTGGAGAAATTCCCCACCAGACGGTCAAAAAGATAACTTTCACATGAATAAATTCCAAATGGATATTTGTGGATTATTACTAGTGGCGATTTATGACCCCCCACGAGGGCTTGTTCAAAAGCGAAATAATAATTTCAGATTTAATCATGGTTATTACTTAGGTATAAAATTGATATGCATATACTTCCCCAAGTCCTCGTCAATTTTATATTGATCAAGTGAGCCAACTATTAATCTAGTTATTAAAGGTTTGTAATTGTTCTTGTTTGTAACCTGCTTGAATGTGTTTAAATAATGACCCACCCCACGTGACTTATTTAAACTGTTTTGAGATGTTGGCTGATTCATGTTCATATTTTTTTGAGATTTTAATATGAAACATGTGATCGAACCTTGTGATATATTTGTGCTTATGCATATTATTATTTATTTCAGTTCATCATGTCGCAACCTTTTAATCCACTGTTATATACACTCAAAGAACACCAATTAACTGGTGACAACTATGTTGTTTGGAAACGAAATACGAGTTTTGTCCTACTTGCACAAGAATATCATTGGGTTCTTGATGTACCCAAGCCCCGTTTGCCTACTGATGGATCAACTGATGCGGAAAGACACTTGTATAATATTTGGGAGCAGGCCAATGAACCTATGAAACGTGTAATCTTGACTTCACTGTCTGATGATTTGAGACACATTCATGAAGGTATTAAGTCTGCTGCAGAAATTATGCAAAGTCTTGAAGAAATGTTTTTAACAAAAGACCGCATGATCAATCAGTTTAAAAATGACGACGTGGCAAGGCTAAAGATGGCTGAGGGAACACCCGTAAGGGAGCATGTTCTCAGAATAAAACACAATTTTGAAAAACTAGCTTATCTCGGTACTAAGTATTGTGATGAGGCTCAAATCGAATTTCTTTTGCTAATTCTTCCAAGGTGCTTCGATGGGTTTTACTGTAGTTTTGTGATGAGTGATCACATGTTTACTATGGACATTCTACAAGAAGCCTTGGAGAAAATAGAGAAGCATTTAGGAAAGAAAGACGAAGCATTAGTGACAAAAAGTCTTTTCTCAAGGTCTAGGCCAATGGAGGGCAAGACTCAAGAAAAGGAAAGTGGTCAGAACCAAAGCAAACTCATCACTAAGAAAAGTAAGAGAAAGACAACTAGCTGTATGGGTGTCGAGAAAGTACCAAAAGGAAAATGTTTTAACTGCGGTGAAAAGGGACATTGGAGGGCAGCCTATTCCAAACCCAAAAGGGATGGAAAGAAAGGTAATTCTCACGCACTAGTTGTTGAAACTTGCTTAGTGGCTTATGCCTCCCATTTATGGGTGGTGGATACGGGATCCACTGATCATGTTTGTTTCACTTTACAGGGGTTCAAGCGGACCCGACAACTTAGTGGGAGTGAGATCCTCATCACACTGGGCGATGCTACGAGAGTGGCAGCTGAAGCAGTGGGAGAAGTGCACCTATCCTTTGAAGACAGAGTTTTAATTTTAAGAGATGTTCTTTACGTTCCGAATTTTAGAAAGAATTTAATTTCGGTTTCTAAACTTTACCTTGATGGATATTCGGTTAAATTTGATAAAGTTGTTACCATTTCTCTTTATGATAAATTTATCTGTCATGGAACGTTTTCGAATAATCTCTATACAATTAACTGTGCACACCACTCACGAAATGCATCCTATAACACATCAATTATTTCCGATAAAAAAAAACGTTCATCAGACGTGAATGAAACACTTCTATGGCATCTAAGATTGAGACATATTAATCCAAAGAGGATCCAAAGGTTGGTAGAAGACGGTTCACTGGAGTCTCTCCAAGTTGAACCAATTACAACCTGCGAATCATGTTTGGAGGGTAAAATGACCAAGAGGGCATTCGGAGCCAAGGGGAATAGAACCAAAGAAGTGTTAGAAATCGTTCACACAGACGTATGTGGTCCAATGTCAACCAAAGCAAGAGGAGGTTATGAGTATTTCGTCACTTTTATTGATGACTACTCAAGGTACGGTTATATTTTCCTTATGAAGCATAAATCTGAGACCTTTGAGAAATTCAAAGAATTTAAGGCTCAAGCAGAGAATCATAGGGAAAAACGTATCAAGTCTCTACAATCCGATCGTGGAGGCGAGTACCTCAGCGATGAGTTTTTGAACTACTTGTCAGATGAAGGGATTGTATCCCAGCTAACTGCACCCGGAACCCCTCAACAAAACGGGGTTGCAGAGCGAAGAAACAGAACTCTTTTGGAAATGGTTAGATCAATGATGAGTTATGCGGATCTTCCCAAGTCGTTCTGGGGTCATGCCTTGGAAACAACGGCTTACATTCTGAACTTGGTGCCATCCAAATCGGTTCCCAAAACTCCCAAAGAATTGTGGACCGGGCGCAAGCCCAGTTTGAGAAACATGAGAATTTGGGGGTGTCCGACCTACGTGTTGGACAAGGAAGCCGGAAAATTGGATCCTCGATCAGAATTAAGGTTGTTTATAGGATACCCCGAGTGAACAAAAGGGTGTATGTTCTATGGTCCCGAAGATCAAAAGGTGGTAATAAGCACCCACTTTAGATTTTTGGAAGAAGATTATATGAACGAAAGAAGACCCAGAAGTGAGATTGCCTTAAATGAGCTAAGAGGGCTAACCTCATTGCCAAACAAGATGACATACCAAACGACACACTTTCACAACCGGAACCTCGTCGTAGTGGGAGGGTTGCAAGACAGCCCGAGAGATTCATGGGGATAGGAGAGTCCTCGGACTTGATTCCTGGTCAAGACGAATCAGACCCATGGACATATGATGAGGGAATCCAAGACAAGGATGCGGTTTCTTGGAAAAAGGCACTGAAAGCCGAAATGGGTTCTATTGATAATAACAGAGTGTGGGAGCTAGTCGAACCACTTAATGGGGTCAAACCCATTGGTTGCAAGTGGGTATACAAGAGAAAAAGGGGACCAGACGGGAAGGTGGAAACCTTTAAGGCAAGGCTTGTGGCGAAAGGTTATACTCAGAAAGAAGGGATCGACTATGAGGAAACCTTTTCACCTGTAGCGATGCTCAAGTCCATCCGGATTCTCTTGTCGATTGCTGCGCATCTCGATTTTGAAATCTGGCAAATGGATGTCAAGACAACTTTCCTTAACGGAAGTCTTGATGAAGAAATCTATATGCAACAACCCCAAGACTTCATTGAAAAGGGTCAAGAACACCTAGTTTGTAAGCTCATGAAGTCCATTTACGGACTCAAACAAGCATCCAGAGCTTGGAACCAATGTTTTGATCATGTTATAAAGTCTTATGGGTTTGATCAAAACGAGTTCGAAAGTTGTGTGTACAAAAAGCGTGTCGGAACTGCATTGGTATTCTTAGTACTATACGTAGACGATATTCTGCTCATCGGGAACGATGTAAAGGTGTTATCGGGCGTAGCGGCATGGCTTTCAAAAGCAGTTTTGATATGAAGGACTTAGGGGAGCGGCACATCCTTGGGATCAAGATCACTCGAGATCGCAAGAAAAGGATGATAGGCTTTATCGCAAGCTTCATACATAGACACGTCTTGAAACGATTGAAAGATCACAGGATTCCAAGAAAGGCTTCATACCTTTCAGGCATGGAATCCATCTATCTAAGGAAATGTGCCCTAAGACACAAAAGGAGATAGATGACATGAAAGACATTCCTTATGCTTCGGCTGTCGGAAGCCTTATGTATGCAATGTTGTGCACGAGACCGGATATCTCGCTGCCCGTTGGAATGATGGCAAGATATCAAAAGTAACCCCGGGAAAGAACATTGATCGGCAGTTAAAAAACGATTCGAAGTATCTGAAAAGAACTCGAGATAGAATGTTGGTTTATCGATCGATAGTCTAATCCCCATCGGCTACACGGACTCGGATTTCCAATCAGACTTAGATTCTAGAAAATCTACCTTCGGTAGTGTGTTTTGCATGGGGGGAGGAGCCATGACATGGAGAAGCGTTAAGCAGAAATGCATCGCAGATTCTACCATGGAAGCCGAATATGTAGGCTAATGCGGGCGTGAAAAAAGCGGTTTGGCTCAAGAACTTCCTAAGGACTTGGATGTAGTTCAATTTGCCTAGCACAATCATTTTATTGTGACAATGCCGAGCGATTGCAAATTCAAGGGAACCAAGAGCCCACAAGGCCAAAGAAACACATTTAAAGGAAATATCATCTTATACGAGAAATCGTTAAGAGAGATATATAGAGGTGGCAAAGATCGCGTCGAAAGACAACCTAGGCGATCCATTCACAAAGGGTCCGCCTCGAGAATACATTCGAGAGACATGTGGAAGGGATGGGTGTCAAGACCGTTGCCCGATCTGCTTTTGAAGTATAAGTGGGAGACATTATTAGGTTCGTGTAGGTGACATTATATGTCACGTGACAGAACTACAAAAAAAAACATCTTTGTAGTATACTTAAAAGCGGACTTTGAGTATAAGTGGGAGATTGTTGGGATTATACTAGAAAGTATGTTTTTTACTTTGTATAATCAAACCTAATTTCGGACTTATTTATTTGAAATAAATTGTTTATCATCGATGCTTTTAAATATCATCGAATGTTACACATATTTATTTGATAACTGTTCAATAAATAGTATGTGTTACATTGTAGTTAATTTAGTGATACGGATCACGGAAGATTAATTTAACGCACCCTTGTAACCAAAAAAGTACACCATTCACGACCTAGATGGAAATGAACAATCCATCGTGAAAGGTTGAAGTGTAACGCTCAGATTGACTTGTCCTGACCAAGAGATTACACTAATGCATGTCTAGTGCACTGAAGAGGACCTACAGGAGGACAAATTCTTGAATCCGAACTAGGAAGAATTAGACCTCAATGGTTCGTTATTTCTTAATCTTCGTCCCTTAAATAGGATCGTGTGTGGTTAGTAATTATTGCTTTGACTTATTACGGGTAGAGAATCAACAAGATTCAATACTTTATATCTTGGGCAATATTATTGGTCACATGCGATTGCTAAGATTTAATCGCGAGAGAATCGTAATAGCGAAGTGCACGCTTTTGTTTTGACGGTTCTCGAGGTTCATAAGTTTTATCATACCAAATCTTGCAAGTGGAACTAGTTTCTGGTATGAATAATAATGTTGAACCGTTCCTTTACCAAGGATAAAAGATATTAATTAATAGAAAGCTATTTCAGTGGCTTGAATTAATTAATGGGATAGATAATCTTAAACACGGGAAATAATAACCGGGAGCCATATTGACTGTAATATGGGTTAAGATGGATAGTGCAATATTAATTATGTAGTGGGATTAATTAATATTTATGGGCTTGAATAATATTGTGGCTCAATATTGATAATTCAAGATCCATTGGAAGGTCCAATCTTAATTCTCCTAAAGGCCCCTCAAGTAATTTCAAACATAAAGTCCAATAACCTAAAAAAAAAAGTTTAAAAATAAAATAAATTTTGTTGCTATTTTTCCTTATTTTTTTTTCGAAAAATATGAATAAAAGGGGAGAAAGATTTTCTTTGAATTTTGTTATGGAATGAAGATATGTATTCTTGAAATACAAGATTATCTGATTAAATTCAAGAAATCTCCCACTTGGTTATTCATATGACAATTTTTGAAAATTTGGAAACAATAAGGGAAAGAAAGATTTTCTTGATTTTCTTGGAAAGATATTATGGAAGATATGTATTCTTGCAATACATGTATATCTCATAAATTCAAGAAGATCCAAATCTTGAAATCTTTATCCTTATTTTTTCGAAAATAACCATAACAAGAGAAGGTGAGATTTTTATGGAATATTTTAATTATGGAGAAAAGAATATAGGAGATATATTCAAGATTTCTTGGAGATCAAGAAAATATTTTTTCCTCCCTATTCCATGTGGAAAAATTGGCCACCACATCTCTATATATAGGGGATGATTTCTTCATCCCCAAGAACAATTCCATGTGCTGGAAAAATTAGTAAATCCACAAAAGGTGGTGCAACAAATTTTTATTTTCCCTTTTGTTAATTGTTCGCAAGCTTCCTTCCACCGGATTGACGAGCAAGGACTAGGAAATACTTGGGAAGACTTTTTGGTGTGTTTTTATCGACGAGACAATTGTCACTCCAAGAGGTTAGTTCACGTAAACCCGTAACAATTCTGCATGCGTAGGATTTATGTGAACTGTTTATATGCATGATTTGTTGTTGAATTATTATTTGAATTAATATAGGATTAATTCATGCTAGTAATAATTGTAATAATTCAATTTGTATTTAAATATTCATCCCGAATAGATCTGTGCAAATAATTCCCCAACAAATGTGCCATGACCGCACCTAAATTATTATAGACACTTTATTATGGCCTAGATATATGGTACATGAAGTAAGCTTAAATTTTTAGTTTCTACGGCTGCGTCCGAACAATTTTTCTTTTTTCCGGTTGATTTTTAGTTTTTTATTTGTGTAATTTGTCTCCCAATATAATATGTAATGTATAATTGCATATACATATTGTAGTATGTGTATATTTTATATTGAATTTATAAGATATATGTTTAAGCTCCGATTGAACCGATCCGACCGGTTGAACGACTGACTGGTGTCTATCCGATTCGATCACCAGTTTGGTTCTGAAAATATTGCTCTATAATATGAATACAAATATAATTACAACATAAAGTATATAATTTTTGACAAATTTTTAAAATATACATGATTTTTGTATTTTTTTTTACTGAATTAACAAATAAGTTGTATCAGTATTTTCTTATAATTCACAAATATATATATTTATGTGTATAAGAGATCTAATATTTTCATGTTGAATATAATTTGACAATTGGTTCATTATATAGTGTTAGAGAAATTATAATGAATATAATTTGACAACCAATCAAAATTCATACCATAAAAGCTAGAAAATTCTGCTCACTTTAAATCTACAAAAAATGAATAAAATGTATATTCATATATCAAAACGTGTGTATACATGTTTGAGAAACTTTTGTTCATCAATTTCATCTAAATACCATTTTTCCAGGAAGTCAGATAGAGTGGAGTTAGAAAAAAAAAATGCATGTTCCTTTTGAACTAACAAATTCTAAGGCATGAAATCTCCATCTTTACTACAATCACCATCTGATTTGATTTCTCAACAGAAAGTAAACAACACGGTTTTAAAGAACAAATCAAGATTCAATCAAGCATTAAGTGATGATTAACCACAGCCCCACATGGATTTTCTCCAAATCTTGATCCTCTGTTTTTTTTCCATTAACACTCAGTTAACACCCTTGATAACCAGAAGCTAACATACAGTCACTGTTCATACCAAACCTCACCAAATCCGTCACTATATGCATTACTTATCGAATCTTTTCGATCAATTCATTTCAAATTCATCAAAATCGAAGTTCTTTGAAACCATTGTGGCTGATGATCATCAATAAATCGAAATTTAGGGGTGTTTTAAGAAGAAACGATATAAGCCGCGATGAATGCACAATCAGTGTCAGCAAACTCCAGTTCTGTCAAATGATTTGTGTGGCAAATTTATGCCAGCAAGAAACCAGATTTCAGGATGCTATGTTCATTATCAGGACGATGGAATGAAAATCGAGACGAATCACTAGCCTGATGATCAGATTTTCCACAGGGCTTGCAGCAAGCATAAGATCAGAAGTGGATTTGAAGAAATGAAATATGCAGCATTTACAAGCCTGCAAAATTGTGTTATAAGTGGAGATGGCTTTTGTGAGAAAAATAATCCATTCTTGAATGCACAAAATGCTATCTTTTGCCACCAATGTCTCTACAGTACGCACTTCCACAGCGACAACGAAAAGCCTTGATCGGATGTTCCTCATCGGCGAAATCAATTTGATAGTCCTGCAAATTATATCATATACATCAAGAGATACTCTTTTGTGAGACCGTCTAACGTGATTTGGATGAAATTTCATCAATTAATCGAAATACTCGCTTGTAAGACAATATCGTGTGAGTTGAACCAAAATTCATCATTGATAAAAACTTGCATGAGACAATCTTATAAATAAGATGGATGGAAAGTATGATCCAGATACTAAGGAGATCGTCTCATACAAGACTCCCCTTCGTTAAAAAGTCAAAGAAAAATGTAAATCTAGTTAATGTGAACAGTAATAGGATACTTTTTTAAGAAGTGATAAAAATTACCTTTAAAATGATACTACAATTTTGTTGACAAAGTGATGTATCTTTCGCCATCACATGGAACTTGTTTATAAAACGGTCTCATACAAGACTTGCTCATATAAAATATATATTGAAAATATTAAAATATTTTAAACCGTCCTCTTCCCTATCCTCATTCAGTGTAAACCATTTAAATTACTTACCCAATTAAGCTCTTGAAGAGCTTTTACTTTTCTTGAAGTGAAAAAGGCAACCTGTAAACGGGAAAAACGATAAGAACATAGTACGTAAAAATACAATACATTAATTATATTGAAGTAGGGGAAATTTTTGTGTTAAACAGCAGTCTTACATGATAATAATGGCGATCAGGAGTCTCGACCTGCACTGGAATGTCAATCAAGTTACCATCATGGCACCTGCAATAAAAAACAAAGCAAATATGTATAATAATGCAACACCAGAAGCACACTGTATATAGAAACATCACCACCTGATGTAACAAAAAATATACTTCCAAATGTTTGAACATGTCAGAAAATTAAGAAACAGACCAAAAAATTCAGATCTCCATAAGCAAGTTATTTCTATATGATTGGTACATGAGTTTAACAATGGACTTTGACCTAACGTGCATTTACCATACGATATACTATGTAACAAGAATGAGAAAATCAATTGACTGATGGTAACAAAGCTTAATTACACATTGTACGTGTCATTCATCTAAAGGTATGATAGAATGTAACAGAAAATTTTAACCGTGACAATGATAGAAAAAGAGTAAAGAAGCTACCGGTGATTAATAAACCTAGCCACATTCCCAAAATGAGTTGCATCCAAGCATAGGGCCTCCTCGTCTTTCAGATTTCCTTCTGTGGTCCAATCTGAATCAAGTAACACCGGGTATACATGCTTGTCTTTGCCACTATTATTTTCGTTCCTTTCGTACAATTCAATGTTAGTCAGGATTTCTCCAACATATTCACAAATAAAAGCTCCTTGTGGCAGATCTTCAAGTGTTCGTAGTCCCCACCCTTTGCCATCGCTAGTCAAGAAGACCTAAAAAAGCACAAGTATCAGAAAAAAAAATTAGCATTGATTATATGATTTATGTAGCAAGAATCTGAAAATCTTGTACACTTTCCAAACTAACTTATCAATAAACATACTAATGTACTACTAATACTAACCTGCAAATTTCTTGATATACCACGCTGAACAACTCGGTTCCCACACAGCATATTGCATCCACATTTAGTCCAACATTCTTTAATGAATTTTCTTATTGCATGCCCCTCGCATTTTCCAGGCTTGAGAGCAGTTTTGGCCCTCTGCAAAGGGCAGTCATGACAGAATAACATGTCTTTAGTATCTGTGGAATTCTTTATGGCGAGGCAAGCTTTTAAAAGCTTGGGGTCAAGCAGACCGTCTGGGGTGTATGCAAACTCTCCTCCAGTGTCGGCAGCACATGCACAAGGTATGGACGACGAGAGGCAGTCCCCTATGCAACCTGCACAGCAGTCCTCGTCTGAAATACGGGCTAAAGAGATGTGAACTTGAGCACTTTCATAAGCTATGTTCTTCGGGCAATACACAAAATCAGGCGGATTCTCATTGCCTATCTCGTCTACAAGAGAGATCTTGACTTTCTCCGTGCCTTTTGTTATGTCGTCAACTTTACGGAACAACCTTTCATTAGGCTTCTGTTCCCATGGCACTATTGTATTAGGAACATCAGTTTCAGCTTCATGACAGGTGTAATGTGCAGAATCTGATGCAGGATGGAAAGAGGAGTTTCCTTCGTCTGATTTCACACGATTACCCCTGCCTCTTCTTCCAGTCGGCAATTCACTCAAACACCGATGAGGTACGTGTGTGGTATCTGTATTACCGTTTCGTCTGCTGGACACATTAGAGATGACCACAACCTTAGAATCTTCTTTATGTTGTCGCTTCGGTGCAGGTTCCGGATCTTCATCTTCATCCATTATATCATCGTTTTTCTCAACCTTCAAATGGGAACAACAAAAGGAAATTGATTACAACAGCATTAATTTGTTACAAAAGAAAAAAAAAAATCTGCTGCCAGTACCAAAAATGTCCAGGTAATGGCTGATCCTAATGATCTAATGAAACACCACCACAAAGTTTGTAACATTAAGCTTCATCTGAGAGTTTATAACACGTGCATTTAAGAATAAAAGTTGTGTGACTTCTGATGTATTGAGAATATTGTACAGAAAAGCAACTAGAAGCTAAAAGCACCAAACTAATCCAGTTTACTTCAATGCACTTCCTATAACATTCTTGTAAGTAACTTGCCTAGAAATATGTAGATTTGCATCATAAGTTAGAATCTAAACCTTGTCATCTTGTTCCTCGAATATGGCATCAGCAAGTGTACGATAATTATCTTCCTCAATCAGACTCCAGCTATTGCCATACAGTACTAATAGCCGCTTGAGAACTGGTTTCACGATTTCTTTATCAATTCCTAAGCTCCTCATAGCAGTAAAGGCCTCTCGAACTCGAGGATTTCTTTCCGGAGCCATAGAAAAATGGAATTGAATTGCGACTAATTCACCTGAAAAAAATGTTACAAGTGAAAGGTGATGGATTTAAAATCAACCATAGAAAAAAATAGAGTTGAATTGAAGGCATAATTTCAAGAAAGAACTTCAAGACTCAATAAGAAGTAAATTTCAAATTCATCTCCCTATCCCTCTATCCAAATGCAACATTAATCACTCTGTTCACCCTTATATCGTCCAATCCAAATACTACCTACTGTTCATCCTCACCAAAATGAGTTACTCGACGGTCATAATTCATTAACTAATCAAACAGAAAAAAGGCAGGATTAGTGGGTAAACTGTAAGTGGGTAAAAAATACATTTAAATTAGATCCATCACAAGAACCGTCTCACACAAATTAATCCACAAAGATTATATTGAAAGCTATTGCTATTCTGGACTTCCTGATCATGTATCATGCAAGAAACTGGAAAATGGGGGAAATGAGATGGAACAGAAATACAAGAAAATGAAAAAATTGAAACGAAAACTAGATAATCTGATGAAGGCAGAGCACTCTATTTTACTGAAGTAAAGACGAGCATGGTAGATACATATCACATTAATCAATTAACTAAAAAGGAAAATTTCAAATTAGGTTAGCGAATAGATTAATAAATTCCTCTGGCATTAAACCCAAAATCCTGTCCCACACAAAAATCGCTTCCATTAAAACCGTTCCGCGATAATTACACAGTGATCAAACTTAAGCTCCAAGCAATACACATATCCACCCAAAATGCATGTTTAAACAGTTTCAAACAGTGAAGAACGGAGCAAACGAAATCACGCGTAACGTAAACAGATATTCAATTTTTTTCCGTTCCAGAAACCACCTTTCCATCACAATGTGGAGAACGAAAACGAAAAACACGAAATGAAAGCAAAACCAGTAAACCCCCATTCTGAAATAACTATACCTACAACGCGTAAAAACTCAAAAAATTACCCAAAAAAGAAACGAAAAATTCATGGAAGGAAGAAATCAGGGGATAACAAACCTCTGCAGTCGAAAAAAATGGGAGATGAAAAGGCAATTCCGGAGCGAAAGGTCTTTAATGGAGAGTTTGGGGGGGCGAGAATGACAAATGGGAGAGGGTTTTAGGAGGCAGAAAATATTTAGAGAAGTCCTGCAACAAGTTTTGTGTATGCAGAATGGCAAAGCGGCATGGCACAGCAGCAGGCCCAGAATAGTATTGAGTTACTATTGGACGTTGGGGAATGATTCTCTGCGACGCAGGGTGGTTTTCCTTGGCTTTAGTATTTATTACTTCTTCAATTGAAATTCACACTCTTTTCAATTCTAAATGAATGTCACTTTAGATTAATGCACATGTATTAAGAAATATTATTAATTTTCAATTAAGATTCATACTCTTTTCAATCCAAAGTGAATGTCACTGTAGATTAATGCATATGTATTAAGAAAAATTATCCAAAATATTGGAAATTGTAGTTTTTAACGACTCTACGGATAAATCTCCTATTTACTAAAAACGAATCACCACTCAATCATATGGTGACTTTATTTTAAATTTTTAAATTTTTGTGAGAAGTTATTTATAGTATTATTAATTTTTTAATTTCAATAATTCATTTACTTAATTTTGATATTTTTACCTTCCATTTATCTCTTATATCTATTAATTATGAATCACCCATTTATGTGGTTGCTATATTTAAAATATTTCATCTTCAAAATATATATATTAATTTATATAAAATACATACTCTATAATTTATTAAAAAAAATTTACTCCCTCTTATTCTTTATAAATATCACTAGCATGTAACTAGACGTACTACGTCTACACGAGATTGAAAATAGTTATTATATCATTAATTTTAAATTAAATACTTTAAATATTTAATTATTTGATTAATTCAATTATAAACTTAATTTTTTTTTCTAATATTATATGTGCATATTTTCATTCATTTCTTATTCTAAATTACTCAATCTCATTCTACTTAATGTCTTTTTAATCTTTTATAATATTTATATAATAAATGTTGTTCTGATATTTTCTCTCATCATTATATCACATATACCCATAACAATTAATTTTCATGATTATTTAATTTTTCTTATGCCAACATTAATTTTTTTAATTAAATATTTATAACAATAAATACTATTGGCTAGAAGAATTATTCATACAACATATTTATAGAAAAAATTAAATTTTTAATAATCATGAAATGTAATAATTAGGGGTATATATGAGATAATGACGAGTGAAAATGTCAAAACGACATATATTATGTAAATAATGTATAAGACTTAAATGAGTATGGCATCTAATTTTAATGAGTGTAAGTATTTTCGAATAAGAAATAAATAAAAATATGCATAAATAATATTAAAAAAATTATATATGTAATTAAATTAATTAAATATTTCAATTAAAATTAATAAAAAATATATTTTAAATCCCGCATAATACGCGGTTACGTGCTAATTAGGAAGAAAACACAGTCAATTGACCTTAAAAAATGCATTACATCATTTAAATTGCAAATTATGTGAAAAATCAAAACGATTTTTAAACGGAATTGGAATATTCTTGGAGTAAATTAGGAAAAAAAACATATTTGATTGACGTTGAAAAATGCATTACAATATTTAAATTGCAAACTATGTGCAAGGTCAAAACAACTTATAAAAGGAATTGGAAGGAATATCATGCGGGCAAAGGAAAAGTAGCTCAATACGTTCATTCTCACAAAAATTCCATAAAAAAGATATTGAAATAAAATCTTATTTATGATTAAATTTGTATGCATTCAGGTGCACCGTGCACTCATAGTATATTTTAAAACCATGCAATTTATTATATTAAAGAGATGCAATTTGTTTATACTGAACTGTGCAACTATTAATATGGAAAAATAATTGCACGGTTCAATATAAACAAATTACATATTTTAGTATAACAAGTTGTACGATTTTAAAATGCACTATGAGTGCACGATGCACTTGAATGCACATGAGATTCACTATTTTCTTTTATAATAGAAGAGGAATTTTAAATTTTGAACCCTCTAGGTTTCAGGTTCGAAACACCTTAGTGCGATCAATGTTTGAGATGGGTCAATCCATGTATACGCTAATGTTAAATCGGACGTATTTATGGCACGCAATGATATCTCTTAGAATCCTAAATCTCTCTTAATTAGATTTAAAATCTATGTCAAGTGATGTCTATAAAATCCAATATTTCATAGATGACTAGGTCTTGTATACACCTGGGTGCAACGTGCACTCATAGTGCATTTTAGAAGCGTGCAACTATATAAAATAGAAATGTGTAATTATTCCAAACAAAAGCATGCAATTATGTTTCCATATTAACAGTTGCATTGTTTTATATAAACTAGGAGTTTACCACGTGCTTCGCACGTTGCACGTGATTTATCAAATATTAAGTATTGAAAAAATATATTAATTCAAATTCAACAAAATTAATCATGCAACTATTATTTGTTGTCAAAATCAAAAACTTTTCTAACTCAGACCAATGCCTTTAAAGCACACCTATTAGATTAGAAAGAAAGTAAAAAAAAAAAGAAATCTTGGAAAAAGCTAATGTAAACTCAAATTTGCTTGATCAACTTGTGTTGGGCGAATTCGAGAGACTTGTTGAGATTCCTAGCTTATGTTTATAGGAAGTTTTTTCTGCGTTAGGATCTTTATCCAATTTCAAGACTTCTTCGATTACTTTTCTTGTTAGCTTTTATTTTCATTTACTATATATATAGACAAACCTAAACTAAGGATTCCAAAAATAAAAAAAACATTGGATACATATAACATGCTGCAGAGATTCCTGGATTCAGTCCTTTATACCCTCTCCGTCCCATTTGAGCCTTCACACTTTTCATTTCGGTCCGTCCCATTTCAAGTTGCACACCCCAAATATGGAAAAGAATCTTACAATCTCCGTCACACAATCTCCACCCTCCATCACCTTTGAAAAGTCAACAAAGCCATTTTTTCTTAAAATGTGTGCAAATCAAAGTGTGAAGCTTCATCTGGGACGGAGGGAGTAGTTTCTATGAAATATAAAAATAGTATTTAGTAATCTTACCTGTAAATCCATTGATGGACCAACATGTTCAAGATGATTTTGAAATACTTCACAAAAGGTTGCCACTCTACTTGCAAAATTCAATTTGGAACACTTTATTAACCTTACTTCTATGAATAATCCATGAACTCTGTCCATGTGATGTGCCATCCTCATTAATCGCAGTTTAAAACTGCCGATTTAAAAGAACATAATTTAATGTAATTTTTTCAAGAAAAGAAGGGACTGTCATTAATTTCATGAAAATTGACAACAATACTTCATGTTGATATAAGGAATCGTCAATATGTCGGACCAAATAATCAATTATTACAATACTGCATAACGATATGTAAATTACAATATAGTAAATCAATAGCTAACCATGAAAGCCAGAATATGTTGGGGAATAAGTTGCACGGATCTATTCGGGGTGAATATTTAAATACACATTTAATTCTTATAATTATTACTAGCATGAATTAATCATATATTAATTCAAATAATAGTCCAACAACATATCATGCATATAATTAATTCACGTAAATCCTACGCATGCGGAATTCTACGAGTTTACGTGATCGTACCTCTTGGGATGGCAATGATCTGGCTGATTAGACTCACCAAAAGAACTTCCAAAGTATTCCCTTAATCCTTGCTCGACTATCCGGTGGTAGGACATTTGCGAACAATTAACAAAAGGAAAATAAATTATGTTGCACCACCTTTGTGGATTTACTAATTTTTTCAGCACATGGAATTGTACCTGGGAATGAAAGAGTCATTCCCTATTTATAGAGCATAGGTGATCGAAAATTTTGGGCAAAAAATAATGTGGGAAAATCTTTTCTTGATCTCCAAGAAATCTTGAATATATCTCTTATATTCTTTTTCCCATAATTATAATATTTCACAAAATCCCACCTACTCTTTGTTATGGAGTATATTTCGAAAAATAGGAGTAACAAGATTCCAAGATTTGGATCTTCTTGAATTTATGAGATATTCTTGTATTTCAAGAAATACATATCTTCCATAATATCATTTCAAGAAAATCAAGAAAATCTTTCTTGCCTCTATATTTCAAGATTTTCAAAATTTCCTATGGATAACCAAGTGGGAGATTTCTTGAATTTAATGAGATAATCTTGTATTCCAAGAATACATATCTTCATTCCATAACAAAATTCAAAAAAATCTTTCTCTCCTTTTATCCATAAATTTCGAAATTTATTAGGAAAAATAAGCAACAATATTTATTTTATTTTAAACATCTTTTTTCGCTTATTGGACTATATGTTGGGCTACTTAGGGGCCTTTAGGAGAATTAAGATTGGACCTTCCAATGGATCTTGAATTATCAATATTGAGCCACAATATTATTCAAGCCCATAAATATTAATTAATCGGACTACATAATTAATATTGCACTATCCATCTTAACCCATATTACGATCAATATGGCTCCCCTGGTTATTATTTCCCATGTTTAAGATTATCTAGCCCATTAATTAATTCAAGCCACTTTGAAATAGCTTTCCGTTAATTAATATCTTTTGTCCTTGGTCAAGGAACGATTCAACATTATTATCCATACCGGAAACTAATTCCACTTGCAAGATTTGGTATGATAAAGCTTATGAACCTCCCAAGGGGGCAAATCGAACAAAGCGTGCTTGCACACGATTCTCCGATTAAATCTTAGCAATCACATGTGACCAATAATATTGCCCAAGATAAAAAGTATTGAATCTCGTTGATTCTCTACCCATGATAAGTCAAAGCAATAGTTACCAATCACACGTGATCCTATTTAAGGAACGAAGATTAAGAAATAACGAACCATTGAGGTCTAATTCTTCCTTGTCCATTCAAGAATTTGTCCTCCTCAGGGTCCTATTCAAAGGCATCGACCATGCACTAGTGTAATCTCTTGGTCAAGACAAGCCAATCGAGCCTTACACTTCAACCTTTCACGATGGATTGTTCATTTCCATCTAGGTAGTGAATGGTGTACTTTTAGTTACAAGGGACTGTTAATTTAATCTTCTGTGATTTGGTATTACTAAATTAACTACAATGTAACACGTATTATTTAATGAACAAGTTATGCAAAGAAATATATGTAACATTCAATGATATTTAAAGCATCGCGATAAACAATTTATTTCAAAGAAATAAGTCCGACATTCGGTTTTTGATTATACAAAGTAAAAAGCATACTTTCCAGTATAATCCCAACAATCTCCCACTTATACTCAAAGTCTGCTTTTAAGTATACTACAACATGTCTCGTGTAGTTCCTATATTTGACATCTAATGTCACCTACACGAACCTAATAATTTCTCCCACTTATACTCAAAGCAGTTAGGGCAAATCGGTCTTGACACCCATTCCTTCCACATGTCTCTCGAATGTATTCAGAGGCGCACTTTGTGAATGGATCTGCTAGGTTGTCTTCAGACGCTATCTTTGCCACATCTATATCTCCTCTCTTAACGATATCTCGTATAAGATGATATTTCCTTTAAATGTGTTTGCTTTGGCTTTGTGGGCTCTTGGTTCCTTTGAATTTGCAATCGCTAACGCATTGTCACAATAAAACATGATTCTGGCTGGCAAATTCGAACCACATTCAAATACACTAGGAAGTTCTTGAGCCAAACCGCTTCTTTTCGCCTCAAGCAGCGTGGCTACATATTCGCCTTCCATGGTAGAATTTGCGACGCATTTCTGCTTGATGCTTCTCCATGTCACGACTCCTCCCCCCATGCAAAACACACTACCGGAGGTAGATTTTCTTGAGTCTATGTCTGATTGGAAATCCGAGTCCGTGTAGCCGATGGGGATTGGACTATCGATCGATAAATTAACATTCTATCCCGAGTTCTTTTTTCGATACTTGAATGTTTTTAACTGTCGTACAATGTTCTTTCCCCGGGTTACTTTGATATCTTGCCACCATGCCAACGACAAAGTAGATATCCGGTCTCGTACACATCATTGCATACATAAGGCTTCCGACAGCCGAAGCATAAGGAATGCCTTTCATGTCATCTATCTCCTTTTGCGTCTTAGGGCACATTTTCTTGGATAGATGGATTCCATGTCTGAAAGGTACGAAGCCTTTCTTAGAATCTTGCATCTTGGAATCGTTTCAAGACGGTGTCTATGTATGAAGCTTCCAATAAGCCTATCATCCTTTTCTTGCGATCTCGAGTGATCTTGATCCCAAGGATGTGTGTGGCTTCCCCTAAGTCCTTCATATCAAAATGTTTTGAAAGCCATGCCCTTACGTCTGATAACACCTTTACATCGTTCCCGATGATCAGAATATCGTCTATGTATAGTACTAAGAATACCAATGCAGTTCCGACAAGCTTTTTGTACACACAACTTTCGAACTCATTTTGATCGAACCCATAAGACTTTTTAACATGATCAAAACATTGGTCCCAAGCTCTGGATGCCTGTTTGAGTCCGTAAATGGACTTCATGAGCTTACAAACTAGGTGTTCTTGGCCTTTTTCAATGAAGCCTTGGGGTTGTTGCATATAGATCTCTTCATCAAGACTTCCGTTAAGGAAAACTGTCTTGACATCCATTTGCCAAATTTCAAAGTCGAGATGCGCAGTAATCGATAAGAGAATTCGGATGGACTTGAGCATGACTACGGGCGAAAAAGTTTCCTCAAAATCGATCCCTTCTTTCTGAGTATAACCTTTCGCAGCGAGTCTAGCTTTGAAGGTTTCCACCTTCCCGTCCGGTCCTCTTTTTCTCTTATACACCCACTTGCAACCAATGGGTTTGACCCCATTAAGTGGTTCAACTAGCTCCCACACTCTGCTATGAAATATAGAACCCATTTCGGCTTTCATTGCTGTTTGCCAAGAATCTGCATCATTGTCTTGTTGGGGAAAAAGTTGCACAGATCTATTCGGGGTGAATATTTAAATACAAATTTAATTCTTTAATTATTAATAGCATGAATTAATCCTACATTAATTCAAATAATAATCCAACAACATATCATGCATATAACAATTCACGTAAAACCTACGCATGCGGAATTCTACGAGTTTACGTGAACATACCTCTTGGGATGACAACAGTGTGGCTGAATAGACTAACCGTAAGGACTTCCCAAGTATTCCCTTAGCCCTCGTTCGACTATCCGGTGGAAGGATTCTTGTGAACGATTTAACTAAAGGAAAATAAAATATGTTGCACCACCTTTGTGGATTTACTAATTTTTCCAGCACATGGAATTGTACTTGGGAATGAAAGAATCATCCCCTATTTATAGAGACAAGGTTGGTCGAAAATTTTGTGATAAAACAATGTGGGAAAACCTTTTCTTGATCTCCAAGAAAACTTGAATATATCTCCTATATTCTTTTTCCCATAATTATAATATTCCACAAAAATCCCACCTACTCTATATGTATGGAATTTTCGAAAAATAATGGCTTGCAAGAAACCAAGATTTGGATCTTCTTGAATTTATGAGATATTCTTGTATTTCAAGAAATACATATCTTCCATAATATCTTTTCAAGAAAATCAAGAAAATCTTTCTTGCCCTTTATTTTCTAATTTTTCGAAAATCTCCTTATAGATACCCAAGTGGGAGATTTCTTGAATTTAATGAGAAATCTTGTATTCCAAGAATACATATCTTCATTCCATAACAAAATTCAAAGAAAATCTTTCTCCCAATTTTATCTATAAATTTCGAAATATTTCATGGAAAAATAAGCAACAATATTTATTTTATTTTAATCACCTTTTAAGTTAATGGACTATATGTTGGGCTACTCAGGGGGACTTTAGGAGAATTAAGATTGGACCTTCTAATGGACCTTGAATATCTAATATTGAGCCACAATATAATTCAAGCCCATAAATATTAATTAATCCCACTACATAATTAATATTGCACCATCCATCTTAACCCATATTACAATCAATATGGCTCCCGGTCATTATTTCTCGTGTTTAAGATTATCTAACCCATTAATTAATTCAAGCCCTTTGAAATAGCTTTCCGTTAATTAATATCTTTTGTCCTTGTCAAGGAACGGTTCAACATTATTATCCATACCGGAAACTAATTCCACTTGCAAGATTTGGTATGATAAAGCTTATGAACCTCCCAAAACCGGCGAACAAAAGCGTGCTTTGCACAATTCTTCAGATTAAATCTTAGCAATCACATGTGACTAATAATATTGCCCAAGATAAAAAGTATTGAATCTCACCGATTCGCTACCCATGATAAGTCAAAGCAATAGTTACCAATCCCACGTGATCCTATTTAAGGACGAAGATTAAGAAATAACGAACCAACGAGGTCTAATTCTTCCTTGTTCGGGCTCAAGAATTTATCCTCCTATAAGTCCTATTCGATTAAGATCACCATGCACTAGTGTAATCTCTTGGTCAAGACAAGTCAATCCCGAGCCTTACACTTCAACCTTTCACGATGGCTTGTTCATTTCCATCTAGGTAAATGAATGGCGTACTTTTTAGTTACAAGGGATCATTAATTTAATCTTCGCGTGATCCGGTATCACTAAATTAACTACAATGTAACACGTCATTTACTTATTAAACATTATCTTGCAAAGAAATATATGTAACATTCGATAATATTTAAAATAATAAATGATAAACAATTTATTTCAAGAAATAAGTCCGAAAATTCGGTTTTCGATTATACAAAGTAAAAAGCATACTTTCCAAAGATAATCCCAACAATCTCCCACTTATATTCAAAGTCCGCTTTTAAGTATACTACAACATGTCTCGTAGTCCGTGACATCTAATGTCACCTACACGAACCTAATAATTTCTCCCACTTATACTCAAAGCATATTGGGCAACCGGTCTTGACACCCATTCCTTCCACATGTCTCTCGAATGTATTCAGAGAGACCACTTTTGTGAATGAATCGCTGGGTTGTCCTTAGACGCTATCTTTGCCATATATATATCTCCTTAACGATTTCTCGTATAAGATGTCTTTTTTTAGTGTGTCTTTGTTTGACTTGTGAACTCTTGGTTCCCTTGAATTTACAAATCGCCTCTAGCAAATATTGCTTTGACAAATTAGAACTCCATCCAAGTCCACTAAGAAGGTCTAGAGCCAAATCAGTTCTTTCACTGCTTCACAAGCAACTACTTACCCGACTTCCATGGTTGAGTCCGTGATGCATTTCTGCTTCACACTCGTCCATTTGATGGCTACACTTCCCAAATGGAAACACACTAACTGAGGCAGATAGTTTCTAGAATCTAAGTCGATTGGAAATCCGAGTCCGTGTAGCCGATGGGGATTGGAGTATCTGACTGATAAATCAACATTTTATCCCGAGTTCTTTTCAGATACTTCAGAATGTTTTTAACTGTCGTTCAATGCTCTTTCCCTAGGTTACTTTGATATCTTACTACCATGCCTACGACGAAGCAGATATCCGGTCTCGTACACAGCATTGCATACATAAGGTTTCCGACAGCCGAAGCACAAGGAATACCTTTCATGTCATCTATCTCCTTTTGCGTCTTAGGGGACATTTTCTTGGATAGATGGATTCCAAATCTGAAAGGTACGAATCCTTTCTTGGAATCTAGCGTGCTGAAGCGCTTCAAGATAGTGTCTATGTATGAAGCTTGCGATAAGCCTATAATCATTTTCTTGCGATCTCGAGTGATCTTGATCCCAAGGATGTGCCCGGCTTCCCCTAAGTCCTTCATATCAAACTGTTTTGAAAACCATGCCCTTACGTCTGATAACACCTTCACATCGTTCCCGATGATCAGAATGTCATCTACGCATAGTACTAAGAATACCAATGCAGTTCCGACACGCTTTTTATACACACAACTTTCAAACTCGTTTTGATCGAACCCATAAGACTTTATAACATGATCAAAACATTGGTTCCAAGCTCTGGATGCCTGTTTGAGTCCGTAAATGGACCTCTTGAGCTTACAAACTGGGTGTTCTTGGCCTGTTTCAATGAAACCTTGGGTTTGTTGCATATAGAGCTCTTCATCAAGACTTCCTTTTAAGGAAAGCTGTCTTGACATCCATTTGCCAGATTTCAAAGTCAAAATGCGCAGCAATAGATAAAAGAATATGGATGGACTTAAGCATGGCTACGGGCGAAAAGGTTTCCTCATAATCGATCCCTTCTTTCTGAGTATAACCTTTCGCCACTAGTCTTGCTTTAAAGGTTTTAACCCTCCCGTCCGGTCATCTTTTCCACTTATATACCCACTTGCATCCAATGGGTTTGACCCCATTGAGTGGTTCGACTAGCTCCCACACTCTATTATGAAACATAGAACCCATTTCGGCTTTCATTGCTGTTTGCCAAGAATCTGCATCCTTATCTTGGAGTGCCTCGTCATATGTCCATGGGTCTGATTCCTCTTGTCCGGGAATCAAGTCCGAGGACTCTCCTATTCCCATGAATCTCTTGGGCTATCTAACAACCCTCCCACTATGACGAGGCTCCGGTTGTGAAAGTGTATCGCTTGGTATATCATCTAGTACAGTTGGCATTGAGGTTTGCCCTCTTAGCTCATTTAAGGTAATCTGACTTCTGGGTTTTCTTTGGTTCATATAGTCTTCTTCCAAAAATCTAAAGTGGGTGCTGATGACCACCTTTTGATCTTCGGGACCATAGAACATACACCCTTTTGTTCCTAGGTATCCTACAAACAAATTTTAATTACGATCGAGGATCCAATTTACAGGGCTTCCTTGTCAAACACGTAGGCGGACACCCCCAAATTCTCATGTGTCTCATACTAGGCTTGCGCCCGGTCCACAATTCTTTGGGAGTTTTGGGAACCGATTTGGATGGCACCAAGTTCAGAATGTAAGCCCATTTGTTTCCAAGGCTTGACCCCGGAATCGACTGGGAAGATCCGCATAACTCATCATTGATCTAACCATTTCCAAAAGAGTTACATTTCTTTGCTCTGCAACCCCGCTTTTGTTGAGGGGTTCCGGTGCGGCGAGTGGATACAATCCTTCATCAAATAAGTAGTTCAAAAACTCATCGCCGAGGTATTCGCCTCCATGATCAGATCATAGAGACTTGATACGTTTTTTTTCCCTATGATTCTCTATTTGAGCCTTAAATTCTTTGAAATTTCTCAAAGGTCTCAGTTTTATGCTTCATAAGGAAAAATGTAACCGTACCTTGAGTAATCATCAATAAAAAAAATACTCATAACCTCCTCTTGCTTTGGTTGACTTTGGACCACATACATCTCAGGTGAGCGATCTCTAACACTTCTTTGGCCCTACGCCTTGGCTCCAAATGCCCTCTTGGTCATTTTTACCCTCCAAACATGATTCGCGAGTTGGAATTGGTTCAACTTGGAGACACTCCAAACTGCCTTTTACCAACCTTTGGATCCTCTTTTGGATTTATATGACCCAATCTTAGATGCCAAAGAAGTTTTCGTTCACGTTTTCTTTTTAATCGGAAATAGTTGATGTGTTATAGGATGCATTTAAGTGAGTGGTGTGCCGCGATTAATTGTATAGAGATTTTCCATCAATGTCCCGTATCAGATACACTCATCATTTCAAGAAATGATGTCATTCTTATTAGAAGAAACTTGGTGTCCTTTAATCGAATTTTAGAAACTCAAGTTCTTCTTTTAAAACCGGAACATAAAGATAATCTCAAAAAAAAAAACTTTATCTTCAAAAGATAGGTGCACTTCTCCCACTGCTTTAGCTGCCACTCTGGTAGCATCTCCCAGTGTGATGAGGATCTCACTCCCACTAAGTTGTCGGGTCAGTTTGAACCCGTGAAGCCAACATGATTAGTGGATCTCGTATCAACCACCCACGAATGAGAAGTATACGCCGCTAAACAAGTTTCAACAACTAGTGCGTGAGAGTTACCTTTCTGTCCGTCCCTTTTGGGGTTGGAACAGGCAAAACCTCCATTGTCCTCTCTCACCGCAGCTTAAGCACTTCCTCTTTGGATTTTCCTTGACACAACAAGCATTCCTCATCTTACCATTGCCCTTGGCAACAGTTGAGTTTTATTGCTTATGGCCTTTGGTCCTCTTCTTTTTCTTGCCTCCCTTGGCCTAGAAGATGAAGACAGACCACTTGCCGTCAAAACTTGAGTTTGATGCCTTATCAACATTTCTGCCGAGACCAAAACTTGCAACAAATTAGCTAGCGAGGTCAAAATGCTCAAAAACTGTTTTTTTTTGGGCAGAGAGTGAAGTACCAAATTTATCTGAGTCTCCAGATCATAATCTGCACTCAGAATCTCAAGTTTGTTCAGATGGGCCATCTATTTTGAGGACGTAATCCCTTACGGGTTTGCCCTCCACCATTCTTAGCGACGACATCTCTCGCAAGGTGATCTGACGAGTCCCGCATGTTTTGACTCGTCAGTTGGCTCATCTGATTTTGGTGTGTCAAAAATCCACTTGTGCTTTTGTGCAGTTAGGACAATTATAATTTTCGTTTCCAATCAATATAGTTTCCATACATATTGTATTGACTTTAAGTATAATAACAGTGGATTAAAAGGTAATGACATGCTGAACTGAAATAAATAACTATATGCATAAGCACAAGTATATCACAAGATTCGATCACATGCATCATATTTAAAATCTCAAAAAAATTATGAACATGCATCAGCCAACATCTCAAAACAGTTTAAATAAGCCACGTGGGGTGGATCATTATTTAAACACATTCAAGCAGGTTACAAACAAGAACAGTTACAAACCTTTAATATAAAATTGACAGGGACTTCGGGGAAGTATATGCATATCAATTTTATACCTAAGTAATAACCATGATTAAATACAGGATTATTATTTCACTTTAAAGGAGCCTCCTGGGGAGGGTCATCGTCGCCACTAGTAATAACCCACAATCATCCGCTTGGAATTCATTCATGTGAAAGCTAACTTTTGACCGTCCCGTGGGGGGAATTTCTCCAAAAGAATTCACAAATAAATAAATCATGGAGGTCAAAATTAATTCAATTTTATTATCCGGAATAAAATTGTCAATTAATTATTTAAACATACTTAGTAATTTTGAAGGTGAGATTTTCCATTTGGGCAATTCTCATGCAAACACATTTAAACAAATTAAATAAAGCATAAGAAAGCACAAAAATAAATCAAGCAAAACAGAAAAATAAATATATTGGGCACAAATTATCCAATTGTCATGGTTTGATTTTTCTTGGCTTGATCTTGAAGAAACACCGTCTCGAATTTCTCCCACTCGATCGTCTCGAAAAAATACTCCGTCTCGAATGCCACGCCAAGCAGCTCGCAGCTGGGATGCACGCCCGCATCCGCCCACCCAGCCTAGACCCGACCTCGGCGACCTTGGCACCGCCCGGCGAAGCCCCCGCCGGTCACCTCCGACGTCTCGGCGCGACGACAATCCTCGGCGGCGGCGTATCGTATCGCATCCGCCTGTGTAGCATCGCCCGTCTCGCCTCGCCCGCGACCTCGGCAGCGCCCAGCGTCCCCGTAGCGTGCGCCCGCGATCGCGTCCGTCCGCTAAAACCACGATGCGCGCCGCAGTCTTTACGTCGCCTTGCCCAAGTACCCCCGTCTTGGGCACTTTGTTCAGCGTGCGCTTCGACACGCCTCGGCCTCGCCACTGCCCGTGCTTGCCGGCGTACCAGCGCTCCAGTTCTGGATTTTGTCCTTTAATTCTTCGTCTTCTCTTCGTTTTAAAGATCCGGTTACAATTTATTTACAAAAATAAATAAACCTAGATCTAAACTATACTATTACATTGATCAAAATCAAACAAATCCTAGTCTACTAGTGGATTTTCTCCGCGAGAAAAAAACAAATTCGAACAAATCAATTAAAACCACGGTTTATATGCATGCATAAACACATTAAATTCCACGACAATTGGATACCGCAAAAAAGATCTACCAATTCTACTATCCAATTTCAAATTTAATGCCCACAATTAAATTATAATTTAAAATTGAGCCGAAACCGTGGCTCTGATACCAGTTGTTGGGGAAAAAGTTGCACAGATCTATTCGGGGCGAATACTTAAATACAAATTTAATTCTTTAATTATTACTAGCATGAATTAATCCTACATTAATTCAAATAATAATCCAACAACATATCATGCATATAACAATTCACGTA
This sequence comes from Stenogyne calaminthoides, assembly GCA_037126765.1. NCBI lineage: Eukaryota > Viridiplantae > Streptophyta > Magnoliopsida > Lamiales > Lamiaceae > Stenogyne > Stenogyne calaminthoides. Next base: position 23,820 of record JBBCBC010000024.1, on the reverse strand, counting down.
AAACCTACGCATGCGAATTCTCGAGTTTACGTGAACATACCTCTTGGGATAACAGCGGTGTGGTGAATAGACTAACCGTAAGGACTTCCCAAGTATTCCCTTAACCCTCGTTCGACTATCCGGTGGAAGGATTCTTGTGAAACGATTTAACAAAAAGGAAAATAAAATATGTTGCACCACCTTTGTAGATTTACTAATTTTTCCAGCACATGGAATTGTACTTGAGAATGAAAGAATCATCCCCTATTTATAGAGACAAGGTTGGTCGAAAATTTTGTGATAAAACAATGTGGGAAAATCTTTTCTTGATCTCCAAGAAAACTTGAATATATCTCCTATATTCTTTTTCCCATAATTATAATATTCCACAAAATCCCACCTACTCTATATGTATGGAATTTTCGAAAAATAATGGCTTGCAAGAAACCAAGATTTGGATCTTCTTGAATTTATGAGATATTCTTGTATTTCAAGAAATACATATCTTCCATAATATCTTTTCAAGAAAATCAAGAAAATCTTTCTTGCCCTTTATTTTCTAATTTTTCGAAAATCTCCTTATAGATACCCAAGTGGGAGATTTCTTGAATTTAATGAGATAATCTTGTATTCCAAGAATACATATCTTCATTCCATAACAAAATTCAAAGAAAATCTTTCTCCCAATTTTATCTATAAATTTTGAAATATTTCATGGAAAAATAAGCAACAATATTTATTTTATTTTAATCACATTTTCAGTTAATGGACTATATGTTGGGCTACTCAGGGGGCCTTTAGGAGAATTAAGATTGGACCTTCTAATGGACCTTGAATATCTAATATTGAGCCACAATATAATTCAAGCCCATAAATATTAATTAATCCCACTACATAATTAATATTGCACTATCCATCTTAACCCATATTACGGTCGATATGGCTCCGGTCATTATTTCCGTGTTTAAGATTATCTAGCCCATTAATTAATTCAAGCCCTTTGAAATAGCTTTCCGTTAAATAATATATTTTGTCCTTGGTCAAGGAACGGTTCAACATTATTATCCATACCTAAACTAATTCCACTTGCAAGATTTGGTATGATAAAGCTTATGAACCTCCCAAGGGCAAATCGAACAAGCGTTTTGCACATGATTCTTCGTATTAAATCTTAGCAATCACATGTGACTAATAATATTGCCCAAGATAAAAAGTATTGAATCTCACCGATTAAGCTACCCATGATAAGTCAAAGCAATAGTTACCAATCCCACGTGATCCTATTTAAGGGATTTAAGATTAAGAAATAACGAACCACCGAGGTCTAATTCTTCCTTGTTCGGTTCTAAAGAATTTATCCTCCTGTGGGTCCTATTCAAAGGCATCACCATGCACTAGTGTAATCTCTTGGTCAAGACAAGCCAATCTGAGCCTTACACTTCAACCTTTCACGATGGGTTGTTCATTTCCATCTAGGTCGTGAATGGCGTACTTTTAGTTACAAGGGACTGTTAATTTAATCTTCTGTGATCTGGTATCACTAAATTAACTACAATTTAACACGCATTTACTTATTGAACAGTTTATGTAGTAAATATATGTAACATTCGATAATATTTAAAGCATCAGTGATAAACAATTTATTTCAGTAAATAAGTCTGAAAATTCAGTTTCGATTATACAAAGTAAAAAGCATACTTTCAGTATAATCCCAACATGTCTTGGATTGCCTCGTCATATGTCCATGGGTCTGATTCGTCTTGTCCGGGAATCAAGTCCGAGGACTCTCCTATTCCCATGAATCTCTCGGGTCAAGCTTTCAACCCTCCCACTACTGACGAGGTTCCGGTTGTGTAAGTGTGTCGTTTGGTATATCATCTTATGCAATTGGCATTGAGGTTAGCCCAAGTAGCTCATTTAAGGTAATCTCACTTCGGTCTTCTTTCGTTCATATAGTCTTCTTCCAAAAAATCTAAAGTGGGTGCTTATTACCACCTTTTGATCTTCGGGACCATAGAACATACACCCTTTTGTTCCTGGTATCCCACAAACAACCTTAATTACGACGAGGATCCAATTTTACGGCTTCCTTGTCCAACACGTGGGCGGACACCCCCAAATCCTCATGTGTCTCAAACTAGGCTTGCTTGGGTCCACAATTCTTTGGGAGTTTTGGGAACCGATTTGGATGGCACCAAGTTCAGAATGTAGGATCTTTGTTCAAGGCATGACCCCGTAATCGACTTGGGAAGATCCGCATAACTCATCATAGATCTAACCATTTCCAAAGGAGTTACTCCGTTTCTTAAGCTCTGCAACCTCGTTTTTGTTGAGGGGTTCCGGGTGCGATGGAGTCGATGCAATCCCTTCATCGATAAGTAGTTCAAAAACTCATTCTTTGAGGTATTCGCCTCCACGATCGGATCGTAGAGACTTGATACATTTTTCCCTATGATTCTCAGCTTGAGCCTTAAATTCTTTGAATTTCTCAAACGTCTCAAATTTATGCTTCATAAGGAAAATATAGCCGTACCTTGAGTAATCATCAATAAAAGTGACAAAATACTCATAACCTCCTCTTGCTTTGGTTGACATTGGACCACATACATCTGTGTGAACGATCTCTAACACTTCTTTGACTCTATTCCCCTTGGCTCCGAATGCCCTCTTGGTCATTTTACCCTCCAAACATGATTCGCAGGTTGGAATTTGTTCAACTTGGAGAAACTCCAGTGAACCGTCTTTCACCAACCTTTGGATCCTCTTTGGATTTATATGACCTAATCTTAGATGCCATAGAAGTGTTTCATTCACTTCTGATGTGTTGGGGAATGATTCGCACAGATCTATTCGGGGTGAATATTTAAATACAAATTTAATTCATTAATTATTACTAGCATGAATTAATCCTATATTAATTCAAATAATAATTACAACAACATATCATGCATATAAAAGCCACGTAAAACCTACGCATGCGGAATCTATGGGTTTACGTGAACGTACCTCTCGGGATGGCAGTGGCTTTGGTCGGACGGACGGACTAACCAAAAGGACTTCCCAAGTATTCCCTTAGCCCTTGCTCGACAATCCGGTGGAAGGATACTCGCGAACAATTAACAAAAGGAAAAAATAAACTTTGTTGCACCACTTATGTGGATTTGCTAATATTTCCAGCACATGGAATTGTACTTGGGAATGAACTAATCATCCCCTATATATAGGAGGGGGGTGAACGAAATTTTTGTGTGTTTTCAATGTGGGAAAAGACTTTTCTTGGTCACCAAGAAATCTTGAATATATCCCATATATTCTTTTTCCCATAATTAAAATATTCCACAAAAAATCCACCTCCTCAAGTTTATGGAATTTTCGAAAATTATAAGGTGCAAGAATCCAAGATTTGGATCTTCTTGAATTTATGAGATATTCTTGTATTTCAAGAAATACATATCTTCCATAATATCTTTTCAAGAAAATCAAGAAAATCTTTCTTGTCCACTATATTTCCAAAAATTTCGAAATTTCTTAATGAATAACCAAGTGGGAGATTTCTTGAATTTAATGAGATAATCTTGTATTCCAAGAATACATATCTTCATTCCATAACAAAATTCAAAGAAAATCTTTCTCCCTCTTTTATCCATAATTTCGAAAATAATTAGAGAAAATATTAAGCAACAATATTTATTTTATTTTAATCACCTTTTCAGTTATTGGACTATATGTTGGGCTACTCAGGGGGCCTTTAGGAGAATTAAGATTGGACCTTCTAATGGATCTTGAATATTTAATATTGAGCCACAATATAATTCAAGCCCATAAATATTAATTAATCCCACTACATAATTAATATTGTACTATCCATCTTAACCCATATTACAGTCAATATGGCTCCCGTCATTTTTTTCCCGTGTTTAAGATTATCTAGCCCATTAATTAATTCAAGCCATCAAATAGCTTTCCATTAATTAATATCTTTTGTCCTTGGTCGAGAACGGTTCAACATTATTATCCATACCGGAAACAAATTCCACTTGCAAGATTTGGTATGATAAAACTTATGAACCTCCCAAGGGGCAAATCAAGCAAGCGTACTTGCACACGATTCTTCGTATTAAATCTTAGCAATCACATGTGACCAATAATATTGCCCAAGATAAAAAGTATTGAATCTCTCTCTCGATTAAGCTACCCATGATAAGTCAAAGCAATAATTCTTGATCCCACGTGATCCTATTTAAGGGACGAAGGTTAAGAAACAACGAACCACCGAGGTCTAATTCTTCCTTGTTCGATTCAAGAATTTATCCTCCTGTGGAGTCCTTTTTCAAATAAGATCACCATGCACTAGTGTAATCTCTTGGTCAAGACAAACCAATCCGAGCCTTACACCTCAACCTTTTCGCGATGGTTGTTCATTTCCATCTAGGTCGTGAATGGCATACTTTTTTAGTTACAAGGGACTGTTAATTTAATCTTCGTGATCTGGTATCACTAAATTAACTACAAGTGTAACACGTAACGAATTATTGAACAGTTATGCGGAAATATATATAACATTCAATCATATTTAAAGCATCAGTGATAAACAATTTATTTCAAGAATAAGTGCGAAATTCAGTTTAGATTATACAAAGTAAAAGCATACTTTTCAAAGATAATCCCAACATGATGAACGTTTTCTTTTCTAAACTTGATTGATGTGTTATAGGATGCATTTAAGTGAGTGGTGTGCACAGATTAATTGTATAGAGATTATTCGACAACGTTCCATGACAGATAAATTTATCAAAAATAGAAATGGTAACAACTTTATTAAAAGTAACCGAATATCCTTCAAGAAAAAGTTTAGAAACTGAAATCAAATTCTTTCTAAAACTTGGAACGTAAAGAACATCTCTTAAAATTAAAACTCTGTCTTCAAAAGACAGGTGCACTTCTCCCACTGCTTTAGCTGCCACTCTCGTAGCATCGCCCAGTGTGATGAGGATCTCACTCCCACTAAGTTGCCGGGTCCGCTTGAACCCCTGTAAAGTGAAACAAACATGATCAGTGGATCCCGTATCCACCACCCATAAATGGGAGGCATACGCCGCTAAACAAGTTTCAACAACTAGTGCGTGAGAATTACCTTTCTTTCCATTCCTTTTGGGATTGGAACAGGCTGACCTCCAATGTCATTTCTCACCGCAATTAAAACATATTCCTTTTGATCCTTTCTTGACACCCAAACAACTAACTGTCTTTTTCTCACTTTTCTTAGTGATGAGTTTGCTTTGGTTCTGACCACTTTCCTTTTCTTGAGACTTGCCTTCCACTGGCCTAGATTTCGAGAAAAGACTTTTGGTCACCAATGCTTCGTCTTTCTTTCCCAAATGCTTCTCTATTTTCTCCAAGGCTTCTTGTAGGATGTCTATAGTAAACATGTGATCACTCATCACAAAACTACAGTAAAACCCATCGAAGCATCTTGGTAGAGTTAGCAAAAGAAATTCGATTTGGGCCTCATCACAATACTTAGTACCGAGATAAGCCAGTTTTTCAAAATGGTATTTAATTCTGAGAACATGCTCCCTCACTGGTGTTCCCTCAACCATCTTTAGCCTGGCCACGTCGTCATTTTTAAACTGATTGATCATACGGTCTTTTGTTAAAAACATTTCTTCAAGACTTTGCATAATTTCTGCAGCAGACTCAACACTTCATGAATGTGTCTCAAATCATCAGACAGTGAAGTCAAGATTACACGTTTCATGGGTTCATTGGCCTGCTCCCAAATATTATACAAGTGTCTTTCCGCACTAGGTGATCCATCAGTAGGCTTACGTGGTTTAGGTACATCAAGAACCCAATGATGTTCTTGTGCGGGTAGGACAAAACTCATATTTCGTTTCCAAACATTATAGTTGTCACCAATTAATTGGTGTTCTTTGAGTGTATATAACAGTGGATTAAAAGGTTGCGACATGATGAACTGAAATAAACAATAATATGCATAAGCACAAATATATCACAAGGTTCGATCACATGCATCATATTTAAAATCTCAAAAAAATATGAACATGCATCAGCCAACATCTCAAAACAGTTTAAATAAGCCACGTGGGGTGGGTCATTATTTAAACACATTCAAGCAGCTTACAAACAAGAACAGTTACAAACCTTTAATATCCAGATTAATAGTTGGCTCCCCACTTGACCAATATAAAATTGACAGGGACTTCGGGAAAGTATATGCATATCAATTTTATACCTAAGTAATAACCATGATTAAATACAGGATTATTATTTTGCTTTGAACGAGCCTCGTGGGGAGGGTCATCGTCGCCACTACTAATAATCCACAATCATCCATTTGGAATTCATTCATGTGAAAGCTAACTTTTGACCGTCCCGTGGGGGGAATTTCTCCAAAAGAATTCACAAATAAATAAATCATGGAGGTCAAAATTAATTCAATTTTATTATCCGGAATAAAATTGTCAATTAATTATTTAAACATACTTAGTAATTTTTGATGGTGAGATTTTTCATTGGGTAACTCTCATGCAAACACATTTAAACAAATTAAATAAAGCATAAGATAACACAATAATAAATCAAGCAAAGCGGAAAAATAAACATATTGGGCACAAATTATCCAATTGTCATGGTTTGATTTTTCTTGACTTGTTTTTGAAGAAACGCCGTCTTGAATTTCTCCCACTCGATCGTCTCGAAAAGAACTCCGTCTCGAAACGCCACGCCAAGTAGCTCACAAATGATGCACGCCTCCGGCCCGGCCAAAATGTTAATCGGCCTCAGCGACCTCGGCACTTCTCAGCGAGAACCGCCCGCCGTGCCTCGGCAGGCCAGCCGAGGCTTCAGCGATACCTCGGCGGTGGCCAGACATCATACCCACATCCAGCCTATCTTTGCCTCACCCATGAACTTAACCCGGCGCCAGCGTCGTCCCGATCCGTCGCGCCGCGGTTGCAGCGTCTTGTATTCGCCCGGCCCGTCTTGCCCAAGGTCTTCTTGTCCTGGCGCTCGCCTCGCCTCGCTGCCCCGTCATACTGCGTGCGTCTGCGTCATGCCTCGTGCCCCCTGGCATGTTTCATGACGACGACGCCGCCTGGCCTGGGATTACGGATTTTATCCTTTAATTCTTTGTCTCCGCCTCCGTTTCCGATCCGGTTACAATTTATTTACAAAAAAATAAATAAACCTAGATCTAGACTAGTCTATTGCATTGATCAAATCAAACAAATCCTAATCTACTCGTGGATTTTCTCACGAGGCAAAATGAATCCGAACGAATCAAATTAAAAACCACAATTTATATGCATGCATAAATAAACACATTAAATTCCATGACAATTGGATACCTGCAAAAAAGATCTAGGAATTCTACTATCCAATTTCAAATTTAATGACAACGAATTAAATTACAATTTAAAAAATTCAGAGCCCAAAACCGAGGCTCTGATACCAGTTGTTGGGGAATAAGTTGCACGGATCTATTCGGGGTGAATATTTAAATACAAATTTAATTATTATAATTATTACTAGCATGAATTAATCCTATATTAATTCAAATAATAATCCAACAACATATCATGCATATAATTAATTCACGTAAATCCTACGCATGAGGAATTCTACGAGTTTACGTGATCGTACCTCTTGGGACGGCAATGATCTGGCTGATTAGACTCACCAAAAGAACTTCCCAAGTATTCCCTTAATCCTTGCTCGACTATCCGGTGGTAGGACACTTGCGAACAATTAACAAAAGGAAAATAAATTATGTTGCACCACCTTTGTGGATTTACTAATTTTTCCAGCACATGGAATTGTACCTTGGAATGAAAGAGTCATTCCCTATTTATAGAGCATAGGTGATCGAAAATTTTGGGCAAAAAATAACGTGGGAAAATCTTTTCTTGATCTCCAAGAAATCTTGAATATATCTCTTATATTCTTTTTCCTATAATTATAATATTCCACAAAATCCCACCTACTCTTTGTTATGGAGTATATTTCGAAAAATAGGAGTAATAAGATTCCAAGATTTGGATCTTCTTGAATTTATGAGATATTCTTGTATTTCAAGAAATACATATCTTCCATAATATATTTTCAAGAAAATCAAGAAAATCTTTCTTGCCCTCTATATTTCAAGATTTTCAAAAATTTCCCTATGGATAACCAAGTGGGAGATTTCTTGAATTTAATGAGAATCTTGTATTCCAAGAATACATATCTTCATTCCATAACAAAATTCAAAGAAAATCTTTCTCCACTTTTATCCATAAATTTCGAAATTTATTAGGAAAAATAGGCAACAATATTTATTTTATTTTAAACACCTTTTTCAGTTATTGGACTATATGTTGGGCTACTTAGGGGGCCTTTAGGAGAATTAAGATTGGACCTTCCAATGGATCTTGAATTATCAAAATTGAGCCACAATATTATTCAAGCCCATAAATATTAATTAATCCCACTACATAATTAATATTGCACTATCCATCTTAACCCATATTACAGTCAATATGGCTCCCGGTTATTATTTCCCGTGTTTAAGATTATCTAGCCCATTAATTAATTCAAGCCACTGAAATAGCTTTCCGTTAATTAATATCTTTTGTCCTTGGTCAAGGAACGGTTCAACATTATTATCCATACCGGAAACTAATTCCACTTGCAAGATTTAGTATGATAAAGCTTATGAACCTCCCAAGGGGGCAAATCGAACAAGTGTACTTGCAGACGATTCACCGTATTAAATCTTAGCAATCACATGTGACCAATAATATTGCCCAAGATAAAAAGTATTGAATCTCGTTGATTCTCTACCCATGATAAGTCAAAGCAATAGTTACCAATCACACGTGATTCTATTTAAGGAACGAAGATTAAGAAATAACGAACCACTGAGGTCTAATTATTCCTTGTTCAGTTCTGAAGAATTTGTCCTCCTGTAGGTCCTATTCAGTGCATCAGTCATGCACTAGTGTAATCTCTTGGTCAAGACAAGCCAATCTTAGCCTTACACTTCAACCTTTCACGATGGATTGTTCATTTCCATCTAGGTCGTGAATGGTGTACTTTTAGTTACAAGGGACTGTTAATTTAATCTTCTGTGATCTGGTATCACTAAATTAACTACAATGTAACACGTACTATTTAATGAACAGTTATGTAGTAAATATATGTAACATTCGATGATATTTAAAGCATCAGTGATAAACAATTTATTTCAGTAAATAAGTCCGAAATTCAGTTTTGATTATACAAAGTAAAAAACATACTTTCCAGTATAATCCCAACAGAATATGAGTGTGTTTGTTGTGGAGTTTGAAGTTGTAAACGTGTTCTTACCACCAAAATAGGATTGGTGAAAACACAGACCTAAAAGAACCACAAATACACTCACATTAGCAACACAGTAAATAAATAAGAATTATGGGAACAATAAAACCCATCATGACGTAAATCTAATGGTCCATTTATATCTTACTATCGTATGGTGAAATTAGACCTTGTTATTGAATGATTGCATTATCAAAATGAGATAATAAGATAACCAACATAATGATGAGGCATACTATACCAGTAGGCTTATCCCTTTTGTACTAATTGCACTTGACTGCAACAATCAAATGTCTGTTGATTCCAAACCTCCATTATATTATTTCTTGACCTTCTTCAAAGTAGGTAACAAATTCAGAAATCAGGATACAAATCAAACATATCGGAAGAAAGTGATAGAAACTATTAAAAGTTACACCTTTAGGCTCCATTTGGATGGATGAATTTCACACACAAATCACTACTCTCTCCACTTGAGTTAAACGGATTTACAAATACTTAGATTTGAGTCTAGTTTAAAATGGAGGGATTTCAAATCCTCACCAAAACCATGTCATTTGAAATCTCCTCATCTCTACCCCATCTCTCTCTCTCTCTCCCCTTCACTCTCTTCCTTTCTCTCTCATCTATTGACAATTCATGATTTAAAATATATACATTTTTACATTTATTATTCTTCAAATTCATTAATTTCAAATTCTCCCTATCCAAATGGAGCGTTAAGTAACATATGCTTTAAAGTTCAAACCTCCAAGTACCAAATTTTAAAGTTAAAAGCCCTCAAATACAAACCTTTATCGCGCTTATTCCTATGGATATCTATCTTTTCTCATTTTGTTTGGACATTCAGGAAGAAATCACATTGTAAACCCTTTCATGCATTGCCCCATATTAAAATGCACCCATACATTAGTCTTTTTGTAACACCTAAAAACTTGCAAGATCAACTAACACAATCAAATATCCGATATGAATGCTCTCATACATTAGTGTCTGCTCATTAATCTAAGGTTTTTTTGAAGCACACTTGTATGAGGCAAAACATAATTTGAACATTGACGCTTTAACTCGTTGGGGGAATGAGTGTGATTTGTACTAAGATTATATGAGACTGTCTCGTATGATTTTTTGTCTTTTCGAGACACACTTGTATGAGACGATCTCACGGTGATACGGATCATAATTTGAGCATGACGCTTAATACTTTGGGAGGAATGAGTGTTAATTTGTGCTAGAATTTTCTCCATCTCATGTATGAGACCGCCTCATACGAGTTTTTGTCAATAATCTTTTCCTACAAAATTAAGTAGAATATTTTTTAAATCATACTATTAAACAGTTAAGAAAATTCAACTTTAAATATTTAAAAGAAAATTTCAAAGAAAAAAAAAAACGTAACAAAAATAACCATAGATGTTTAGTAATTGGATTTCTAGAAAATTTGTACATCTAACGAAGCCACAATGGTAATTCAAAAGTTCTCATTGCATTGATCCAAGAGACTTCGACTTCTATCTGTGTAGCAAATTCCTTCCGATGAAGTTTAGAATTCCATTTCATCCGCTACCCTTGCACCTATAACCTTCAAGAATCGCATTTTCGTCAAAATCATCAGATTGTTTTTTATATTGTGTTCACAAGATCAGAAAAATTACGACACATTGTAGATATATTAAGAATGTTGCCAAGAAGCAGGGAAAAACCTTACTGATCGAAATTTGACTGGAGCACTTGTCAAACAACACAATTTCAAAGGTAATTACCTCAATATGTTACAACTACATCAACAGAATGAGACCTTCTCGTAGACATCTACTTGTACAGAAAACCATAGAGCTCAAGTATATAACTTTCCTGGCTTGCCTGAGAGCTCCCGTTTCCTCCTCAAGCTCTAAAGCCATTCTCTCCCTCTCCAATTGTCTGTAGATAAATAAACACACATTTGTATGAACTCAATTGATTGGATCGTACATTCAATTTTCACTGAATTTGTTAAGACATACGACATTCGAGAAATGAATTAAAAAAATGACAACATACACACTTTAGTCGCAACATAGCCTTCATTGCAAATTGTTAGGGATTTCCATATAAATCTTGAGAAATGATTTCCTTTCAGTAACAGAAAAGACCAGTATATATTAAAATAGGCATTAACGAAGAAGAATAATAAAGAACACAGACAATTCGATGAAGCCAAGCCCAACATATTTTCCTCCTTAGAGCAAATTTTCACACTTTGAAACAACTTCAGAAAATGCAATTCCATGTCAAAGCAGGATTTCAAGTATCCATTCATAGACTTTTTCTTTTTCCCTATTTTCAAATTCTAGGATGAAAAAATAGAATGAATTAACATTATTAAACCAAACATTGTAGTCTTGAAAAAAAAAAAAGCCTCATGTTGCAGAAAACAAGAAAATACTTACTTCTTGTGCTCTGCCTCCTTGTCACATAACCAACTTTTCAAATGCTCAGCTCCTCGTAAGATCTATAACCATAGATATTAAGTTGATGTCAAAGTTTAAATTCTCAAACCACCAACCTCAGTTATACATGGTTGTAAGCAATATTTAAAACTCAATCGACAAACAAAAGAATCCTAGAACACATACCAGCAAAAAAAAAAAAAACTAATAATTAAAATCCAATTAACATTTCGAGGCTGGTCAATCAACAATTTAATCCTTTTCTAAAAGAAAAACCCCAAAATATGCATACTAAATTAATATCAATTTAGTAACCATCAATGTTACATTATGGAAAGCATATTTGAATTGTAAACATATAATTGTCATCTAAAATTAACAAGTATTCATCAATTTCTAGTGCTGCAAGGGACTGTAGAGCCAACTCCAATTCCCATTGTGGCATTAAACCAAACACCTAACATGCAATGAGAAAAAAATTGAAAAATAATACCATATCTTTCAACTGTTTGGACGACCAATGCAAGGACTCTTGGCTTGATCGTCTCTCTCATCTCATTTGTACTGCCACTACATCATATTATACGAATTTCCATTGAGACCCTATTTTCTGAGGGCATTTTCCAGTTTATTGGGTTTGATATACCCAACTCATAATTCTCCATGTGAATATCAGCAACAAAAATGCAAAAAACAACAATTATCTGGTATAGAACTTCCATATCTTTTCTTTTTTACCCTAATTTTCCTGGCATTTGTTCTGCAAAAAATCTGCAATTTATACTTTAATGCCACAATACTTTAAGAAATTCATTAGGTCTTCAACACCCTTCTCACCAATCAAAGCAAGAATCTTTACAAGATAAAACAAATTTCGATGGACTCCATTTCACTACCCCTCCCCACACGCCTATGCCCCTGCAAATCGCGTCGCCCTCACTTCTCCTTCATTGCAATTCGTCAAATCTCCACAACAAAGACCCTAATTTTCGCCCCCATCCCTCCAAGCCTTACCTGCAAATCGTGAAAAGTCTTCTCAAATTATGATCTCTTTCAATTGTAACCTCTCCCCTTCAATTGTAACCATAAATCTCATTTAATGGTTACCGGTAGCTCCTTAGTTTTGACGCCTCATGAATTTTATGTCTTCTTACTTCTCAGATAAGAATTAAAAATACTCATTAATTATATTTACAAAATTTAAAATTAAAATAAAATTAAAAAATGAAAGATAGGACCAAATGGAACAAAGTAAAAAGTGGCAGGGGTAAAAGGGTCCGAAAATATTTCTCAACCTCAAGCCACTTTTTAATATAGATATAGATATAGATAAATCGCACTTATATAAAATAGAAACGTGCAATTATTTCAAACAGAAGCATGCAATTATGTTCCCATATTAACATTGCATTGTTTTATATAAATAAATCGCACTTTTCAGCATAACAAGTTGCACGCTTCTAAAATGCACTATGAGTGCATGGTGCACCCTGGTGTACATGAGACCCACTCTTCATAAATTTATTTAAAAAAACCAAACCATCTTTATTCATAAATTTATATTTAAAATTAAGAGTTGGTCTCCCATGAACTAGGTCTATGCTATGATTTTGATTTATTAGACACATTTTTCTTATTTTCAGTACATTTTTTCTAAACCATTAAACTTGACCCGTATTATACCACTGAGTAGAGTCAAATGCTATAAATTAAAAATAAGGTTCATAGCATGAATCAAATTTATTCAAATTTTTGTCTAAAATTAAGGAGTTTTATCGATTGATGGCGAGAAAGATAATAAAATTATCTGTTTAGGGCATAAAGATATGTTTATCGTGGTTGAATTTTAAACTTTACAATATTACATTCTCATTTTTATTCAGGTAAAATTTGCATGATTTTATTGTTAATTAATTGTTTATTTCTTATTTAATTTTATATTTTTATTGCATAATTTTAATTAATTGTACTTGATTTGAAAAATGTCTTTTTTTTTTTAATAGAAAAATTGAGCATTTTTTTGATACAAATCATGTGTCTAATTTTCATGTGATGCCAAACAAGGAAAACATTTAGGAAGAAGAAAGGAAAAGAGTAACTGGGCCAAGAAAAAATATATCAAGAAAAATATTTTAATTTCTACTTTTTTACAAATATATTTCGATAGTGTTTTTAATCTATATTTAAACACTAAAAGTACTTTTTTTTTTTTAATAAATTGTGTCTTGCCAACTTAAAGTAGAAGTGGCAAGAAGATTTTCAGCGCACAGAATTAGAGAAGGCAGCAGATTTTAGGGATTCACCCCCACACACAACACTACACACTTTTTGAGCAGCCCCCGTTTTTTCCCCTTCATTTCTAGGCTTTGGAGCTCGTGAACAAGTATTAGCTTTAGAATCTTCATCCTCTATCATCTATGTTAATCTAATTTTCTCAATCTCTTTTATTTTTTATTTTTTAAACGTATTTTTGTAATTGAGATTTTATCATTTGATTAGGAGTTGGTATGCTGTGAAAATTGTTCACCGTGAAACTGGTTTTTTTTTTTTTTTTATAGACATACACTTTAGTAATATAAGTCACACTCTTTAGTAATATAAGTCACACCCTTCCGTTATCACTACGACACTCTTTGCTATAATATAAGTCACACCCTTCACTTTTATAAGTAATACTCTTTATAGTAAAACGTCACACCCTTTACAATAAAAAGTTACACTCTTTAGTAATATAAGTCACACTCTTTAACCAGTTTCACCGTGAAACTTGTTCACACTATACCTTGCCCTTGATTTTAGGGCGTTGCATATGTGGATTACTCTTATTTATGTGTTTAGTCTTATTTGTACAAGTTAAATAAATTTAAAAAAATCATATTCAAATGATTGTACTCTGAACGTGTGTTAGAAGGTTTGTCTCAATCAAATAGATCCAAAATTACAATTAAGCAAAATCTTTGATGTGGATGAAATTCTTGAATTTCAATACTTTAAATAAGTTTTGATTAAAAAAAAAAAGAGATAAAAACAAGGGGGGCATGACAGAATTAGAGAAACAAAATTGTACTAAGCCCAAGCAACATATTGTACCTTAATTTAATAACTGAGTGAAGAATGTGTGTATGAACTTTAATTTTTAGCTGATGATTGTAAATTAAATATAAAATATAAAATAATATTGGCTGAACTTAAGTTTATATATTGTATTTTATTCACATATTACATATAAATATATATCATGTTAGTTGGAACTTGCACTGGGTTGGAGCCTGGTGCAGTCCCAATTAAGATCAACCAATGCACTTGGTGCATATATGTCTTTGCCTTAATATCTTCTAATAAAACAATTAAATTTTATATATAATTTAAAGATACATTATGTACTGTACAACTGATTCATATAATTACAAAACTCTATGTCATTAATTATTGATTTAGTGAATTTGTATAAAGTTAAACCACATCAAATTTTGACATTTACTTGCAATCAAATTAAGGAGGGAGGATAGAAGAATTAAAATTATGAGGTAAAAATATATCCTTCATTGAATAAGAGATATTTTAGGTATATATATGGGCTATATTTTAATAGGAATATTTTAGATTTTCTGTTCACCAGGTGCATCATACATTCCATAATATACTTTAAAATTTTGTAACTTATTATATTGAATTTTGTAACTTATTATATTGAAATTTGTAACTTAATACACTAAAATGTGTAATCTGTGTTTGTAAATCAATATTGCGCATTTCAATATAATAAGTTGCAAATTTTAGTGCAATTAGTTGTAAATTTTTAAAATGCACTATGAAATATACGGTGCAATGTTGCATACCATACCTGACAAAATTTAAATACTAAAACAATAATCACTATAAAACGTGCGTGGCAATCATTTAACGACGTAACAGAAGAGTTATACTATTGTGTGGCTATGAACCCAATTAGGATCTCGTATTGTGATTGATGGAATTATCAATCACCTCTAATTATCACCTAACTTGTATAGAAAAGGAATCATCACAAGATTTAGGGCAGTTTGGTTGGACAATGGGAGTGGATAATGAAAATCACTTTGTTGCTTGATAGTTTTGATACACAAGTAATAGGAATATAAATACGTAATTGATTATCCTTATTCATTCAATTCACCTCACATGATACCCATTGTTTATGTTCTAACCAAACAATAACAATGCAATCTATAACCCTTGGTGATTGACCCTACAATGATACTCATTATCATTATCATTCCTTAATCATACCAAGCGGGCCATGAGTATGAAATTGGAACATGAGATTCAGTTTTGCGTAACATCTAAAGATAAAAGCTTGTATAGACCTGATTAATGTTATGAACTTTGTTTTTAATTCATGGACATGTGATCCCGTCCAGGGTGTAATATGAGTAAAGTTTAATGAGTTAAAAAAATACGTTGAAATGAGTAAATGAGTCAAATAATACAAGTTCATAGTATGAACCTTGTTAATGAGAGACCTAGTATGAAATTTTGTATAAAAGAGTAGGTCTCTAGTACATCAAGTACACCAATGCAGTTCAAGTACATTTTTTAAACATACAATTTTAAAAAATTAAATATTTAAAAAATACATTTAAACTGCAAAGTGCACTAGATGTATACAAGACTTTCACTCACATAAAATATTCTTTCAAGAGTAGTAATAAAAAAGATTCAACCAATTGTCTTTCCATCTCATTTGTCACCGCCTACAAGAAATCATTTCTCGTTGAATCATAATTCTTACAATAAAAGCTAGAAACATTTGCTCACTCTATTAACAAATAAATGTATGAGTAATACTCATGTGAACCAGATTCACACATGAACTCTATCACTTTTATGTGTAAAAACTATCACTGTTATGCACAAAAACTTTCACTGTTTAAAAATATAAAGCATTTTCTAAACAGTGATTGTTTTTGTTCATAACAGCGATAGTTTTTATACATAACAGTGAGAGTTTTTGTAGTAACAGTGATACTTAAATAACCGAGTTCATAGCATGAATCAGGTCTATACAAATTTTTGTCTAAATGTATATACATATATATAAATGCGTAATTTTCCAGGAAACTAGATAGAGTTAGGTTAGAAAAATGAAAAAGAGAAAAATGATCCTTTTGACCTAACAAAAATTCCAAGGCATAAAGTCTCCATCTTTACTACAATCACCACATGATTTCTCAACAAAAAGTAAACATACAACGGTTTAAAAAAACAAAAAAACACAAATCAAGATTCAAGTGATGATTAACCACAACCCCAAATGGATTTCCTCCAAATCTTTTTCCTCTGTTTTCTTCCACTATTACACTCTGCCAACACCCTTATTATTCATAAAACAGAAGATGTGTCGAAAATCGAGACAAATCCAATACCTTATGATCAGATCTTCCACAAAGACTGCGGCAAGCGTAAGATCAAGAGAAAAAGATTTGAAGAAATGAAATATGCAGCATTTGCAAGCCTGGAAGATTGTGTTATGAGTGGAGATGGCTTTTGTGAGACGAAATACGAATCTTTTCGTGTTTTAGCGCAGTGTGGGGGGAGCTTGAGGAACTGCGGCTGTGGCGAATGTGTGAGCAATGCGGTGCAGATTGCGAGTGATGATGAATGCAGATTTTCGATTTCTGGCGAAATTTACTTGGATAGTTGTTTTATTAGCTACGATTATTATGGGAGTGGCCGCTTTGGCACGTTCACGGATGAAGGTATGATGGAACTGCACGTCTGTAAATTAATACTCGATAAATTAATAATCTCTGATATGTAATTTTTTTTTTTGCGATGGTAGGAAATAAATCGGGAAAATTGATGGCCATTGTTGTTGGAGGATTAGTTGTTTTGTCAATGGGGCTTGGAATGTGTTACTTCATTACGTCACGTGGGAAGGAGGACGGTAACTAGTCTACTTTGTAGCAGACGTCTCACACAAGACTCTCTCCATTTTTATATAGTTACATATATATTATAGGCTTGTTTTCAAACTCAATTTCAATAGTGAGAATCACTTATATTTAAAATAGGTGAGAGATAACTTTTAAAAAAGGACAAAAACTTATATAAACCTGGTTCATGTTATAAACTCGGTTATATAAACTCGGTTATTTAAGTATCACTGTTATATACAAAAACTTTCACTGTTATGTATAAAAACTACATTGTTATGAACAAAAACAATCACTGTTTAGAAAATGCTTTATATTTTTAAACAGTGAAAATTTTTGTGAATAACAGTGATAATTTTTACACATAACAGTGATAGAGTTCATGTGTGAACCTGGTTTATATGAGTGTTACTTTAAAAAAAAAAAAGTAATTCTAGTGTTCCACTAGTGTTCTAAAACAGTCCCTATATATGTTCATGAATTCTTAATGCTTTCTCATGATTATTGAAAAAGTTGTATATTTTGTGCAGATTGGTGATGATGATAGTAATGCAAATGTGGACTACAATGTCAGTGCAAATGATGTAGAAGTTTATATATATACTTGTAGCATTAAGAAGAATATCAGGATTAGAAAGTGTATTTTATTATGCTATATATATTTTTATCAGAAAGTGAGTATCTTGTAAATGTTGAGCAGAGTTTTTGTGGCATTTGCAATCTCCATTCTATATATAATTAACTGTCATTTTCCATGATATTAAAGTCTTATTATCTCAAGTTGCAAGGGTTAGATGGAGTTGGGTTTGAAACAAAGAAAATACGAGTAGATGTTCCTTTTTAACTAACAAAATTCTAAAAGCATAGTGGCCTCCATATTTACTACAAGACAAATAGGAAACTCAAGATTTCATTATTTGATAGAAGTGAGGAATTGAATATATAAAGAACAGGAATAGTAACTTAGATTTTAGTAATAAACGAAAAGAATGGTATCCTCAAAAGAGGCCACAAGGAAATAAATACTTGCCACAGAGAAATCACTGTCACAAGCCAAATGGCTGCTCAATTCTATGATCAAAAGATAATAATAATTCTAGGAAAACCTCGTTTAAATAGACTCAAACTCTAACCCTAATTTATGTCCTAAGAAAGAAAGTCCACGACCTATTTATTTATTCTAGATTTAATTAAAAAGACTCTAACAATAATTAAAAACCCAACTAATATTAGATAATAAGGAGGCGATCATTATTTGAGTCTAAGGCATCAACAGTTTTAAAATCCGTTTTTAAAAACGACGTTCTTTTAACAACGTACATACAAATGTTTTCTAACCGATGTCGTTTCCCCTCGTAGAAAACGCAAATGGTTAGATGATTTTTCTTGCTCTCTTTAAAAAAAAAAACATCTTTTTAACAGTCATCATCCACATTATAAGCTATGGGCTTGAAAAACTTTCAATTTTAATCGAAACGCGTGACTTGTGCGTGATTGAAAAATCGAAAATGAGATCAAAATTGGACAATCAAGATAGTTATGGGACCAAATTTGAATGGTTAAATTTTTTTTGGGGACGGATATAGGAAAATAATTACGGATCCAAAAACTTTTTTTTTCCCATATTAATTAATCTCTTATTTGAGGAATTAATTTAGTTTATTCACGTTTATTAAGTTTTCTACATTTTCGATCTTTGTATTTCCATTTCTAACATATTACAAAACATTGGTAAAAATAAACTAACCGAACCCAAATTAATTAACGACTATCTGAATCGTTTATTGAAGGATCAAGCGCTTGCCACTAGACTAAAAGCCCGGACTTATAGTGAGGTGCTACTTTAATTCCCTTAACCCATACCTAGCAGCAGGCACCACGGGCGGCACGCAACTATGCCTTTAATCGAGCGAACGAGGGGTCTTGAGCCGCAACTGATGACCTTAAAGGCAGGAGACTGCTAGGATTTCTCCCAACATTTATTATAGAATATTTTTGTAATACACACTACTAGATAAACACTGCTCCATCTCCGATCAAAAAAAAAGATAAACACTGCTCCATATAACACATTTAGAAATAGACAACGGATATCTTGAAGTGTGTTGTCTATTATAGAACCGTTGTCTATTAGCGTGAACTCGCTTATGGACGATTGATAAAGCTTTATGACGTTGTCTTATTCCGTTGTCTAATAGATCCATAATAAATTGAGCTCAATGAAGTATCCGAGTCATGCTTTGTTTAAGAAAATGTGTAATGTATTGTAGGCTACTCTTTGATTTTCCTTTCAGATAGTACAGTTACAATATAGTATGTGAAAATAAAAGCAAAGAACCCCAAAATCATGTAAAGGAAACATAAAAATATATACATATATGATTAAGTTAATACCTTTATTAATGGAATATCAGGTTTCCTGAATGTGCTTTATAATTAATAAGGCATCAAGAATTACAAATTCTTAGTTTGTTGGATCCATTATAAGGCCGTACCACGTTGAGGCATAATTGGTAGAAATCCTCCCAGTTAAAAAAGGGATTGCTGCAGTTCCGTGGCAACTCATTTTTAGTATCAATCTCCTGAAAACAACTTCGATCGAAATACCAGTCACTAATAGCCTCCTTAATTGTCTGCAAATTACATATTGCCCCAAATATATTGTTACCATACTTTGCAAAATAACGACAACAAAAATACACACAAAATAAAGAAACAAATGAACGCATATTTTTGAAGATTTTTTTTGTCCCATTACTTATAATCTACTGTCCACTTTTCTTCCCAAAAATTTAGTTGCCTAATTTTAGTGTAATAACTAAAATGATTGTCTGGATTTGGTCCAATTTTCACCCAAAATTGCAAAAACGTTGTTTTCGGTCACACGCAAATCATGTGCCGGTAAAATATAATCTTTTTTATTTTGTAAATTTTTAAATTTTAGTTTTGATTTAATTTATTTGTTTATTTATATATGTGTAATTTAATTGATTAAAAAACATAAAAAAAAAAAGAAAGAAAGAAAAGCCAAAGCCCGACGTTATTTATTTATATAGAAAACTCCCAAATTTACTGCCACATGATTTACATGTGATCGAAACGACACTGTTTGCGATTTTTCGGCAAAAATTGGATCAAAATTGAACAATCAATTAGTTATGGAACTATATATTAGATAGTTAAATGTTTTGGGACAAAAAATAGATAAAAGTAAGATAAATTATGAGATTAAGAAACTTTTTTTTCCCGTATTTTTGCCAAATGGGATGAGAGAAATTTCAATACATTCATATCATAAATTTGCGAGAAGGCAACTTTCAAAATAAAATTAATTATCTTCTGAAGTGATAGCTAAAATGGAATGTATAAATCTTTGCAAGAATTTTAATATCACAAAACAAAAAAAGAAATCAAAGATTATAAGAATAGTAAACAGAAATCTCACTTTATTTGCAAGTACATCATTTCCGATGACAGATGAACACATCCACTCCTCTCTTTTCAAGATATGGCCATGAAGATAACAAGAGTGGACAAACATTCCTCTATTCCATCGCTGCTTCAGTTTCATCAATGTCTCAATCGAACTTGTTCGAAAATCTGAAACCAGGAGTTGTTAATTTATGATGAAATTAAAAATATTATCTTTCCCGAATTCATAAGTTCAGATTTATAATCATTAATAGGATACATGTATACCTTGCATGATTCCCAATTGAGTAGAATTACAACGTGTTAAGTTTGTTAGGCAATTTCTCCATTCACTCATACCACCCACAGCAGGTATTAGGTTGTTTTCTATCTACAAATCAAATTATATAATTAATAATTAAAAAATTCACCACATTAGTAAGTAAATGGTTCAAAAAAAAAAAAGTTAGCTAGTAAATTTATATATATGCTTTCTAATTATCAATAATTTCTTTTTAATTCTTTCTCATAAAAATAATGACCTCACCTGAAAGCTATCGAAAGACGATTGAAATATAAAGAGCGGCGTCTTAATATTCCCAACCAGATATTCAGGAAAAAGACACTGGGAAATTAACAAGATTGAACATATTGTCAGTAATTCGATGTAGCTCTTCAATAAAAATGAGGCTTATCATATTATATATACAACTTTTCTCACCAAACTCGAATTCATTCTTGACGTGCATGATTTAGGCAAAGACTTAGCCAGCTTCTGCATGCGTCATATATGGAGGAAAAATTATAATTATAAGTGCGACATATATTTCATTTATAGGGCTTGAAGAAATGGGGAAAATTTCAAAACGAGTCTTGTAATTTAGATGATTCCATTTTTTATCCTGTAACTATTGATTTTTTCAATTTTAGTCCTGAAAGTGTTAATTTTAATCCTTTTTTGGCTAAAAAAATTCAAAATTTTGCCGGAATAAGCATATAAGGCACATGTGTCCCTTTAAAATTGAAGATTTTTAATTTACTGGAAAATTGGACACTTGAAGTTCTCCGCAGTTCCAAGATCTGAAGATTTTAGGGTTTTGTGTGTGAAGAAGTGTTCATTCTGATTGTGTAATCCCCAATTTTGAATTTTAAAAAAAATAAAAATTCCTAGTCTTAAAAGGATCACGTGAGCCTTACATGCTTATTCCGGCTTATTCTGGCGAAATTTTGATTTTTTTGATTAAAAAGGACTAAAGTTGACATCTTTATGACTAAAATTGAAAAAAAAATAAAAAAATATAGGACTAAAAATAGAATTGACCTAATCTACCGGACTAATTTTGAAATTTATACTGAAAAAATGCAATGTAATTAAAAGAATATGTAGAGAGAGAAGAATACATGTGTTGCAACCACATTAGCGAAAACTTGTTCTCTAATCTCAACTCCAGGCTGATCCTTTCTATCATTAAAAAAATAAAATTTGGTTAATTTTATTTATTTTGTTACATATATAAATGTATTTAATGTGTTTATTAAGCAGTTAAAAATTCTTACCCACGAATGAAAACACCAGAATCAGATATACATTTTACTCTACTAGTTTTAGGCAAGAGTTTTCTGAACTTGTCACAATACAAGATTGTCGTCAATCCACCTGCTGAAGTACCTGTAAGTATAGCCTGATAGCAATAAATAATATCTCAGTCAAAAAATACAAAATATTTTTATTGGATACTACATACATTTAATTAAAATTTAGCTGACTAAAAGTGTAAGGGAAAAGTGTTCTCTAGTCCCGAAAGTTGGAGGATTGTGTTTTAAGGTCAATAATTTTAAGGTTTGTAAATGTAGGAAAATATGTTTTAAAATCTGTAAATATAGGACAATATGCTTTAAAATTTATAAATGTAGGACACTATGTTTTCAAAATCTGTAAATTTAGGACAACCTTGCAACTCTTGAGACATTTCAGCTTACTTGGGCTTGTTCGGTCTCGATTGTCCTACATTTACGAATTTTAAAATATACTGTCCTAAATTCACAAGCCCGTAAAATTACTGTCCTTATAACACAACTCCGTTAAGTTACTGGTCTAAAAAAAGTATTATTCATAAAAGTGTAATAATATTATCCCAAAAAAAAAAAGAGTATAATATATGATTTCAAATGAAATTAATCATACATTTTGGGCATTCCCCATTCCTTTAGCTAGCAATTCCTCCATCATAACATTGAAAATCCTTGCACCCCGAAAAGCGACGTTGGTCTCCTAAGACAAAATATTAAAGTTTTAATATTACTAGCATAGACATGCTATAAAATCAGAAATAAAATTTTGATTATTGCTCTTGCAAACATATGGAAAGAGTAAAAATTAAAACAAAAACATTTTGGAGACTTACATGGTCAATTTTTTTGATATCCGACATAAATGATGAGCCATCACAATAGCGAATGTAAAATTTATGCCAATTGTAGAATTCTGAAATTAATAACTAACAAAATTACATTTTATATATCTAACAATATATTGGATAGATACAAGTATCAATTTATTAATTAGTAGTATGCAAGAATGAATTTATTAATTAGTAATATATAGATATACCTGGATTAAATGTGCAATTTGGGTCAAGTAACCCTGAGAAGAAGGTTTGATTCATCAGGTAACTACTTCCATACAGAGTTTTTGATCTGTTAAAGCAGTCGTTTTTTGAAGTACA